>WFMF01000366.1:0-179043 GCA_011033025.1 Beroe forskalii
CCCATTTTTGGCTTATTTTAACAAACAAACTCCTAAAAATTTTATTTTTTCGGAAAAAATGAAAATTTGGTCATTTTTGATGCTTCACCAGAACAGAGTTGAATGAAAATCAAAGAAAAATCATTGCTGCTGAACTTCAAGCCTTCACTACTACTGTAAACAACTCCCAGATGATTCCAGAAGTTGAAATCATTTCTAAAATTCAACTTGAAAACAATTGGGTAAATAGCTGCATATATACAGCTATTTGCTAGACACTTATCATTAATGTGTAATGATTTTGTCGCGAAATACACCATAACACCGCGTCTGGTCTCAACTATCGTTGAAACGCGGAGTTCCGCATTAAAACTTTGAAAGTATTGAGCAGCAATAGACAATTACATGTGATCTCTATACAAGAGATTCCAACACAGCAGGGGCGTAGCCAGGGGAGGCGACACAGGCGGTCGCCTCCCCTTTTTGGATAGATGATAATATGGAAATTTTGTTAATTTTGATGAATCACAGATACCACACTTCGGAGCGACGCAACATGCGTCTAATAAGCTAATTAGTGATAAGTTAACGTATCAACTATCTACCAGTAACATTAACATGGCTTGGTATCATCCGGAACATTGAGCAGTGAGCTGCATTCATTCCACCATGTACTACTAAACACAAATACTCTCAAAAATCCTCGCTTGCAATTTTACAGTCATCGATCAGCGAGTTGCTATATATTTGTAACACGTCTCAATATTGCGGATTCCTTTACTCCTTAGTCCACGCTACACAACAGCAGTTTTCTCTTGGTTTTGTACGCATTGGTAGTCCATTCCAACATCAAACGGTATGATTTAACAATTATTGTATTTTCTTAAACGGTTTCCAGCGATTGATTTGTTCGAAGTCGCCAGATATATTGCCATCATTGATATCATGGTCCCCTGGAAAAGGCGAAACTTTGAATTCAGCTTAATTTGGATTAGATCCGTGCTCACTCAGACGTTAATATCAATACCGCTGTAGGGGTGCCCTGAGTATTCCTGTAGTATCCCAGGGCATAATGATATTCCTGTACATTCCTTTGTGGAGGAGGAGAAGGAGGAATTAATGGTATTTTAACAATGACAGTGGTAAACCTAATTCAATGCCAGCAGTATTCCACTGTGGCATTGTATTACCTGCACTCTGTGTTGACGGTGCTCTCTGAACATGCCCACTACTCCACCCTACTCCTTCATCAAATGCTCCACCCTACTCCTTCATCAAATACTCCATCCTACTCCTTCATCAAATGCTCCACCTCATTCCTTCATCAACTACTCCACCCTACTCTTTCATCAAATACTCCAGTACTCCACCTCTTCCTTCATCAAATGCTCCACCCTACTCCTTCATCAAATACTCCACTTTACTCTTTCATCAAATGCTTTACTTTATTTCTTCATCAAATGCTCCACCTCATTCCTTCATAAAATGCTTTCCCATACTCCTTCATCAAGTGCTCCATCCTACTCCTCCATTTATTGCTTGGACGCTCAATTCCCTCCTATTTTCTCTGTCTCTTCTTGATAACTGTTCAGTTCCTGCATTTAGTTCTCTGCTTAACTTTGCTAGTTGCTGCTCTGAATATTATGGTTATCGTTGTAGTTGTATATGATCATTAACTCACCACTTTGCCGTGTTATTTGAGACTGTTGTTCAAGTTATTAAATGCTGAATATACCTGAATGCACTGGTATTCGAAATTGGTCTAATTGCTATAGTATGGATATGCTCCCAGTTCTTAGCAACCAACAAAAACAATCTGCATTTGCAGTGGGTTGCATCCTTGCGTTTTGCGATTTTGTTACTGAAGCTCCTGCCGTACATTCAAACATTCGTAATATGTTACTGTGTTAGTTACGTTTAACAGCATTTTTAAATTAAATTCATTGTTTCCCAAAAGTCAAAAGTAAGCTCAAAAGTAATATCAAAAGCAAACTCAAAAGTAAGTTCAAAAGTAACAGCTTATGAGCTTAACAGCTTTCCATTTTTATTATTTTATTATATAGTAACTTAATAAGATTTAGCCCATTGTTTTAAGCCTTCGCTTGGCTACGGGCGCTTGCCAGCGCCGTGATTTTGAAGGAATTGCACGTTCAGCAATGTCTTTCTATAAAAGGCAATTTCTTAAGTGAAAGAATACATTTGGTCTATTCAAAATTTCCATAGTTATCGAGTTATCGACAATCGGTCACTTCAAACAGTTTTGTTCGTCATCTTCTGAATTCTATAAGGGCGTGCTGATAGCTGATGACTGTTTTCCACCCTCCAGATAGCACTTTAACAGGTGTATGCGCTCTTCTTGATAACACTTTATAACACTCATGGTCCTGACTCCCGTGTGACAAACATTGCTTCTACAGCTGTGATAATCCTGGTCCTGACTCCCGTACCCACAACACCCTACGCGCACGTCATCCCAACACCCAAGCTAAGCAGTGTATTCTGTGTGACAAACATTGTGTTCTGTGTGACAAACATTGCTACTACAGCTGTGTCTGAGTCGCTGAGACTAACGAAAGAACGCTCTTGAATGGTATCATAACCTTGCCAATACCCACCCTTATATTCAGTAACCATGATGGTAATCGAATTCTCGTCGGCAATCAATAATTATACCCAATTCATCGGTATTCGGCAGCAGAGTTTCTGGTCAACTCTTAACGTTACCACAGCGGGAAAAGGTGAAAGGTTCGTTTATATCAAACGTGTGTCTTTCGATATACGACACTGTTTACAGAAAATCACATCGTTTTATAACACAAGCTTCATCAGAAGGGCTCTTGAATTTACCTAACCTTGTATGGCCCTGTTCATTATAGCTCGAACATGATAATTTGATATCTCTAACTCCAGGTGGTCCTTGTTCTCAAAATAAAATGTCCATCATTTGATGCGGTCTCTATAATATTATCTATAAACGTAGTTTTGAAGGTCCTATGACGTCTTCTTCGGTTGCACTTTGCTCTAAGACCGTCTTTAATTTCAATACCATTGTTCTTTTAAATACAAAATGTAGTCGGTAGGCCATGGCATGCGATGTTCGGAGGACCAAAGCTTTCTATAATTGGTAAGTGTTTTCAAAACTTCTCTTTAAACCTTTAAACGTTTTCAACTTACTCCCTAAAGTGTTTACTGTTTAGTTCTTCTCACAGCTGAGCTCCTATTTTTAGCTGTTTCGCAGCAGCTGTGCACCTTCACATCAACTGTGTTCTTTTGTTACTAATAAAAATTCATGAACCACAAAAATTTTTGTTGCGCACCCTTGTTTTGGAGCCCATTCTTTTTGTTCACTGTGCATGATTCAGAAGATAATGTCTATGGCTCCCCTCAGATCTTTCGTGTGTTCTATTTATAAGTTTTTTTAATCTCATACTTAAAATATCACGCAAATACGTATTTATTGCGAAATAACACACATCTAAAAACTTATAAATCATCCTTGCGTTCTGCCGAGCTCGATATGTCTTAGTATTTTCTCCGGACTTTGGCAAATTTTGAGCGACAAAGAATCTTATGGTGATTCCTCAAACGTACCCTCTCAATACTATGGTGAATGGTTCCTCTACAAAGAATATATGAAAGACACGCGCCTATCAGGTCCATTTTGGTATACTTCCGAGGGTGTAGCCCGAGGGATGTATCTGTTTTTGATCCGCAGCCCGAAGAGGGAACGGATAAACTAATAATCAATATTGGCCCGATTAGGCAAGTGTCTATGTATCGTAGACACCGATGATTCGATGAAAACGTCAAAAGGTTCTTTATTATGAACTTCAAGCTACAGCGTGATTAAGATTCCCAGGTATTCTGTTGATTGAGTTCGCGGTGTTTTTCAATTTAACTTCTCGACTACATCCCCCTCTTTTGTCCTGGGGTGCAATGTCCAACCAGGGGAGAGTTCTGTACTACCAAGTAACACACGTTCAATCTCCGTAATTCGGGGGGGGGGATCATGGATTAAGTGCAAGACACGAGGGGTACTAAGTGATTTTTTGCCCAATTTTGAAATACCACCCACCACCCCTTCAGATAATCCCATTAACTAAGTGATATTTGGCACCATTTGTAGTGACCCACCCCAAAATTAGCATAAAAACCTATCCAAGCGGCAGATTTTCCCCTGTACTAACTGATATTTGTCACTATTTGAAGGTACCCACCCCTAAAGGAGCATAAAACGCTGCAGATTGTCCCGTGTACTAACTGAAATTTAATACAATTTGTGGGGACCCACCCCAAAATTATGACGTCATCTGGCAAAAAAGTGCCCAAATATGGAAAAATATGCCATTTGGACTAAGTGATTATGATTTTCCCATAAGGTGACCACCTCAGTTAGTACAGTGGACTAAGTGATTTCGCCAAGGGCCAAACACCACCCACCCCGGCCTCGTGTCTTGCACTTAGTCCCTGTTCCCCCCCCCGCGTAATTAGCAGTCTATTTCCCACACACAGGCTGACTACTGCAGTTCGTGTTTTCTCAAATATAACACGTGCTATGTTCGTGTCATTGCCGTCCGAGTTCGTGGAATCAGGTACATCTCATGTATAAACATCAGCTGTTGTAACACGTAAACAAAGGCTCGGCGCGGATTGTCTTACCTACCGTTAGCCACGTCTCTCTTGGGTTTGTATTGCTGAAGGTGTTTGAGGTTGCTGTGCCGTCTTATTTTGCATTTAACGTACATTGTTTTAGTGCTGTAGTTCCTTTTATTCCTTTCAATACCATGGTAGCACCCTTAAATAATAGGTAATTTATATGTCAGGTATCCTCATTTACTGGATAATTTCCTGAATAATCTGGCAGTGCACACGACCAACAATCCTATGGAAATATGGAAACGCTGAAATGACTTTCTTCAAACTTTCAAATGATCTTTAATGTGCTATAAAGCGCCTCGCTAATCGAATAATGACCTATTGTACGTAGGTTATTAACGTACTAAATAAGTTTAGAGTAATAAATCTGTAATAGCAGAATTCAACGCTTACTACGCATAATATTCGAATACAGTCGTAGTTCTGACATAAAGTTCATTATCTGTATGCGCAGTACTGCAATTTTGACTCGTATTTCAATACTACACAATACAATTCATGAATCCATATATAATAATATGCACGATTTAGAACACAACATGTGTATTTGTCAGATCACTCCCCGCATGCTTGTCTTGCCAGTCTTTGTGTTGTTCTGGTTGCTCGGTCTATTGTACTCCTGAGTTCGGTGTGCCCTGTTTAGCTAGTTTATAGTTTTATGGCCACGGGTAGTTCCCTATTCCACTCAATTTCGTAGCAATGTGAAATAGCTATCTCTTTTAGGCTTTAGATTGAAATATCCTTCATTCAGTATTCTGATCTATTTCGTAGCAATATGCCCTATTTATCTGTTTTAGCTGGTAGTACTCTATTCAGCTATATTTCCTTCCAATGTGCAATATTTATCTCTTTTAGGCTTTAGCTGGAAGTGCCCTTTTTAGTATTCTGATCTATTTCTATGTGCCCTATTTATCTATTCTTTGCTGGTAGTACTCTATTCAGCTATGTATTTCGTAGAGGGTTGTCTTATTTATTGACTCTACTTCGCACATAGTCAACATTGCTTTACTTTGTAGCTATTCCCAACCTAACTATAAGCTTATAAGCAAACTGATGTTTTCTGAGCTGAAAAATATCATGGAAATCTTAGCATACAAGTTCTAAAATTAGTGTCACTCGTTGCACCTGCCCCTGTTTTGTTATTCTTTCTACGTGTTTAGTCTAAACGTGCTGCTCTAATATCACGTGATATGTTCAGATGTCGCTCTTGAGGAGCTGCCAGAGACTATAATACAGTGTTATATAAAGTGTTTGTGTGTTTGTGTGTATGTATGTGTGTGTGTTTTATAACAGTGCGTTATGTAGAATCTCTGCTTGTTATGCTCCTGATAGTTATCATATTATACGGTGGTATTGTAATATTTTATGCTTCTTGTTGTAATATATTATGTGTTATATATGTGTGTTGTTGCTTGTGTTTGTTATTCCTCCACAACATCCTCAATTTATAACAATGCTCCACCCATGGAACTGTGCGTGTGTTTGCTATTTTGGAATGGGTTACCGGGAGTTTTGCTTGTTTTATTAATTGTTTAACCGCTGTATAAGGATGATATGTTCGTACTTGATATATCTAAATATTCTTGACTTTGAGATTCGAGAAGAATTTCAGAAAAAGTGCTTGCAAGAAAATACATCATGATTTATTTGATCTGGTGTTCGTTATGTTCCCTATAACATGAGTATAACATGCTAGTTTGTTAGCAGTTAGGCTATTACCAGTCTGCAGATCATTGTACACAATACAGACGATAGGTGCGCGTTAAAGCGTTAACAACTGATAACCGGTACATTTCCCAATCTAATACCCGGGCGGTATAATAGGTTACTCTTGGAGTAATACGATAGTTTAAAAACACTCGTTATCTCTCCCCCTGTTCTCCTGCACAGCTTTATGTTATGTAAATTGTACACTGCTGACTGCATTTGACTATCACTGGATATATCACTGTATAATATGGTTTTGATTTACTCTCTTCTTCAACTTGGACGCTTTAACCCTAAAAGTTGGCATAGTTTAATTCATACTGTGCGACATACTGTGTGATCCCTGGATAGTTTCTTGCATCCATCACGTCTTGCTTTTGCGTTTGATTCTATACCCAAACAATTTCTATTTCCACTGCTGAACTTCACCAGCTGTGGAAATTGTTTTTAATTTTACGTGCCCTCACTTCAGCTCCTAGATTCATTTCTGCCGAAGAATTTTTTGTCCTATTCCGATAGATTCGGATAGATTTCTGATTAAATATTTGGTGTTGTATTTTTTCTCCTTTTTTGGCACTCATGCCCATCATCGTCATTAAATTATTGTGATGATTTTGTGTGATGATTTCATCTACCTTGAATTTTGTAACCTTGAATGGAGTGACATAGTTAAATTAGATTTTGTAACAACCGCTTGTGAGTTGTCTCGTATAACATTAGATTTCAAAATATTCAAATACCTAAATAAAATATAAAATATTCAAATACCTAAATAAAATATTTGATCCATGTTTAGGTCGTCGATATTTTCCATGTTATAATAGTCTCTACGTGTTATGTGGTTCAATTTCTCCGGAAATTAATCCCCGAAATCCATTTTGATTGCCCGGCTGATTAAAATGTTTCCGAATTATAAAATCACAGTAATAATAGTATCATTGATTTTAGTGGGGAAATGTTTCAATTATTCATCGATGCTCTGCTCTTATTATTTTAACTGTCAAGATGGAATTTTTCATCTGTTTTACTGTCACTGCCGTATGTCTATTTACAACACAATTATATTCATCTATTGACTTACTAATTTAGCTCACAGACCGGCACTATCGTTTCCTGAAGATCGTATTTCAAAACCGACCGTTTTTCATTACAGAATTTAGTTTTAAGTTGTTTATGCCAACGTTTACTTGATTTTTTATTTTGACCAGCTTTGACTCGTCAACACTCGCCATATTGTAAATTGTTACACTACCGCATAGCCCTATTGGCCGATTGTATTAATTATGAAAATGCACTTTGGACCGCGTACATTGCCCATCGTCATACAATGTATACATTGTATACTTTTCAATACAATGTATGGATTATTATAAATTGTACGTTATTTTGACTGTACACACTGTAGCTTGTGAGTTTGGGATGTAGACCGCATGAGAACATACAGCTGGTGACCAATACAGCTCTGAGAGAAGAAGACAGACAGTACTTACAGATAGTGTGTCTGTGCTGTGAAGGAAGACAGACAGCATTTAGAGAGTGTCTGTTTGGTTGTCATGGAATGAATGGCCAATGGGAGCTCCTGAAACGCAGACGATCCAGTACCGTCAGCTTCAAATCCCTCAATAAAATACCCGGAGATGGCAACAAGCCAGGTATATACATTATACACAGTACACGATGATATTCCTGATTGTACACAGTACATTATATACATTACACACAGTACATTGTACATAGAATGTCAAGTAGACTGTCTCTGTGGTTATAGTACACTAGTTACTGTCAAATATAATAAAGATTCTATTGTCTTACTTATGGAGAATTTCTAGCTTGTGTACAACTAATTCTAGCATTTGGTAATTTAGTAATACATTTCAGAGGCAAGTATACACAAATGTAAATCTAACTATACACAGTTTATACATTACACGTTGTACCACAGTGTACGACCCATGTGCGTGATAAAATGTGAATGATACAATTGAAATGAACGGCTAATAGTTTCGTGATGCTATTGAGGAGTACAAATGATAATGATCTGCAAGTACCTCCTCCTTCCCCTTCTCTCTGTTTCTCTAACAGATGGGCCATATTCCAATACACCTGTGAACTAACGACGCGCCCAAGACCGACCCGTCATTTGCCTGAGTTACAGAGGCATACTCCATCGTTGAGTGTTTAGCCAGGTTCTTAAAAACCATTTCCAAATTACAAAATACTCTCTTATGTACTCTCGGATACGTTTCTTCGAGTAGTAAGGGATTGTATTTGTTGTGTTCTTGTAATGCATCATTTTTGTGGTAGATCACGTGTTTCTGTAGTCTTTGATACCTGGATCATTCTATTGTGTGAAGTGTGGTGTGTAGAATGTAGGCTGGAGATCGTACTGGAGATAGGATCTCTTCACTACAATGACATGTCAGCTTAATTGTGTGTAGGGGCATGTTAAGTTTCTCCTCTAATAAAAAGGAGTCATGATAATAAAATGTGGATCATCACCATAACAAAAGCCATTATAAGCTTATCAGCCAATCTACCCCCTACACCTCGACTTGTAAGATCTATATAACCATCCAACAATAATGGTAATGATGGTAATAATGGCAATGTAATTCCTGCAATTCTGTTGGTATTTAACGTTTACTTTGCAATTTAATAGTTTGTGGTATTGGCATTATTACTTCCTCCTTTTAGTAGAACTACTCTACTCGCCCTGTGTCTCACACCACCACGGCGGCACGCCCTCTATGATATTTCCTAGTATTGGTGAGTTCAAATATTTAGTGTGCTGTAGACACCCCCCACAGTAGCTACACTCCTGCAATGGTATAATGGTATGTACCACACCTTTCTATCAGAAAACACGGTACACTCTGTGAACTGCGCGAGAGTGTTATTAATTGCAACCACTTAACATCCAAGAAGCTGCAACTATAGATACATATTTTAAATGGATTCAAACAGCTGTTACACGACACTTCATGGATTCAACCAATCAACTCGCTCCAACTGAAATCTTCATATTTTCCTGGAATCGCACAACGGCTTTACCTTGACGTCATCGATGTACTGAAAGAAATTGAAGCAGTTTATCCAAATTAGTATCATGCTTCCTGAGGCATCCGCTTTCTTGTAACTTGGTAACGCTTTCGAAATGTCTGACTTCCGCATTTCGAGGGGCTTGATAAAACCCAGGCACATGAATGCAATCATATGCCAAATCACAAGTGCAGGTCACAGTATTGGAACATTCCCAGACCCATGCCGGTGTTAGGAAGTCATGAAAAGCAAGTCTAGAAAGCGTGTGACGTCATCGATAAAAGCAGCTAAAATACCCCCTTTCTCTCCCCCTCTGTAGTCTGTATTTGCTGATCTACGTTACATACCCTCCCCTTTCCTCCTTCTGCAAACAGTGTATCTACCATCTCACTCCTCAGTCAACCCTTCCGTTGGAGTAGCGTTACTGTGCTGCGTTACTGTGACCTTCTGCACCCTGCCACTCCCCCTTCCTCTCTCCCCCAACTTGTGCTACGACTCGGAGACAATCTGCTTTATCGTACATTCGAAAAATATATATAATTTGCAATATTATTAAGTCATCTTCTTTACGACGCGAACACCTCTAATAAAATATGTCTTTGAATGATATGTAAATTTACGGAAACGTTGGCCATATCATATTCCAGTTTTATAACATGTGTTCCAGAGTGTTTCCCACTCAACATGTGTGCGAGTGTGTGTGGTGGTGTTAGATTTTCACTTCTATAATATTTTGTGTTCGGTGTTTGATGTTTTAGAACTGTATTTCTTCTGTGGAAGCGAGAGTTTCGTTAACTCGTGATTCCTTCCGCTCCGGTCTCTAACTGAGTCCCTAGTTCCCTCTAGTTACAGTTAGGTCTCTAGAGCTGCCTCCTCTAGTTAATTAGGTCTCTAGAGTTCCCTCCTCTACTTAATTAGGTCTGTATATCGGATTTACAATATAAGGAGGGGTGGTGGAGGAGTATGGTGAGGAGGAGAACTTCGCTTATTGGGGATGTCATTACGGAGGTGGATGCGGAGAATTGCAGCAGTGTCATGTGTCTCAACACAGGTCTTACAAGCCCACAACAACCTAGTCCTGTTCCTTGTTGTCTGTCTTACAACCCCACAACAACCTGAAAGTGTTCCTTGTTGTCTGTCTTACAACCTCACAACAACCTGAAAGTGTTCCTTGTTGTCTGTCTTACAAGCCCACAACAACCTGAAAATGTTCCTTGTTGTCTGTCTTATAACCCCACAGCAACCTGAAAGTGTTCCTTGTTTTCTGTCTTACAGCCTCACAACAACCTGAAAGTGTTCCTTGTTGTCTGTCTTACAACCCCACAACAATCTTCGTGTTCCGTGTTGTCTGTCTTACATTCGAATCTTTGAAATCAATCTGCTCTGTAATATAAAACTCGACGCATTAAGATAGTGCCGGCTTGGTCACGTGACCCAAAAATTTGGGCAGCCTGAGGAACGCCGTCTCATCTTCTGCGGACCTAAGGCGCCGGTGGGCTCGCTATAGTACGGCAATCTTTCGGGTTGCCTTAAGTTCCTACAAACAGTAGAATTGACAAATGATGTTTCAGGTTGCGCTGCGTTCCTACAAACAGTAGTTAACAAACTGTATTTCAGGTAGCGCTGCGTTCTTGCAACATTACCTTTCTGACAAATGTTATTACCGGAATGGAAGGAGGAGAATCGCCCTCAGTAGCAGACTACTTTGTTGTAGCTGGACTTGATGACAACGCTACACTTCTTCAACCTCCCGAATACGTGAGAATGAATCTATATTGTTCTGCATTCCATGTCACTGGTATTACATCATTCTCTCAAATTAAATTGCTAGTGATGGTTGTATCAATTTTAGACTCATGTGAGACTGAATATTGGAACAAAGCCAAATCAAATAACCCGATCAGACAGTAATGAAGGGTTTAGTAACGAGTAAAAATTACAAATTACTAAACGTCATATTACACACGAGGGCCGAAGGCCCGAGTGTGTAATATGGCATTGAAAAACCGAGGCCGAAGGCCGAGGTTTTTTAATGCTGAGTTTAGTAATTTTTACGAGTTATTAAACTGAATTATGCACCGACTTTACTCGAAAAAATGGCAATATTTTCAAACACAAGGAAATGTTTTAAATTAAGATTTGAAGGTAAGTTTGCTCAACTGTGCGAAATAACTTATTACGCACTGTTCTACTGCACCATAATAAATTATTATGACCTACAGTGCGTAATAAATCCGGATATCGGCACTACAGTGCGCAATAATTTATTGCACACGGTACCCTGGTGTCTATAGGGTTTTTGAATACATAGCATAAACACGCCTGGAAGGTGCATGATGAATGAATAAAACGAGAGGACACATATTCAGAATTATCAGATAACTAGATTAAGTCAGAAAGGATTGTGTTAGATCAGCAATGAAAGGGTGATTCATGAACAAGATGAACAGTGCTCGGTTACTCTGTGTACAGATCATATTGTGTAGTGTTTCATGTATTTCATAATCTACAAACTACAGTACAGAATTGCTGTAGTTTGGACCGTGCATATCTCAGGGTTAGGAGAGAACAACATAAAATGAACCAATATGTTTGAGGGGGTGCAGTCTACTGTCTACACTCTACATGAACACACATTGCACATAATAATTAATATAAAGTATTATAGTGTAACATTTAGCAAAGTACACCCTCACCCATGAGACACACAAACACACACACACACACAAACACACATATCACACTCAGTAAGTTCGCACATTTCTCACCACCTCTCGTAGTGTTAATTATATCATTTCAACCGTGTACTAGATGTTACGCCCTTACTATGCGGTGTACATTTTCATGTAATTAAGAAGAAAAGCTATTAAACTCCATAAAACAGGTTAAATATCTACCTGTTTCTCTTTCTATAATTTTCTGGCAATGTATTCTATTCCAGGGTATATAAACGATTTCATACCATTATTTCAAATATCTTAGTATTTTAGATTCTCAATCTCCAATTTCATTCTGATTTATAAGTCAGGCCCTATCTCCAATTTCACATTAGCTCAAAATCACACCATTATTCTTTGATAACCAAAACCACGCCCTTTACTGCTGAATTTGGAGGGGGAATCTCCCGGCCACATTTAACCTCTTGTGAGTCACTAATTTGCCCCCTTAACGCAGTCACGACATTGGCCCCGGATCACTTAACCCTTGGCCTATTTCCGACGGGGAGGATTGGCTCCCATCGCATCCATAACCCCTCTCCTACGCAGCCACGAAATCTCCCAGATTACTTACCCCTGGACAAATTCCGAAAGGGAGAGTTTACTTAGCTCTTTCCTATATCCGAAAGGGAGAGTTGACTTACCTCTGTTCTATTTCCGACAGGGAGAGTTGGCCCCCATTGTTGACCTGAAGATCGTGCTACCCCTGGAAAACGAGCTGTGTCCTGAACCCTGGGAGTATGTGAAGCCCAGCACGGCCCTCTACCCGGCTAACTTTAACTGGGTCAACCCTGCCCAAGTTCCCGTGTACATCATCTTCCGACGGGGATACGACCTCAAACCCATCAACGAGATAGAGTGAGTTAATTACTCCTGAGATCACATGGCTCTCTGATGATTTGCAATTCAAAAGCAGTACGTTCTATTTATGTTGATTGGTTTATTTCAACAATTTAATGTTAAGTTTTCAACCAAGTACCTTCCAGCATACAATTTATCGAACGTAAAGACCGACCAAAGCCCGAGTTCACCTACATCAAGACATCGATTGGCGGGAAGCCAGTGTCCCTGAATGGGCACCTGAACCGGCCTAACAAACACGTGTATGTTGGGTACAAAAGGGCTATGGTCAGTTCGTTCACTGACGCAGTGACAGTCCTTCACCATACTACCAGCAAAAGGGAAGACCTGGTCAGTTACAATTAATTCGTTAATTCTACTTGTTTGTGACTCGTAATAATATGGTCAATCATTCGGGAGAATGACCTCATCGGCCAAACTATTGATTGAACTTCATTCTTTTACACTTCCATGGCACAACTCATTGTCTCTTCATTTCGTCACCTCTACGTCAGCCGGAGTGTGACGTCTACCCTCATTAACTGTTTTAGGAATTTACTTCAATTTGCTGTGGCGTCAACATGACAATAGAATTATCACCTCGATCATTGCGTGTGTACTAAAACAATGACCCGTGCTACTACAACAATAACTATGATAATGATGGTACCAAATTTGAACAACATGTTTGGAAGGCGCTAAGTTACTCTTAAGAGTTTTCATGCGCGTTCGCGCGCATCATGGTTGTTTTTCGCGCGCGCACAGATCCGCCGGCCGTATATATTGATAATATCGATCTTATCTGTATTGATCGATTGGCATTTATAGTCCAACGGATTTTCGCATAAAAATGGGCTGAAATTAAAATCGAAAATAACAAGCTGATTTCACCTGGATAAGTTCCCATTGGGTCCCCTGAGGTCACACAAAAAAGTCTACTTAAATCTGAGTGGGGCAAATATGATTTTTTTCAAATTTCCCTCAGGCGCGTAGGCGCGTATATTCAAAATAGGATATCTCAGCTTCTGAATGAGATACGGACCTCCATGAGCACCTCAAAATGACCGCAATAGTCGAATTATGTTGGGCGGACGAGGTTTTTCGGGTCCCAAAACCTTTACTTTTTGAGATATGGTTAAAAACCAATATGCGGCTAGCATATTTGAGTGATGCAGGTGAAAATGTGCATTTCAGTCCTAGAGATTCTTACCTTTACTCCTAAGAATAGAAAATAATGAGCTAATTCCACATTTATAAGTAACAATGGCCCCTGAGGCCATAAAAAGTTCATCAATCAACCAAGTGAGGTAAAATGTGTTTTTACAATTTTCCTTAGAACACAACCATTCAATGCCATGTAAGTCCAAAGTATGGAAAACTTGTATTTTAGCTTAATAAGATCGTGCAGAATTCATCATTGCAGCTCATTTTTTTGCTTTGACCATGATTTATTCAAATTGAGAAGCCATCACATTTATCACCTCAACAGCAGAGGATTGAAGGGGTTTTCAAATGCTGACAGTAGCTGACAGGAGGAAGTAGGTCAAGGTTATGTCAGCAAAAATTTGGAGATTTTTCATCTACAATATTTCTAACCCAAGTAGTACATTTTGGGCAGGGGGTAAGCCAACACCAGGGGGAGGCTTCTCAATACCCAATGCTGACAGAGGAGAGGGAGGGGGTATGAAATTGCCAACAATTACTTGAACAATATATGTGAGTATATGACAGCTCCCAGATTAATTGGCACATGAACTTATCTTATGATAATGCACTCTTTGAAACTATGAAAATTTATCCAACTTATTGCTTTATTGTACACTTTTGGTAAAACGTGCTGCACTTGCCCAGTTGCACAACATGAATAACCCCATTGTGTACTCTTATCTTGGAATGGATTATGGACTCTTCAACCCTTCAATAACCAAAACCTTAATAGCCTTGAAAGCTTTAATAGGTCATCAATACTAATGTGAATCAGGAGTGAAAAGATTCAGGGCAGTCACAGCCTTGATAAACTCTTAGATTGGGGTGTTGATGTAGGCATCATGTCTGCGAAAGTGACATCTAAAATTAATTTGGAGTTTCCTCAGGCTTTTCATGATGTGTAGGAATTCTAGGGGTGCAGAATACTGTATGACATTGATAACAACACTTGCAAGTGCTGAGCTCACTGATTACAATCTGCAACCTACTCACTGAATAAATTTATCCAAGCAGGTATATTTCTAGCTGCACAGTAATCATTTATAACTTATAATGGCTTATACTTTCTGGACTTTGCCCATTAGGTCCAGCTGAACCTCAATCAATATCATGAACATATTTATACATTTATTATAAAGTTTAACTGGGATGAGTCAGAGTCAGTAGTTTGCTGAGTGAAATAGCCAGGCAATTTGGGAGATGGCCAATAGCCTTCTTTGGCTCATTTTTGACTAATTTTCTAAAAAGCCTACACTCGTTCAACAGTATGATTGAAATCATGATGCACATGCTCATTTGTGGATTGCAAAATCTGTGTGGCTCATGAATGGTGAAAGTCTTGAATTGTGCAAGCATCTCAGTCACTTGATTAAAGCAACTCAAATGAAATACTAAGAGTATAAGAGCATCACCAGTGATCTTCGATGATGCTATATATGATTTCCTGGCCCAAATGGATAGTGGATATTGAGCAAACTTCTTGAAATAGTTTACTAGTTTAATTACCATTCATGCATTCATGGCCGATGAATATTGAATATGATCTAGTTCTGTTGCAAAATTGAAGCATAACATCCCAGTTAATTATCATTGGGATAATGAGCATCACAACTTCATAAATGCAAATATCTATTTCTATGATCTTATTTCATAACTTAGATTTTATTTCACAATCAGTGTGTGCCAACTGCCACGAAAATCTCAAAAATTTTGCTGATGTAACCTTGACCCCCTTCCTCCTGTCAGCTACTGTCAGCATTTGTAAACCCCTTCAATCCTCTGCTGTTGAGGTAATAAATGTGATGGCTTCTCAATTTGAATAAATCATGGTCAAAGCAAAAAAATGAGCTGCAATGATGAATTCTGCAAGATCTTACTAAGCTAAAATAGAAGTTTTCCATACTTTGGACTTACATGGCATTGCATGGTTGTGCTCTAGGGAAAATTGTAAAAACACATTTTACCTCACTTGGTTGATTGATGAACTTTTTATGGCCTCAGGGGCCATTGTTACTTATAAATGTGGAATTAGCTCACTGCTCATTATTTTCTATTCTTAGGAGTAAAGGTAAGAATCTCTAGGACTGAAATGCACATTTTCACCTGCATCACTCAAATATGCTAGCCGCATATTGGTTTTTTAACCATATCTCAAAAAGTAAAGGTTTTGGGACCCTAAAAACCTCGTCCGCCCAACATAATTCGACTATTGCGGTCATTTTGAGGTGCTCATGGAGGTCCGTATCTCATTCAGAAGCTGAGATATCCTATTTTGAATATACGCGCCTACGCGCCTGAGGGAAATTTGAAAAAAATCATATTTGCCCCACTCAGATTTTAGTAGACTTTTTTGTGTGACCTCAGGGGACCCAATGGGAACTTATCCAGGTGAAATCAGCTTGTTATTTTCGATTTTAATTTCGATGCAAAAATCCGTTGGACTATTAGGCAGATTTTGTTATATCGCAAGTCCCGTTGTAAATATGTTAATAAGGTGCGTTGTTGATAAGGTACTGTTACTTATGGAGTACCATTGTTAATCATGTACCGCTGTGAACAAGGTACCGTTGTTAATAAAGTACCGCGTGATTACAGAAATTAACTCAATCCTTATTACAGAGACAAGGTTTCAAGAGTATCAGACTGCACAAGAGTACGTTTGGTATGGACACCTTCATGTCGTACAAACTAAATAAACTGCACGCTACCACTGGCATCTTCAAGGAGACCATTCTGGACTGGTGAGTCTCGAAGGAACTCAATTAATAATCTCCATTTCTAAAACTCTCGGCGTTTTTACATGCTTTTTTAAAATATAATTTCTATAAAATAAAATATACATTTTTACATGCTACTTCTTGAGGGTATGATACCTGAAATTGACTCCACAGCTCCCTACCTCAGGTTTCCCAAGCGAGACAACCCTTCCTTTCCTCTGGACGTGAAGAATACCCCAGCCTTCTGCCTGCCCATGGGAGTACAGATCGAATGGTTTAGGAACCGAGACGTGAAACCCACCCCTCAATATTCTTCATTTGTCCTCACTAACGAAAAGGGGGCAAAGGTAACGTTCACAAACCGTTTTTATTGTAGTTTGGACAGTTGTGACTTCAGTCAAAATGGTTTTGACTAGTGGCTTTTCATCCAACCCTTGTTCAACCAAAATCACCTTACTTATGGGCCGTATCAACCGGCCCAAAGAAAACCATATTTTCCTTGTTTTCCCCAGGATTCGGACAAAATTTGCAAATTCATAAATTGATCTTTGACTGGTTATAAAACACTTAATACTTAATTGTGTTTTGATCAGACTTTCTACTCAATCATAGGAAATTGGATGCAGCACAATATCATAAGCGATACAGATAAACTAGTTCATTTGGACACCCCAGGACACACCAATATATCACATAACCCCAACATCGCAGATGTACGGCTCATCCTTGACGTTCTACGAACTGATTATCGGGACCGCCAAAATCCAATCAATCTCTGACAACTACCCCAAAGACACTGATCTCTTCCCCTATGCTACGAAGAGTATTTGTATTCTCTCTCGATGGCCTTCCTTCTTTGAGACCTTCGAGAAGTGGCTGACGGAACTTTACGAAATCTCAGTCGCTGGACTTGCTCTAACTATCCCAATAGAACGGTAGGGAACCATTTTCGGAGACTGGAAAAATATTGTATCTACTTCTGATCAAATAGAGGATGAAATGTAATGTCTGTTTGGACAATGTGAGGCATCATATATATGATTATTACCCTACTTGATATATTTAGCAACTGCATTTCGACAGGATGATATCTAACATGCTCTACGATGTTCCCTTCCCCACTCTACACAAACCTACGGTGGAGCTCTCAATTGGAAGCAAAACTATTCAGTTCGAGCAGCCCCTCACTACACAGATCCCAACCAGGTTAGCTCCAAGAACAGATGTTTCTGAGTTCCTTCCTTTAGATATCTCAGAAATCAACTGATACGAAAGAATTGTAATCAGAAGCTTTCGAAAATCTTTTATATATTGTCTCAGAAACTTTTCATATGTGAAGGTCTTCAAAGCACATCCGTCATATTCATTACCCACTGGACCATTCATTGTTGATATGTTATATGAAGTATCAAAGTATAAACTCCACGATGAACAATGAACCTGCTGACGACGATCATCACATGATATTCGATGGCTTCTGATATTTTAATCCCTCGAATCAGTCAAACGTTTTAACTTCTTCCCCTAAATGCTGATTACCCATTTGACCCTCTCTCTCCTTTACAGCGGCGGGACTCTCACGACGCTGCTCCAGTGCCTGGACCCCTCCCACCTCCTCCAAGTGTTCTTCCAACTCCTGCTAGAGGAGAACGTGCTCTTCATCTCCTCCTCCTCCACCTTCCTCACCGCCACAGCCGAGGCTTTCTGCTCGCTCCTCTACCCCTTTAAGTGGATGTCTCCTTACATTCCGCTCCTACCCAGACTAATCGGAGAGGAGTTGTTCGCGGACTTCGAACTCGACTGTCCCGTCCCTTTCATCATAGGTAGGATCTTATTGTAATGTCTGTTTCTGTGTGAGTTCGTGTGTAGCGTCGTCCTGTTTGCAATCTCGGACAGTTTTTAATTTACCATCGAGATGAACCTGAGAAGTATATCTGGGCGTGGAAGTTAATTACTTTTCTGTAAATTCGGAAATATAATTGTTGGAAAAAAAACTCACACAGACTACCTGATGAGACTTGTTACATCTTCAATTTGACCGTCTTACTGTTTTAATCTAATTGGCTATCGCAACTTGTTAGGCGTGACACTTCACTGACAGGAGTTTGAGTATCTGACTCCGGCTTCCTTGCACTTGCGGTTAACAGGTTGTCTGTGAAAGGTATTCCAGACACCAAAGATCACCGTGATATGTAATGTAATCTGACACCGACACTGGTCAATATGGACATGCGATATGATAAACGCTGGTGTTCGGTGTTGTTGATTCAGTTGCAACATTTTGATTCTGATCACAATTTTTGTGAGGGCTTCGCTCTCATTCTCAATCGCTAATTATGATCTCATGTGTGACATGATTCACTATTTTTTCCCTCCCAATTGGCCTTTTTGTAAAACAAAAAGGCAAATAGGAGGGTTGGCAGAGATCGTGGTTTGGGAAGGTGAGAAATAGGATATGTGTATATGAGGTCCAGATTTGCAATACAACTACTGTAATTTCTGGAAAGTGCCCGGATTACTCCTTTATAATATCAGTCGCGAAAATGCCCCATGTCCGATTTTGAGTAGAAAATTTCCCAGATGGCAAAGTGCATAGGTGATTTGAGGCTTAATGAAGCTGCTTCGTATAAACATTCAGGAAAATACAGCGCGTAAATGAACAGTGACACAATCTGATGCGAAACGTAAACCAATTCAGCAAAATGGCGCGAAATCTACAACGAACTGAGTACAAAAACTTGGTAGGTACGCGCGCGCACAAGAATTTTAGAAGAAATGGCACGTGCCAATGCATGTTCTCGGTGGTCGCGCGCAGCAGTGGAGCGATATTTATACTTTTACTGCGAACGACTGCGTGTTGTATCATGATGCAAAGGTTACAACAAGCACCATGGGGGAGGGAAATTAAGCGCCTGCATACGAGAACAATGGTCAAACAAGAATTGTGCCGGCAGGCGCAATTCTTGTTAAGTTTCTCCTTGCTAAATGATAACCTGAGTTTTTATCTTGATCTTTTATTTGAGTTCGAACTTTGCTTTCTACTTTTAAAACTTTGCAATCCTGTCATCTGCCGTCGTTTACCATAAATTCATACACCAGTTTACTATAAGTTTTACTGATCTCCTGAGAAGTGGAATAAAATCTAACTTTAAACCAACATAGGCTTCAATGTGCAATGAGTAAACCAAAGGGGGATCTGACTAATCAATAGCTGATGCAATGCTTGGTGATCAATCATTGGAAAGGATCCAATCAGTTCCCAGTGATGACAGCCCCTTTCCTCTTGAGGTTTCGGTCCATCCGAGTGAGGATTTTGTTGACCATTTTGTTGACCATTTCAAAGATCGTTTATGTGAATCATATTTAATGGGATATACAGCCGAAATGGAGCACCGGAAAAACTTGGCATTCATTTTGAACCGTTTGAGTAAGTCGGGGAGCAAATCCACGAAGAAGTTCCTGGTAGATAAAGGTATCGCAAAACTGATGATCCGTGAATGTTCCCGTTGTACGGATCGGGATGAAATGCGCTGCATCACCGACACTTTGATTAACCTGGCTTCTAACAACAACGCACATAAGCTTCACTTCGTTAAAAACGGCTATCTCACCATTATTCCGGAGATTCTAGAGTCTTGGCACGGAGTCGATGATGTGATCGCTTGTTCGGTGATATCCACGCTAAAAATCATGCAAGTCGCACTGATGTCAAGGAGGAGATAGCAAGATTGATAGTCGGGGATCGAACCAAAAGCGTCAACATTCCTGAACTGATAATTTCACTGTTGGTGAACTCAACAAGTACCGTTGTTGTGGAGAATATTGTTGATTGCCTCCCCAATTTGATCTCTCGTACAATGGTATTACACGAGCATTTTGCCTCGCAGCAATTTATTGATACTTGCTTTGAAATCATGAAATCCAATTCCTTATCGGAAAGCTACAACTACAAAATACTGAGGTATATCTTGATGCAGTTGCTGTGCAATAACCCTCCCGTTTTCTCCAAATTGATGGTAAAGCATATCCATTTTATCCGGGAGACGGCAGTTCTCAGTGAGAACAGCCGAATGTCTAAATTCGCTGCTGATATCATCAACAAATATTTCAGTTGTTCAAAAATTAGACACAATTGCCGTTTAGTGGATAATTTCTTGCTTTTTGGGATACTAAAGTTTAGTTTGCTATATCTTCTGGATATCGTGTTAGATATCAAAATAGGTGTCGAATCGGTCTTGTCCACCAACAAATCTATTACGTACGAAGGATTTGGGATTCTGATATTCTCGATCATTCCAATGATTTACATGAACTATCAATCTGCCATTCTATACGACAGATCATGTTTTCACTCAGTTAGTGTCGATCCTGTCGTTTCTTTGGATGGCAGTTGCAGGGGAAGACTCCTCAAGTATATCTTTCCTTGGAGGTTTGACTCCACAAAACACGTTCTCTTTAACGTCCTAACGCTCCTTCAACAGCACCCCATCATCACAGCTGTGGAGCTTGCTCTGCATCGGAGCACGAGTGTGAGCGCCCTGATTCAGAAAAGATTCCATTTTGTCTGCTTGGCAGTCCAAGAAAAGATCTTAGAGAACGTTCCTTGTACTTTGATAAAACTGATCATCCTTTATAAGACAATCCATCTTGCTGACGGACAGATCTCCCAGGACGATTATACCACGATATTTTCCACTGTGTACGGTATTGTAACTCTCACGTACAAACTCTCCTCCTTTGAGAAACTGTGCAGGGAGGCAGATGGTAAATGTTGTACCCTTTCGGGGCTCCAAACTGCGCTTCTGTTTTTGGGAAACTTCACTGCCGTCTTGTCGCGAATTATTGTGTGTTTTCTGCTCTACGTCCTATCGGAGCAACTCGATAAAAGAACTTGGATCTTTGGTGCAGCTATCAGTTTCCATCTGTTTGTGTCGTTGTTGTCTCATCTCCTTGCATACCATGAGCGGTATGACAGTCACCAACTCAAGTACACTGATCGGATGTTCGTCACTTGGAACTTTATCCAAAAACAAGATATCATAACAAATTCTATTCCAGTTAAATTGGGTAGATCAGCTTTGGTGATGTGTTTATCTTGGAGCGAGGGTTTTATCGTGAATTTACGACATCCGATTGATTTACTCTCCGGCGATTTTCCAGATACGAGACATCTGAGATCTTTCCTGTTTTTCTCCCTTATCTACACTTTTCATCTCTTCGAAGTTATTTGTGTCGTGGTTCTTACTATCAATATCGGTTTTAGTGGTCAGAACCCCACTAAGGAAGCTTCTCCTCATGCTGATTTTATGAGCGGCCTGGGTTTCTCCTCCATTGCAATTTATTTCTTGTCTGGGATACTTTTTCTCGTATACTTCAAAGTGTTGAACTCCGGAACTTCTGGAAAACCCTTGCCTACCAGTATTAACTCACGGTTCAAGCATATCGATAACAGCATTTTCCCGATTGATCGAAGGTGGTTCCAATGTCGGATTACCGATTCGAAGAAGCTGATGAAAATCAACGGAGAAAAGTTATTCCTATCGGAGGATTATAATCACCGACTTCAGGTCATGGAGCCGTGCCTCTCCTGTGTCCTCGGACAGAAACATGTCCACAAGAAACGAAGAACAGAGAGTGATCTACGAGAATCATTGGGTCTTGAGAAAAGAACATTTCTACCAAGGGACTACAAGGAAATGAGAACTAGCCATACCTTATTGAGTTCCTCAAAATGTTGCCAGTACATGTATTGCAATCGAGACGAGATGAACTGGTTGATGAAGAAAGTGAGTTGTTATGACTGCGTTCACTATGATCTGACTGATATTCTGCCGGGAATTGACAGCATCACCGATAGAATGTTGAGTCCAGGTGTGTCAGAAAACTGTGAAAAGGTCAAACGTAGAATAGAGTCCTTATATAGCGAATTAGTTGAGAAAAATAACTCTGATGATGTTATAGTTCCTGGCGATATTCCTGAGACTGTTTTCGAAGATTTTCGTGATATTTGCGAATCTTATTTTTCCCTGAAGGAAGCTGAGTGGGAGGAAAGATGCCTGATTTGGTGCCAATTGGCCCCATCTCATTTATACAGCAAATATCACCGATCCAAGTGGAGAAGTGCCGAATTTAGGAAAGAAATTGAAAAGTGGGTGAAATCTATGGAAACAATTTCCACCGAAGTCAGTGAACATTCTAGATTTAAAATAAACGGCCATTTCATGAATAGTGCTCATAGCAGTAATAGTGATAGACAGTTACAAGCTGAAGATGGAAGAAAAGGAGGAATAGACTCCGAGAAGGTTATTGAAAAGTTTTCCAGTGGCCAAAGTTCATTTTACATTGACGGCAAAAGGATTGGGCGAAAAACAATTTAGGTTTTTCGGGCATTGTCAGATTTAACTGGTTAACTTCGGGCATGAAATGCTTCTTTGACTGATTAAAATGTTTCAATCTGCCGGGGAATTAACTATGATACTTTTGAAACGCGACATCTTTGATCTACGCCATGGCAAACAATAAAATTACATTCATACGTCTGCTTCTATTTTTAATTGATATTAATTGCCTATCCGTATATTCATTATTATCTATATTAATCTATATTAATAATTTCAAAGTTTTCGAACGTCTGTCCGTAATAAGTTTATAGGAAGTATATGTAATATTTATCATCGGTTTTCTGCTGCAAAATCTGCACCTGATTAAGAGGATCATTGATACTTTGATATTCAAAATATATTTTAATTGGACTATTGACAACTACGATGGTGATATAGGTAACATTACATTTATAGTTTATACGTCTGCTTCTATTTTTTTCCCTCTCCAATTGCGTTTTTGTTTTATAAAAAGGCAAATGAGAGGGTTAGCAGAGATCGTGGTTTTGCGGATTGTGGGAGAATTTGTGTGTACTACCTTCCGTCTCCCTCACAGGAATGTAAAACCCTCTCCCTGCAGGGATGTAAAACCCTCTCCCTAGCAGGGATGTAAACCCCTCTCCCTGCAGGGATGTAAAACCCTCTCCCTCGCAGGGATGTAAAACCCTCTCCCTCGCAGGGATGTAAACCCCTCTCCCTGCAGGGATGTAAAACCCTCTCCCTCGCAGGGATGTAAACCCCTCTCCCTGCAGGGATGTAAAACCCTCTCCCTCGCAGGAATGTAAAACCTTCTCCCTGCAGGGATGTAAAACCCTCTCCCTCGCAGGGATGTAAAACCCTCTCCCTCGCAGGGATGTAAAACCCTCTCCCCGCAGGGATGTAAAACCCTCTCCCTCGCAGGGATGTAAAACCCTCTCCCCGCAGGGATGTAAAACTCTCTCCCTCGCAGGAATGTAAAACCCTCTCCCTGCAGGAATGTAAAACCCTCTCCCTCGGAGTATGCGACTTTTTATCCCCCGACTTTTTACCACCCTAAGTATCATGTGCGACTTTTTACCCCCCGTCTTTTTATCCCCATAGGTATAGAAATGGAAAGTGTTTTGTAAAGTTCAACCATAAATCAATAATGTATAATATAATCTATAATGCTATTCAAATCAAACAAATTACAAATAATTACGGATGTACGTCTCCTTGCGTTTATCAGGCAACAAGGCATAAACACAAGGAACCGTAAACCTTGTGTTCTTCTGTCCGAGAACTGTGTAGAGCTTGGTCCATAGCTATATGAGTACCATGATACAACGTTATATGAGTATCATGATTCGATTCTTGGTACCTGACACCATTGCTCGAACGGGATAGCATCACGTCAGTTCCTCCTCGAAATGTGATCCAGGGGGGGGTAAAAGATCGCAGTTCTACGGTTAGGTACGACTGTTCATCCCCATCGAAGCTTGAACGGGGATAAAAGGTCGCAGCTGTGCTGTTGTCTGCGACCTTTTATCCCCTTGCTTCAAACCGAGCTCATTTTCAATGGGGGATAAAAAGTCGCAGTCCATGGCAGAAGTGCGCCTTTTTATCCCCCTCAGAATACAGTACAGATCAAAGGCAAAGCAAGGGGTAAAAGGTCGCACCTGTACCCTAGGGTGGTAAAAGGTCGGGGGATAAAAAGTCGGGGGGTAAAAGTCGCATCACCCTCCCTCGCAGGGATGTAAAACCCTCTCCCTCGCAGGATTGTAAAACCCTCTCCCTCGCAGGAATGTAACACCCTCTCCATAGCAGGGATGTAAAACTCTCTCCCTCGCAGGAATGTAAAACCCTCTCCCCGCAGGAATGTAAAACCCTATGCCCCGCAGGAATGTAAAACCCTCTCCCTGCAGGGATGTAAAACCCTCTCCCTAGCAGGGATGTAAACCCCTCTCCCCGCAGGGATGTAAAACCCTCTCCCTAGCAGGAATGTAAAACCCTCTCCCTGCAGGAATGTAAAACCCTCTCCCTCGCAGGGATGTAAAACTCTCTCCCTGCAGGGATGTAAAACCCTTTCTCCCTGCAGGAATGTAAACCCCTCTCCCTCTCAGGGATGTAAACCCTCTCCCTGGCAGGAATGTAAAACCCTCTCCCCCGCAGGAAAGTAAAACCCTCTCCCCGCAGGGATGTAAAACCCTCTCCCTAGCAGGGATGTAAAACCCTCTCCCCGCAGGAATGTAAAACACTCTCCCTGCAGGGATGTAAAACCCTCTCCCTCGCAGGGATGTAAACCCTCTCCCTCGCAGGGATGTAAAACCCTCTCCCTCGCAGGAATGTAAAACCCTCTCCCTAGCAGGAATGTAAAACCCTCTCCCTAGCAGGGATGTAAAACCCTCTCCCCGCAGGAATGTAAAACACTCTCCCTGCAGGGATGTAAAACCCTCTCCCTCGCAGGGATGTAAACCCTCTCCCTCGCAGGGATGTAAAACCCTCTCCCTCGCAGGAATGTAAAACCCTCTCCCTAGCAGGAATGTAAAACCCTCTCCCTAGCAGGGATGTAAAACCCTCTCCCTAGCAGGGATGTAAAACCCTCTCCCCGCAGGAATGTAAAACCCTCTCCCCGCAGGAATGTAAACCCTCTCCCTCGCAGGGATGTAAAACCCTCTCCCTCGCAGGAATGTAAAACCCTCTCCCTAGCAGGGATGTAAACCCTCTCCCTCGCAGGGATGTAAAACCCTCTCCCTAGCAGGGATGTAAACCCTCTCCCTCTCCCCGCAGGAATGAAGAGAGAATTCCTGGACATGTACCACTGTCCGGACCGGGTAACGGAAGTAGATCTGGATAACAACACAGTCCGACTTCCTACCACCTTCATGAACCCGGCGGACTTCCTGCCCAAGACGGTCATCAACAACCTGCGGAACAGCTTAACGTGCATCTACAACCTGTGTGACGACAACAACAACGGTACGTGCTGAGAGATGTGTATTTTGTATAGAACTGCATTTACTTTTGTGTACAATTAACAAGCTTATACTGTGAAGTTACAACAGTAATTGTTCGATGTTTTGCAATCAGCATTTTGTGTATACTGACATTCATTGACATAAGTGCAGTGTATTGTGCAGTGCACTGAATAACTGAATAATCATGGATAACATTGATTTTGTCCAAAAGGTCAACAACACCAAAAACTAAAATCATATCATGCAATGCAACATGCTAAATAACTCATATACCTTATTGGCCTTTATTTAGCCGGCCTTTATTTAGCCGGCCTTTTTTTAACCGGCCTTTTTTTAACCGGCCCTATGGACAAAAAATGAATAATTTTTGAACCATTTTAACCGGCCCCTTGGACAAAAATTTTTCTGGAGGTTGCCAGATCAAGGATTTTTTGCTCTGAAATGACCACTAAAACCCTTTCTTACTTGATAAATTGCATCAAAAGACCCAAATCCCGGTCTGATATCATGATTTAGGTCGTTATCGTGTTATAGGTAATGACTTTCCAGTGAATTTTGCACTATATAAGCCAATTCATAAAAGTTTCATTTGACCTAGATTAACTGGCCTTTAATTTGACCCACTTTAACCGGCCTTTTTTTAACCGGCCCTTTGGACAAAAATTTCAAAGTCGTTTTTGTCCTTAAGGGCCGGTTGAATAAAGGTTGAATAAGGTAGAATGATTATAAATATTAAAATTTTAATAAATGCATCCTTGATCATTCTATGCCTTAGAATCTATGGTTTAAAATTGTATGGTCTAAACATATATTATCATCATTATAACATCTGAAAGTGACCAGAAAGTGGTCAGACAGTAGTGGTAAACAGAGAGTGACAAAGGGATCAGTATAGGGTCACCACTCACCAGGGGTCATTGATACACGGGTCTGTGAGTTCTTGAAAAGAGAAGCATCCTGAAATTTCGAGTCGAACTTCACCATGTATGAACGTGTTACATTGTTACATTGGTTAAGTGAGCATGACTTACGTACAAATGGCGGTCGTGCGGAAATTTCAGAAGGCGTTTTCAGAACTCACGACATCTACGGTGTGCTTTCATTCGACCAATCATTTATAAAGATTTGTTCTTGTAAAATTAACTCCTTGTATTGTCATTATGATACAGATACTTGATCTTTAAAGACAAAACGTACTTATGGCTATGCTCGTATGACTTATTACCCCCAAATTAGTTGCATAACTCGATTTTTCATGCGAAATTTTGGGATTTTAGAAGCTATAGTTCCCATATCTTTGTGATATCACAGTTCCGAACATTACAAGTAATAAAAGTCACATGCAGATATCCGCCGTAAGGTACAGCACACGTCTAGTTGTTCCAATATTTCTTCTTGAGAGGTGGGCCTTCCATGTCAGTGAACTCGAACCACACCCATTGGACAGGCATCCAGTACTGGTAGACAACACTTATCTCTGCCTTGCCCAGCTGAAAAGTTGCTAACGATAACATCGAGTTGAACTGTTGCTGTGATCAGTGTTGCTATGAAATATACATGGTAACATGTTGCCATGGACGATGTTGCTATAGTAGATGTTGCCCTAGCAAGAACGGCAGCAGGATATGTGTAACATTTTGATAATGGTCCATACCATCACATTACTGTTGTCTGACTGACAAGACCTACAAGGCTACAACTTACACTATCGAGGTCATCGCAATTCTTGTACGTCACCAGTCCATTGTCCTCGTTTGCTTTGCAGCTCGGATCACTCGTAATTCCGATGTCAATAAACACTTCGTAAAGCCGTCCTTGAACCCCCTGCGTTATGTTAAAACTGTTAACCCGGTGAGTTCAGGGTAGATAGTAATTGAATTAATAACGGAAAATTATTTAAGAGTCGTATTTTTATCTACATACTACAGTACGGAAGTGCTAATCATGATCAGCAATCACCCGTGTCTCAATAGAATAAATGTTTTTCTATAAATGTTTTTCTATAAATAGAATAAATGTTTTTCAGTATTCTCTTCATGGCTCGGCGAAGTGATCTTGCAGGTCACTGCACTTTTGCTACGTATGTGATAACAAACGAGTTTTAGATAAATTATTAAAATGATTGCTTCTCAGCACATACAAGCGAACGTTTACAGATGCGCGCAGCACTCGGACATTTAGACGGTTCTTGTTCCGGCTGTGGTACAAAGTGCGCGCTACGGAGGGTAGGGAAAGACCGCACTAGGGTATTACCAATTATATAAAACTTCCGGAGAGTACTATTGAAACTCACTACTCACTGTCATCAGAACCTCGTCCACCTCCCCAATAATGATCGTTTGATCGGGTGTCATGGCCTTGTTGGCTCTTAACTTGAATTCCTGTATCACTCGTTTTATTGCCTCGATGATAAGGGGGTCGTGAAACTGTGCGTGGAAGGTACCGCCTGCGGATATTGGGTGTTTTTACTTGGTCTTCTTCGATATGAAGAAATAAAGAGATAAAGATAGTTCCCTTTCCGAGTGATTGAAATCGAATTACTCACAAAATTTGATCGTCATTGAGCTTTTGAGATCCTGTCATTGGTCATGTTTTCAAATGTTAATAACAATCAACATATCATCCTCAATTAATAAACCCCTGCTCCTTAATAACTATTATGTTACAGTGACTAGATGAATGAGGATATCAGTACCTACAAGTACGTCCCTGGCTTCGCTGAGTTTGCGTCGTCTCTTGGTCAGAGCGTCCTTGAGCGTAACGCACGTGTACTTGGTTTGATCCGCGCAGTGGTTCTTGATCCTCCGCTCAATGCTCTTGCAGCTCCTCCTCTCTGTCAGAGTCAAAGTGTTCTCTATTCTATCGTACTTGAAATCCGGGAGCAGCTCTCCTGACCTCTTTGTTTTCTTATTCTTCTTCTTCTCGGTATCAGCCTTCTTCACCACCGTGTTTCGTAGGTCGTGCGCGGACTTCTTGCCGTTATCTCCCAGTGATATTCTAGTTTGTATCCCTGCTGATTCTCTGCCCACGTTGCTATCTCCTCCTTGACCCACTAAGTGGGCATTCTGACCCGTTATCTCCGTTTCCTCTTCGAAACCAAGATACTCGATGGCAAAGTGTCGGGCGGCACATTTGATCCACTTCACTTTGTAACCTGACAATTATTTATCAAGTCTTTTTCACTTTTAGGCTTCGCCGTGTTGTATCTTTTCATAGTTCATAAACCCTCTCAAATGTGATAACACTTAGAATAAACCAGGGCTATCGGTTTATCAGTTGCAGCTTCTAATTATAAGAGGAGTTTTACTATATTCAGTATCAGCATTAATTCACCTACGTATCTTTTTCAAAATCCAAATGATGGCACCTAGGAATTAAATCGAAAATATCCTAATCACAATCCGGATAATAAGAACAAACCGTAAGCGATGCATGATTCTAGTTGCATGTCAAGACTGCCACATTTCCTTGGACTAGACTTCAAGGAATGGGAGGTGGTATAATAAGATACGGACAGAAGGAGAAAAAACACCAAGGCCATCGTAACTTTAAAATTCCAAAGATAATTCAAGAATTCACGGATCGTTATGAACCGATCTAAAAGCAACCTCTGATATTCATACTTTTAAAATCCATTTGAGTGCATTTTATTACCCTACCCCTCTACGTCAATATTGCTTCTACCAAATTGATAGATAATGGTCCCTTAGTCCTTAAGTAGCACGCAATATTTCAGTTATTGCCAAATTTAAATGCCCAGTGGAATAATAGTGGAAATGGAGGAATGGCAAACCCGAACCTATTTGAGTCAAATCCAAAAGCAAAACATTATTAAAAGTTGAAATTCACAGCTGGGGCCATAATGTTTGACGCTGTACGTAAAGCGCGTACGTAAGTATCGCTTAAGTATCGCTTATCATTGTGGTGGCTTGGTGGGCAGAATTTTGGTGAATTGTGTGATTTTTCTTGAAAAATCCTCAAATTTCGGACAAACATCCCTCAAAAGTGCGGTATGTGAAACGTGTCCCTTACAGTTCGGAAGCGAGCGGTGGAGTTGAGTATCCAGGAGATGTTCCTGAAGTTCCAAGCGCACATCCTCAAAGGCTACACGGACTACCTGCTGCCGGTCAAGGAGTCCAAGGACAAGAACTTCTGCAACGCCGAGAACCTCTTCGACATCGATAACTTCATCCTGTCCCGCGAGGAGTACCAGCGACCGTTTTACAAGGTTTGGGCGCAGCAGGTCAGCAGGCTTCTGATTTACCCTCTAACAATCAGAAATTATGAAAAATAAGCTGCATGACATGACATAAATATTGCCCCTTTCAAGTGTCAACAATAGATTCCTTGGAAGGAGAATTTTGGTATTACGAGCTGATAAATGTTCATAGTCAAAAAATAGGTGGCATTTCATATGTAATCTTTCATTTTTTGTGGTAAGCTCTTGAAAGTTTGTAGATATAAAAGAAGATTCTTGTGAAGTGTGATACTTCTCCCTATGATATTATGAACCTGCTCAATTAGACCAACCTCCATTTTCTAACGTCAAAGAAGCCAACTCGTTGCCTAGCTCCTCACACCTCCTCCCTCCACAGAAGTTGTTGTGTACGCAGATGTTCAACTGTTTCATCATCGCCCGGTCCTTCATCTCGGACGCTGACGAGACTCTTGAGTTCTTTGACGGGTGCATAGAGCGGCTGGAGGAGAACGCCCCGCTGCTCCACGAGACGGACTCCAACAAGGGCGTCACTGTGGTCGTGCAGACGGAGAAAATGTCGAAAGGTATAACGAGCGGTGCGCGTGTGTTTTATAGCAGCTTACATTTGGAATAATATCATGTCCTTGAATAAGGATATATCCCATGAATCCATAAGCTGTGGCCTGTGTGGCTTTTAGCAGATATTAACTATCGTCTATCAGAATACCCCTGAACCATTTGATTTGTGATGATTTTCCTTCCCACAATACCTGATTCACACCTTGCTACTCTCTCTTCCTTGACTAAAACTCCCCCTCTATCAGGACTAAAACTCCCCCTCTATCAGGACTAAAACTCCCCCCTCTCCCTGGACTAAAACTCCCCCCTCTCTCAGGACTAAAACTCCCCCCCTCTCTCCCCCTCTCTCCCCCTCTCTAAAACTCCCCCTCTCTCTCAAGACTAAAACTCCCCCCCTCTCTAAAACTCCCCCTCTCTCTCAGAACTAAAAGTCCCCCTCTCTCTCAGGACTAAAACTCCCTCTCTCCCTCAGGACTAAAACCCAACAAGTTGTACAGCTACCCTGTCTTCGTGCTGGATCACGAGCTCTTCTACGATGACCTGCCCGAGGAACGTCCTGGCCAGGAACGCTCCGTCATCTCCCTCCGCACCAAGGTACTGCTAACTTCTCACGTTCAGAGCTGTGCAGTTACTTTCAGATCAAGATTTTGGCGAAAGTGACCAAACCGAATAACTCAGATGCGTATATTCTTCCCCTGTTCATTATTGGTTAATGAATCTCACAAACAGCATGATCTCTCCTGATCAGATTGATCAAATTGCGGCACTTCTGCACTGTGGTTCATTGATAATTACCATAATAACAACTTTCTTCTTTCCTGCAATCACCCCATTCCGTAGCACCATTACAAGCAGTGAAATCCATATAAACTACAAACCCCTATTACCCAGGTTGAGAAGCAGAAGATGATGAAGCGCGCGCAGGCAGCCAAGGTGCGCAGCAACACGATGTCGTGGGCGCGGTGTCTACTGCAACACGTTTACAGCGTGTGGTACCTCTACCTGCCGTCTCTCATCACCATCCTGGAGGGAGGGGAGGAACAGAGGGAGCAGCTACAGACAGCGCTACACATCATACAGACACTTAGGACGGAGAGGAACACCAACCTAGAGGAGGTAGTCTAGTGGTGTCTCTCTACCTGTCTAACTGTCTGTCTACCCGTCTGTTTGTCTACCCGTCTGCCTGTCTACCTGTCTGTCTGTCTACCTGTTCGTATATCTGTCTGTTTGTCTGTCTGCAACTTCACCGTGAGCAGCTGCAGACAGCGCTCCATATCATACAGACACTTAGGACGGGAACTTTCTACTAAATTGCAGTCTAGATATCATGGAGCGAGAAGTTTGATGTAATCTGGTTGTGATATTTACGCTCCAACTCTTCATTAACTCTTATTCTCTCAGGTGTGTTACAGGATACTGATATCTCTATCTGGTTTCTACGACCATCCCCAAGTTGCCATGGAAACGTTCACTCACATGCAGGAACTTAAGATGAACATCAGTGCTGTTACATACGGACACTATCACAGGGCTGTGCTGTACAACGACACAGAACCAGAATCAAACACAGCTCTCTCCAACTGGAGAACACTCAGACTTTACATCATCACCTCCATCGCGTTTAAGAAGTTCAGGAGGAAATCAGAAACTGCCATAGTCCATACCAGCTCCCTCGAGAGCATTCAATCGAGCGAGAAGAACACGGAGTCCCCAACGGGAACAGGACGGTTCTCTTCCATTGGGATGTCAGATTCAGGGATCGACCTGGACAATCCTTTGTCAGGTCTGAAAACGAACTCGTTAGAAAAGAGGAGCAGCAGTGAGAGTAAAGCGAGCAGTGCTAGTCCCCCTTTACCCCAGATAGTGACGCCCCAAAGGCCCCCGGTTATCCCGAACAGAACTCCCAAACGGGGCCACACCCGTAGCATATCAGACGTGTCGATGTTATCAGTGCAGAACGTTCATTACAGACAGTTATCTGACGACGCTGGCTCTAAGAGTCTCTCTCGTCTCAAGTCGCCGCGCTTCAAGCGCAGCAGCCTCATGGGTCGGACAGTGGGCGACTCCAAGGGCTTGTCAAGTGGCGGCAGTGACAACGGCAGCTTCAAACGGTCCCGGAACACGATGACAGCCAGCAGTTCTTCGTACAGCGTCACCTCGTTAGAGCCCGAGGAGGACCCGGACGAGTTCTACCAGCGGGACTTCGTGAACCCGAGCCCCATCAAGTTCACCCTGCCCCCGGAGTGCGGCGAGGACCTGGACTCGGAGTCGGAGCTGAAGGTTAAGATCTGGAGCTCCTACCCCTGCTCCCAGTGCCAGCTTACCATATACGATGAGCAGATCCTAGCGGGGTGGGGGTTCGAGGAAAGCAACCTCTCCACCACCTGCCCTTACTGCGACATGCCGTCCGTAGCACAGCTCTCTATAGAGGTCAGAGTGTCATGTGGGTGGTGAATATCCGGACAAATAACTATTCGTCACTTATCTATACTGTTGTTTAACTCTTCACAGTCAAACTGTTATTTCTGACATATTCTAGTGCTTGGCCCCCTAATGATTGAGTGTTCCTACGAGTGCTGATTGAGTGTTCCTATGGCTCTATGAGTACTGACTACGCCTCTTCATCAGGTCAGATACCGGTCCTCAAGACAGCAGCAGACGAGGACGATACAGAGCTGGAGGGGAAGCCTCGACAACACCGGGAGAGCAGCATCACTAAGAGCCTGCCCCTCGATACCAACAACATCCAGATATCCCTGGAGGGAGAGGACGACTTCATCAACTCCTACGAGTCAGGTAGATACCCCGGGGTTAGGTTGTCGTGTGCCGAGAATGGGGATAATATTACTACTGCTCCAGTGTTCCATTTAATTTCCTAGAGTTTCTACTATCTACTGTTTGCAGGAAACATTTCCTTTGCGATGCCTGAGCCCATCAGAAGAGAACGGAAGACGACCCGAAGTGGTTCGATAATAGCAGCCATGAACCCCAGAACCATGAAGAAACAGGAGGAAGAGGACAGAACCGAGAGGATAGAGGTCCCCTACCTGTGCCCCATTGTACTGAGGAAAGAGGTTTGTGCCTGATTATCCCCTGTTATCAATGCTCCATGGTGGGGTTCATGCTCCCTATCTCTGTTCAGAAAGCAAGGAGAACTCTTTGGAAAGGAGAATTCTTCCCAAGAAAGATATTTCAATAAACCCGTTATGTTAACTTAAAACTCTCAGCTCACTCTTCCCTCAGGTTGAGTGCGTGTGTGAGAGTGATGGCCCCGGAGAGATGGTAAAAGAGGACCTGGCGACCTCCCACTCCATCCTCTTCTGGAACATGGTGTGGTGGTTCTGCAGGGAGAACTTGCCCTCGTCCCTGCCCCTCAACATCCCCCAAGCCTTCAAACACCTCCACCCTGACGGAAAGGTTATTAGTCTGACAGGAGCTGCTTAGTGCACACTCCACCAGATCTCGTAGATCATGCACCTTATTTTCTGACAATTCGTCCTATTTAGCTAAGGCGATTCCCCCGAAATTCATGTAAACAACATGCAATATCTCAGTGCGTCGTATTGATTCATGATGATTAGCTTCATGTAACACTCTTAACTAACGCACGTTGTCTGTCCGCAGTTGCCGCAGACAGTGGAGTTGAGTACAGAGTGGAGTAACACGTCCCATTCCCTCTACAACAACTTCTCCGAACTCTCACTGCACAAGGAACTACCCCAGTGTGCCCAGCTGTGGAGGGTCGTCGAGCACTTCATGCAGGACGAGCTGAGTGTAAAGGAGTCTTTGGTCGTGTTCTGGGGTGGGATGATAATATGCAGAGTCATCTTCTTCTGATTTTCTCACTTACCAAATCTTCAGTCACTCTAAGTTGATATTCCCCTCAAATCGCACTCTATTATTACTCATTAGACCACACTACCACAGTACCACAATCACTTCACCAACACCTCTATTTTTACTCCCCTCTATCCTCTTTCCCCAATCCCCTACTCCCCTCACACCCCTCTAGTCCTACTTCCCTATTCCCTCTACTTCCTGTCCCTCAATCCTACTCCTCGCCGACAAAATTATTCTGCTCCCCATAATTGGAACCACCTCAAATCATCTCGGTTCATACCTTGATAATTTTGTGCCGGCCGATAAAACCCCCAGCTTAAAACCATAATATTTAACTGAAATGAATTAACACAGTCCCCAACTGCAAAGTGCTGTTAACACCCCTCTTACAATTTCAATTTAAACCAGAACAATAGCTGCAAAGTGCTGTTAACCTCCTCCCTCCAAAGCAAAGTGCTGTCACTTTCTCCCCCTTTGTGTGAAACTATGGAAGCACTAGTTTATATTTTGATTCTCCCTTGATAGCTGCAAGTGTCATTAACACCCCTCTCAAAGCAGCGGACCAGTTTGAATAACAATTCCCGGCTGCAAAGTTCTAACACCCCCTGTGTCTCATGATCATCATTATCATTTCAAAACAAAATACGCCCAAGCTTAGTTTAATTTGAAATTTTTCCAAACTGTTTTAAGCGTTGTTACCCCCCTCTCTCACGTTCAAACTTCTGTCTCCCCTGATTGATACTTCAATTTGTATTTAACAAGCCATAGCATATGGCTGCTATATACAAATGAGGGAGGAAGTGGTCTGCAAGCAGTGTACGAAATCTGCCGCAACTCTGCTGCAAAAGTGATTTCGAACACCCTATTCTAGTTTGTGGAATCATCTCAAAGCAAAGTGCTGTACATTGATCTTCCACAGCTGAGAAGTGTTGTTAACACAAAACCCCTCTCTTCCAGCTGCAAATTGACGTCTAAAATTGAAGTAAATTTATCGCCGATAATTATCGGTATCGCCGATAATTCACAAAAAGTTATCGATTATCGCCGTTAAAAAATTTCGACCGATATTGGAAACCCTATCTACTACCTGTCTTCTCAGCTCCAAACACCCACCCCTCTCTTCCAGCTGCAAAGTGCTCACCCTCTCCAACCACCTCCAAGTCCATCTCCCACTCCCCCACTCATACCTTGATCAACCTCTCACTTCCAGCTGCAAAGTGCTGTTAACACCTCTCCTCTCCCAACTGCAAAGTGCTGTTAACACCCCCTCTCTCAGCTACAAAGTGCTGTTAACACCCCCTCTCTCCCAGCTACAAAGTGCTGTTAACACCCCCTCTCTCCCAGCTGCAAAGTGCTGTTAACACCTCCCTCTCTCCCAGCTGCAAAGTGCTGTTAACACCCCTCTCTCTCCCAGCTGCAAAGTGCTGTTAACACCCTCTCTCTCTTTCTCTCAGCTACAAAGTGCTGTTAACACCCCCTCTATCCCAGCTGCAAAGAGCTGTTAACACCCTCTCTCTCTCCCAGCTGCAAAGTGCTGTTAACACCCCCTCTCTCCCAGCTGCAAAGTGCTGTTAACACCACCTCTCTCTCAGCTACAAAGTGCTGTTATCACCCCCTCTCTCTCTCTCAGCTGCAAAGTGCTGTTAACACCCCCTCTCTCCAGCTGCAAAGTGCTGTTAACACCTCCCCTCTCCCAGCTGCAAAGTGCTGTTAACACCCCCTCTCTCCCAGCTACAAAGTGCTGTTAACACCTCCCCTCTCCCAGCTGCAAAGTGCTGTTAACACCCCCTCTCTCTTCCAGCTGCAAAGTGCTGTTAACACCCCTCTCCCAGCTGCAAAGTGCTGTTAACACCCCTCTCTCTCCCAGCTGCAAAGTGCTGTTAACACCCCTCTCTCCCAGCTGCAAAGTGCTGTTAACACCCCCTCTCCCAGCTGCAAAGTGCTGTTAACACCCCCTCTCTCTTCCAGCTGCAAAGAGCTGATAACCTGTTAACACCCCCTCTCTCCCAGCTGCAAAGTGCTGTTAACACCCCCTCTCCCAGCTGCAAAGTGCTGTTAACACCCCTCTCTCCCAGCTGCAAAGTGCTGTTAACACCCCCTCTCTCTTCCAGCTGCAAAGTGCTGTTAACACCCCCCCTCTCTCTCCCAGCTACAAAGTGCTGTTAACACCCCCTCTCTCCCAGCTGCAAAGTGCTGTTAACACCCCCTCTCTTCCAGCTGCAAAGTGCTGTTAACCTGTTAACACCCCTCTCCCAGCTACAAAGGGCTGTTAACACCCCCTCTCTCAGCTGCAAAGTGCTGTTAACACCCCCTCTCTCTTCCAGCTGCAAAGTGCTGTTAACACCTCCCCTCTCTCCCAGCAGCAAAGTGCCGTTAACACCTCCTCTCCCAGCTGCAAAGTGCCGTTAACACCCCCTCTCTCCCAGCTGCAAAGTGCCGTTAACACCCCTCTCTCCCAGCTGCAAAGTGCCGTTAACCTGATGGTGGTGCACCGGACAGAGGACCATGTTAACCTGTACCGGGAGCTGCTTTACCTGGGCTGCCGGTACAAGAACAACTTCTCACCCCAACAATTCGACGAGGAGTACTCGGCCTGCCTCGCTAAGATACCCCAGGTACATGTTCACCTCGTCCCTTCCTCGTTTAGTCCTGCTAGTTGCCTGTTTGTTGTGTTCCACGTTCAACCCACGAGGAACAGGGGGTTGAGAGTGACCGTGGTGTCCCGACCTTTTGAGGTGTGACGTATTACGCCGCGCTTGGGTGCTTTTTTAATGAGCGTTACATTGAAAGTACTTTGCGTGCTGCCACGCGCAGCAAAAAGCCAAAAAGTAACCTTACCCAGGCGCGGCGTAACACACCGCAACTCAAAAGGTCGAGACACCTTGGTAACGCCAATGTCAGCAATTGATGATGACGGACAGCCGCTTGTTTGTGTGTGTGTCAAAATAATACCAGTTTGTTGGGGGTTTTAGCTTTTTAAACTTCTCGCTATACTTCCTTTTAACTTTGAAGCTATTCACTAAATACCGTGTGATATTATGGTGTGCACTGTCCTACGGACTATTTAAAACTGTTTGATTAACGAACATTCCTGTTGTGAAGGTGGATCGCCAGCTTCCATTCGAAATGGAATTGTCCGAAATGATACACGCCAGATCTGGACCCTTAAATAACGACGAGAAAATCAAGCAATTGGTATTGGAACGATTATAAAACTCGCTTTTATTCATGAAACTTCATTGTACTGATCATCATAATCATGACAAAAGTGATGCCTAATGACAACTTATTACGTTTATATGTGCAAATCGATCGAATGTATTAAACTGAGGGACAGAAAAATACGCATGATCGAATAGAAATACTGGCTGCCTGTGTGCAGACACTTCTGAGAGAATTTCTTGAGACCTTCTTGCCTACATAAGCGATCGATATGCACACTTTACCGAGATACCATAAATGCATCTGTATGTACGCCGTGCCCTGTGCCCGAAAAATAGGCTGTGAGATGTTCTGAAGTTCGATAATACTCACACCTATTTCTCTTGTACGGTATCCAATCTGTGTACACCCATGTGGATGTTAGGCAAAGAGACGCGCAGAGTGCTAGCATTATCAGAGTCTGGCACCATCCCTGAAGTTCGGGTTTTTCATGGAATGATCTATAGGATGTGCTGAATGGTCAATAATTCGATTTAGTAATTAGGATTAGGGTTTGAATCAATGGTCACTGGTCATGGTAGGGTTGTGCTTATGGCCTGGATAGGGTGAGAAGTGAGGGTTAGGAACTGGGCAATACACTCCTCAACACAGACATTTTATAATTACGAGTATGGTCGGGCTTCATGGATGCTGCCCAGAGACCACCATTTTGAAATGCCCACTGCGCGGCTCTGTGTGCTAACAATGTCATCTTACCACTTCTCAATGCTGTTATTCATTAAATTTAATCTCTCTGTTTATTGCTGAGCTTTGACTACACGTGCGCATGTCTGTTTGTGCTGTTATCTCCGTTCTGTGTTGCATGTTCTGTTAAATCACCACCAAAGTGCATGCAAATACCGTATTTCAGTCAATACGCATATAATTGTGTTATAAAAGGGCCTGCAAAAGATCAAAGCGTTGCCCCGGTTCAGACTGTCTCCCATCTAGCTCGATCAGTTGGGAGAGAAAAATTCGGGGCTGCACCGGCCATTTTTACCATCCTTTATTATATGCGTACTGGAATATACTGTACCTGTTTCGTATCAGTTTTTAATTTCTGATAACATCGGAAAGGCTAATCCATCGCATCGACCTTTTAGTATTTCTGTCAAGATTCAGTGGCCTTCAATTTTGAAATATAGCTTTGAGAACCAGGTCTGAAACATACGATTGAATTCAATTATTATTGTAGTATTGTATTGGAACAATACAATACAATGATTAATGATTATTAATGAAATGTTAATTGTACGCAATGATATATCGACTTATCGATGGATGAAGGCTGGATTTCGTGGCAACCTATCTGTTATCGGTAATTTTGCAAAATTGTGCTGGTCATTTCGGCAGCTCTTCAAATTTATGCTCTTCCATCATCTTAACCTTAAAAATTTTGATATCTCACTAATAATAATTTTGATATCTCACTAGTAATATCCGGCAGATATCCTCGGAACACCTGAGAAAAGACGACGTACCAGTAAAGACATCAGAGAAACACTGCCGTCAGATGTTTTCTTGGCTGGGACTCACTATTTGATATCTTGCCAATTAGCCCTGTTATGATCGGTATGTTATCCCCAAACATTCTGATTTCTTCAATCATCGTCCTCGTCAATTTAGAGAGGACAATCCTCTCTCGTATCATCTACAAAGAGGGAGTGAAATCCTGGAGAAAATGATGGCAAATACTGTTCGTTCACGGCAAGGGATATCCCAAGTGTACCAGTTCAGAGTCTTTTCTCCTGGATCAAATAACTTGTGATCACTCGTGCAATGGATCGGATGAAATGTGATAGAATCAATCATCGTGTGAGTGAATCACTCATTGTGTGATTGAATCACTCATTGTGTGAGTGAATCACTCATTTTGTGATTGAATCACTCATTGTGTGAGTGAATCACTCATTGTGTGATTGAATCACTCATTGTGTGATTGAATCACTCATTGTGTGATTGAATCACTCATTGTGACAGTACTCCCGGTGTGGCAAATCACACACCGAGTCGTTTTTGTGTCGAAATCTGTTTTCTAATTCGTTGGAGCTATAATTTTTGTTGGTTTCAATGTTTTTAATTGTTTTTATTGCGGACTGGGGGATTTTGCCCATCTTTTCAATAATATTATTCGTCAGAAGAATAAAACTTCTATAAACGACTCCTTTATCAGCAGTAGAATGAATTTAATATCTTTGTTGCTGGATATCAGGTACAATACTTTCAATGTTTTAAAAACAGGACAATTTTTAAGTTGATGTACCATTAACCAATTAAATGACAGTTATATCAAATTAGTGTTTCATGATATGCATGCGCGTCTTTTTGAATGGTTTTGCTGACCAAAATCATATCAGGGAACTTCAGAAAGCATTCAAAAAGTTGCGCATTCTTAAGTTATTCCTGATCCTGTCATACACTGTAACATGAAATATACAAGTAACAGCGAACTTTTGACAAATTTACATAGTTTTGATATTTCCATCGGAATTTTAGCTTCTGGGATTTTTCAACTTTTCTTCAGTTTATTATTCCTACCGTGTAATCCTATTCCATGATGGTATAGGTATTCAGTACCAACTCCAATTGAAATCTTTTCCGTACTGTAAGATGTACGGATTTGACATCCCTGTTTAGAATTATCATCATCGAATTTTACAAGTAAATTATCATTTAAATCTAATAGACTAATAGTTGTTAATATTACACTCTTTCTATCCTCCACTTTTTAGGGGTAACTAGGGTGCTGCTCATCAGTATCCATTCAATGCACACGGATAATATTAGTTTTATTAAATTTAATATTACTGCCATAAGTGTAATTCAGAATAAGCCAGGTGGCTGTGTGCTCGAGTTCTTTATTCTGGAAAATTCAGTGTTCACCATTCTGCATTCCACCATGTTTTGTGTATAAACCACATAGAAATGCCTGTCACTACAACCTCTCGCCACGTGATGAACCCAACCAGTAACGTGATTAATCTCGTGATGAAGAAATGCCCACGTAAATTTGTGACACTGCCAAGTTTTTATAAAAGCACGTTAGTGATAGTCTTCCAGTGAAGCTGTTTGATTAATTTATTTGTTTTTATCTTTGTAAATAGAGTCTAATTATTAAATTTGATTTTAAATTTTGTTTAAATTTTTCTAAAGTCTAAATCAATAGCGCAGATTTTTAGATGAACTTGTACTCGAGCGAAAATCTTGCCGCATGCTAAGGGGCCATCCAAAAATGAGCTCATCACTTGGGTATGTATGTATGTTTTGGAAATGATGAGGTAGTATGTATGTAGGTTTGCAAAATTATGAGCTCATCACTAACACTTAGAGGCGAAATTTTGACATCAACCACTCCTTGTAAAATTGGACCAATGTTGGACCTAAGTTAGAATTTAGATGATCTAACTAAAATTGCATTTGCAATAGTGACGTCATTTCAGCCTTTGGGGCCATCCAGAAATGAGCTCATCAAAAATCGGCCTTTTTGAACATACATACATACCCTCCGCCGCGCGCAATTTTTTTACGCGTCTGCATTCTGCAACACGACCCTCCAAATTTCCGAGTGTTGCGCGCTAGCAGCTAGGGATGCAGATGGGTAAAATCCATCTAACCTATGCGTAGTCCTTAAAGCGCTAGGTGCGCTTAATTTTATTTTTCTGAGTGACGCCATTGTCATTTCCCCTAACCAGGGGTGTCTTGTCAGGCGTTGCCTGACCCCCTCGCGTCAGACAAGGGGTGTCGTCGTGTCGATACTCCGTGCGCGTAACCAGGGTCCTGGTTAGGGCAACATTGTCATATGTCATAGATAATGAAAGATCCCGTTTTTTTTAATATGGGAGACCGGCCTGATTTTTAGGGTTTTGGTTAAGTTTAAGATACAGAAAATTGACCTTTTGATCGGATCTGTGATTCCTAAGCCCGCATAGGTGTGTGTTTGTTATCGTCGCGCGGGGCGCTTCCTCAGAAGCGCGCGGCGCGTACACACACCTATGCGGGCTTAGGAAGGTGTGTACGCGCGCGGCGCTCCTGAGGAAGCGCGCCGCGCAACACAAACAGGGATATACGTGTTTAGCAAGATCTGTGACGTCACTCAGCCCGGTTTACATGGGAGACATACCAAAAATCAAAAATACTCAGGCGCAGCGTTAATGGTTGAGTGTTTTAAGCCGGGCCTCAAAACTCAAATGTGGTATCATTTGAAATTGAACAAATTCTAAAAACAAAGTATTTATAAAATAGGGTATCGAAATGAAAATTTACAGAAATGAAGTCAAATTTTATTTTTACAATGGAAACTTGGTACAACTACATCTACAAACTTGGTACACAAGCTTACACCCAGACTCTCTGACTCTGGAATAGATGGGTTAACTTGACTTAGAATATGGGTCAGACAACGTCTGGCAATGAATATTTCAATCGATCGGCAGGTGTTACAACATCAATGATTCCGACAATTTATAGAAGTCTCAAGTCACAAGCTGTTCGGTTGCAAACACGGTTGACGGTGACTTGCAATGTTTATATGACGTAAACTTTAAAGTTTAATAAGAATGATTCGGGGAGGCTTCTCGTCACGGAATTAAAGGTCATGGTTGCGAAACAGCACTGATGCCGGACACGGAAACGGGGAGAAATGAACAATTATCGAATATGTTCCAGGATCAGATTTCCACTTTAAGATGTTAGTGATTTCTGATGATAATATCATTAACTCTTTTCTGACTTCACACGAGAGCTCCATAATTGTGATACACTGTTCTACAAAGCTACATTGTTAGAACCCAGATAATGACAATTGATTTACCCCTCTTAAACCAGTCCTTGGACTTCACTGCAGGTACCCCTCCTCACCATTTACCCCTCTTAGACCAGTCCTTGGGCTGCCACTGCAGATACTTCTCATCAATCCTCACCTTTCTCCTCACCATGCTCTTACGGTGCTGATCTAAGATGTCGTTATTCAGACTTATGATGTATTGTCCTTTGTAGTAGTGGATGAGGTTGAGATGTTGCAGAGTGCTGATAACGTCCTCTTTCTTCATGCACAGCCGATCACACAACTCCCTGTAAATTAAGAGAGAGAGTAAGAAGATCTGGGTGTTACAGGATGGTGATGGACGGGGGGTTCTCCCCCACCCCTACTCACAGGATGGTGATGGACGGGGGGTTCTCCCCCACCCCTACTCACAGGATGGTGATGGACGGGGGGTTCTCCCCCACCACTACTCACAGGATAGTGATGGACGGGGGGTTCTCTCCCGCCCCTACTCACAGGATGGTGATGGACGGGGGGTTCTCTCCCAGCACTACTCACAGGATGATGATAGACGGGGGGTTCTCCCCCACCCCTACTCACAGGATAGTGATGGACGGGGGGTTCTCCCCACCACTACTCACAGGATGGTGATGGACGGGGGGTTCTCCCCCACCACTATTAACAGGATGGTGATGGACGGGGGGTTCTCCCCCACCACTATTAACAGGATGGTGATGGACGGGGGGTTCTCCCCCACCACTATTAACAGGATGGTGATGGACGGGGGGTTCTCCCCCACCACTACTCACAGGATGGTGATGGACGGGGGTTCTCCCCCACCACTACTCACAGGATGGTGATGGACGGGGGTTCTCCCCCACCACTACTCACAGGAGGGTGATGGATGGGGGTTCTCCCCCACCACTACTCACAGGATAGTGATGGACGGGGGGTTCTCTCCCACCACTACTCACAGGATGGTGATGGAAGGGGGGGTTCTCCCCCACCACTACTCACAGGATGATGATGGACGGGGGTTCTCCCCCACCACTACTCACAGGATGGTGATGGACGGGGGTTCTCCCCCACCACTATTCACAGGATGGTGATGGAAGGGGGGGGGTTCTCCCCCACCACTACTCACAGGATGATGATGGACGGGGGTTCTCCCCCACCACTACTCACAGGATGGTGATGGACGGGGGTTCTCCCCCACCACTATTAACAGGATGGTGATGGACGGGGGGTTCTCCCCCACCCCTACTCACAGGATGGTGATGGAAGGGGGTTCTCCCCCACTCCTACTAACAGGATGGTGATGGACGGGGGTTCTCCCCACCACTACTCACAGGATGGTGATGGACGGGGGGTTCTCCCCCATCACTACTCACAGGATGGTGATGGACGGGGGGTTCTCCCCACCACTACTCACAGGATGGTGATGGACGGGGGTTCTCCCCCACCACTACTCACAGGATGGTGATGGACGGGGGGTTCTCCCCCACCACTACTCACAGGATGGTGATGGACGGGGGGTTCTCCCCCACCACTACTCACAGGATAGTGATGGACGGGGGGTTCTCCCCCACCACTACTCACAGGATGGTGATGGAAGGGGGGTTCTCCCCACCACTACTCACAGGATGATGATGGACGGGGGGCCTCCCCACCACTACTCACAGGATGGTGATGGACGGGGGTTCTCCCCCACCACTATTAACAGGATGGTGATGGACGGGGGGTTCTCCCCCACCACTACTCACAGGATGGTGATGGACGGGGGTTCTCCCCCACCACTATTAACAGGATGGTGATGGACGGGGGGTTCTCCCCACCCCTACTCACAGGATGGTGATGGACAGGGGTTCTCCCTCACCACTACTCACAGGATGGTGATGGACGGGGGATTCTCCCCCGGGCTGTCCAGGTACTGGATGAGAGCTTCCAGGACCGCGTTACTCCAATAACTCCTGTAGCTCAGCAAGCCAAGGTCACTGAGCGGCTTCTCGGGCGATCCCAGCTTCCCTTCCACTTGGCTCAGTAGGTAACTGAATTCTATCAAGAGCCGACCGTAGCCCTGAAATAAGGTAGCAGAGTCAGCTCTAATAACAATATATTCACTTAAAAAGATATCAGTAAAAATTCTTAATTATTAATTAAACCAATCGAACGAAAGTTAACGAATTTCTGCCAACTTAATAATAAGTTAACATCTTGAAGTTAAAGACGAAAGCTGAGTTTCAAGCAAGGCGCGAGTAACACAAAATCCCAGCCACCAGTAACTCCCCACCTTCTTCTGGTGACAGGGCAGGGTGAGGATGCATGCGACGTTGTAGTCCTCACTCGACTCCTTCTCCTTGGAGAAGTAGCCCACCATGTGGAGACCATGTGCGTCATACTCCGTCATCACGTAGAACAGGAACGGGTCCGTGTCGTAGTACAGGGTCTTGTGGTCGAGGAACAACTTGGCGAGCAGGCACAGGTTCTGAGCGTAACTCTTGTTCTTCCGGCCGTCTATTTCGAAGACGGAGATGTTATTTTTCCGGTAAATCTCGTTACCCGGCGGGTGGTAGAGTTTGCACTTGGTCGTGTGTCTGAGGAGGCACTGCTTGCTCTTCAGACACTTTAAACAGAACTCACAGATGTAAATGACGGGCAGATTGCACAGTTCCTGGGGGTACGGTGAGAAGTACCAGGGCGTCATCCGGGCCCGGCCCATCTCTATCTGCTGCACGTTCTTGATACGAGTCAGTCCGTCGTAGGTGCTCTGGTTCTGGTTGAGGCTCCCTGTGGACGGGGGCCCAATGGGGGTTGGGGGCACGATGGGGGATTCATCCGTGTCACTGCTAGCACTGTGCGAGCTGCTGTAACCGTTGCTGTCCTCGATCTTGCGCTTTCTGTTGCACTTGTTGAGTGTGGTGAGCATGGCCGTGGGGGAGACAGGCCGGGAGTTCTTTGTCTGGGGCAGCTTTATCTGTAGGGCGAGGGGTGGTTGTGAGAGACAGAAGGAGGGGAAGCAAGGGTGACATTATAAGAACAATATATGAGTTATGTGTAATATGAGTTATGTGTAATAAGCAATCGTATAGACAGAGCCAATGTAAGAAAATGTTATTGTAAGATGATGGGGTACAAACCTTGCTAACATCTAGCTGGTCGTCTGACACCCACTCATCAAGTCTCTTATTGTAGTCTATGTAATGGATGTAGAATTCTTGTTCACCGTTTTCCCCGGCTCTCTTGGCTACTATTTCACCTTCAATCCAATCCTGAGAACGTATTTTATATACTTCATCACTTTCGTATTTTGGTCCAAAGGGCTGATTAAATTTCAGGCCGAACAATTCGGGTCAATTAAAAGTGTCATTTATGGCTTATATAAAACGTCATATGACACAATTTATGAAGTGCTTTATTCCTTCACACATGGAATAATCTTAAATAGCAAGGATGCTACGTAATCAAGGAGAGAGCTAAAGAATTGCTGATACAAGAAGAAACTAAAACTTGTTGTTATTCCCCAGGTCATTTCATGTGTGCAAAATTACAACAATTCAAATGTTAGTAATGTGTAACATGAAATACCTCAAATTACGTACGTCAGTATTCCGTTTCCTCACAGGCAGCCTTGCTCCCTCAATGAGGAGAAGTGCCACTTTGTTGGTAATCGAGCTTCCATTGGTCAGCTCGGACTTCATGGCTACTCAAATTTGATTGTATAAATGAATATATGAACTGAAATGAAAAATAATTTCGAATTTTCAAACTGTACTCGCTTATCAATGGACAAAACATGCGAAGTAGAAGAGTTGATGGGAGAGAGATCAGAAAATTCGAGTGCAATGAACAATAATAATCGGGCGCGCACGAATAAATCAATGGAATAAATGCGCGCAGCAGAAAGTGGTGACAATGTTGGCTTGGTAGTAAAATTCAAGTTTCTGAGAAGACCCTTTTGGAATATTTCCAATATTTTGTGACCGGTTTGGCAAGTTGACGTGTAGTGACAGGGCGGGAATTTGCAGTTATCAGACAAACGCAGCCGTGAAATACTATCAATGACAAATGATTAAGGGCGCCAAAGCTGTTATCAACTTACAACTTCTATAGAGACTTGCTGGTCAGTTTTGAGACGGGATAGCAAATTGAAGAATAATGCACAATGTTCTATAAAAATAAGAAACTAATATCAACAGATTGATAAACAATATGCCTTTTAGAATAAAGATTACACGGAAACAAACGGCATAAAAGCCTTCATTAACATACTTAAATGCAGATGCGCAGGAAAATTATTGTTCATGATAATTTAAGATATAAAAAACAACTCTGAAAATATTTACAAAACATTTGAAGCTCGGATAATTCAGAAAACAAACATGTCCAATGATAAAATCAAAACTAAACCTGGCAGCTGCATTATGCATGACCATCTTATTATCAAACTTTTATTTAAATAAAAATAAAGAAAACCTTAGTCATTGTTAGTGTATAATGAATCATAATAAAAAGATAAAAGCTTGTGGACACTTTCTGAACCGCTAACCATTTACCATTCCATTGGCACAGCAAACTGAGATCGATCAACAATTCCGCAACTGATCATTGATCATCGGCCAAATAAAACAACGAATCGAATGGATCCCAGTCCAATGATCACACATCTTAGTTCCTACAGGATTCCATAGTTTCTGTAACAATGCAGGATGATGATCCTCACTTGAGTCCCACCTACTCTCTAAAAGGAGCAAGGCGCCTCTGTGCCGGGAGGCCCTGTTTTCTGAGGTAGAGGCGTCTAAAAGGAGCAAGGCGCCTCTGTGCCAGGATGCCCTGTTTTCTGAGGTAGAGGCGATTAAAAGGAGCAAGGCGCCTCTGCGCCGGGAGGCCCTGTTTTCTGAGGTAGAGGCGTCTAAAAGGAGCAAGGCGCCTCTGCACCGGGAGGCCCTGTTTTCTGAGGAAGAGGCGGGGCCTGCTGGTCCGAGTACGCTACACCACTCTCTGTAACAGGAGGCATGCGGGAGCTACTCCCGGGCTGCTCATCTGTCCGGTATGTGACAGTCTCAGACTGAACAGGTACCATCGAACCGGGCTGGTTAACGCCCCCCGTCACTATGACTTGCGGCACGAGAGCTGAGCGTCTGCAACTGACACAGCACAGATCGTTGCACACCAAAACAAACATCATCATTTGGGGGATGAGGGAGAGGATTACGAGCATGTAGCACACGTTAGCCATGATCTGCATGATATCCAAGGCTCTAATACAGGGGGAGGTGTCGCTAGCTCCGTTCACCAACAAGTAGTGGTGTCTGTCGTAGGCGCAGGTGCACCGCGTTTTGGAGGTCTTGTAGTTGTGCTGCACGTAGCACGGGTACCGGTCGTAGATCTCCGCCTTGTACGGCGGCATGACGATCATGAAGGCGCACGCCGCCACCAGGAACAGGAAGAAAAGCGGAAACCAGATGCCGAGGGGCCACCTCTTATGCGATCTGGCAGCTTGAAATGTGGCGAGTCCTTGGAGAATGAGCGGGATAGCAATCCAGTAGGGCGCGAAGATGTGGATTTCAGAGAAGTGGTACTTGGCAGCGACACCGGACACAAAACATAGTCCCAAGATAGCAAGTCCTAGGATGAGCTGCGTGTACGCTAGTCGCTTGTAGTAGATAACATCACGTTTCTCTAACATAGCTACGTGAATACCGAATAGTTAGATCACACCAAACTCCGCCATTACACCGGTATGTGTGTGAAGAAGCATTGAATCAACATTCCAAACGGTATTGGATGCAAGTCACACGAAGTACAGAAAATACAATGATATGTATTGCAAAATTCAAACAAAATACTGAGATATACATCTGCATTATACATTATACATGCACACAAAAATGTATAGACACACAGGCATGTACAGACACACCAACATGTACAGACACACAAACATGTACAGACACACAAACATGTACAGACACACAGGCATGTACAGACACACCAACATGTACAGACACACAAACATGTACAGACACACAAACATGTACAGACACACAGGCATGTACAGACACACAGGCATGTACAGACACACAAACATGTACAGACACACAAACATGTACAGACACACAGGCATGTACATTCACACAGGCATGTACAGACACACAGGCATGTACAGACACACAAACATGTACAGACACACAAACATGTACAGACACACAAACATGTACAGACACACAGGCATGTACAGACACACCAACATGTACAGACACACAAACATGTACAGACACACAAACATGCACAGACACACAGGCATGTACATTCACACAGGCGTGTACAGGCACACAGGCATGTACAGACACACAAACATGTACAGACACACAAACATGTACAGACACACAAACATGTACAGACACACAGGCATGTACAGACACACCAACATGTACAGACACACACAAACATGTACAGACACACAGGCATGTACAGACACACCAACATGTACAGACACACAAACATGTACAGACACACAAACATGCACAGACACACGGGCATGCACATTCACACAAACATGTACAGGCACACAGGCATGTACAGACACACAAACATGTACAGACACACAAACATGTACAGACACACAGGCATGTACATTTACAGACACAGTGGCATGTACAGACAGATAGGCATGTACAGGGACACAAACATGTACAGACACACAGGCATGTACAGACACACCAACATGTACAGACACACAAACATGTACAGACACACAAACATGCACAGACACACAGGCATGTACATTCACACAGGCGTGTACAGGCACACAGGCATGTACAGACACACAAACATGTACAGACACACAAACATGTACAGACACACAAACATGTACAGACACACAGGCATGTACAGACACACCAACATGTACAGACACACAAACATGTACAGACACACAAACATGTACAGACACACAAACATGTACAGACACACAGGCATGTACAGACACACCAACATGTACAGACACACAAACATGTACAGACACACAAACATGCACAGACACACAGGCATGTACATTCACACAGGCGTGTACAGGCACACAGGCATGTACAGACACACAAACATGTACAGACACACAAACATGTACAGACACACAGGCATGTACAGACACACAAACATGTACAGACACACAAACATGTACAGACACACAAACATGCACAGACACACAGGCATGTACATTCACACAGGCGTGTACAGGCACACAGGCATGTACAGACACACAAACATGTACAGACACACAAACATGTACAGACACACAAACATGCACAGACACACAAACATGTACAGACACACAAACATGTACAGACACACAGGCATGTACAGACACACCAACATGTACAGACACACACAAACATGTACAGACACACAGGCATGTACAGACACACCAACATGTACAGACACACAAACATGTACAGACACACAAACATGCACAGACACACGGGCATGCACATTCACACAGGTGTGTACAGGCACACAGGCATGTGCAGGCACACAGGCATGTACGTTCACACAGGCATGTACATTGTACAGATACACATGTTTGTACAGACACAGTGGCATGTACAGACAGATAGGCATGTACAGGGACACAAACATGTACTGAGACACAGGCATGTACTGAGACACACAGGCATGTAAAGACACACAGGCATGTACAGACACACAGCCATGTACAGACACACAAACATGCACATTGTACGGACACATTAACATTTACATTGTACAATGTACAGAACACGTGTATGCTTGAATGACGTTTGACCAAGTTTCTTTTGCATGATATACTAACAAGCATAATTCTCAAATATCCGTTTGAGAACCATAATTATGAAACGAAATATGAATTAAATCCTAATATAAGAAAGTATAAAATCTATGAAGAAAATAGTCTCAATGCTTAAAAAAGGAAAGAAAGTACAATTTGTATAAAAAAGAGTTTTTAGACAAAGAAATCAAGATTACCAAACTGAGCCATTATAATTTGAAATGAAATTCCCATCAAATTTTTGCAGCACTTTGGATGGTATTGGTATTCTCATGGAATGAAAGATTCTAAAAAATCCTGAGTAGCAAATCATAACAATTCAACGGAAGGAGTGAAAAAATATATGAAGACAAAAACACAATAGTGAGTGGAAAATAAATAAGAAATGTCTTGAAAAAATCTTGTAATCCGTCAGACGCAGGGCCGATCATTGAAATCCCTCAAAATTTGATCACACATGAACAATGAATATTGCCATATGCCAATATTTCCGGTAAGTGGAGACGGTGGCAAAACCAAAAGCGAAAGCTTATGTTCGATACTTTATTATAGAATATGCCATTTTACATGCCGAACAATCTTAACACATTCTTGTGAGGCTGGTCTACTAATATTTCAAACTCAAGTTGTAAACTAATTTATTGACTATAAACTTAAACCTGATGGCCCTAATAAAGGACAAAAACAACGTTGAGATGGAGAAACAGTTAAAAATACCGGTTAAAGTGGGGCCAGTTGAAAAAGGTCAAATTGAAATGCCAGTTGAAAAAGGTCAAATGAAAAAGGTCAAATGAAACTCTTGGCTTATACAGTGTCTAATTTACTTTAACTTCATTATATGACACAGGAAAGACCTAGCTCATAAGATAACATCGCCTTCGCAGTATTAAAACCTTGACCTAGCAACTGCCTAATACATTTGTCCAAGTTGACAGTTAAAATGGTTCAAAAATGATTCGATTTTTGTCCATGGGCCGTGCCGGTTAAAAAACAGGCCGGCCAACGTATGAAATTAAGCCATGGAGCCAAAGTACATTATTTCTCAATATACATTTTACAATGTAAATTAAATTGCAATGATACAGTGAGTCTGTAACCTGTATACATAGAACCGAAATGTACATTGTACATCGGTATAAACTATAAAAGATACAATGTACTGTACCGAGTGCTCTCTGAAGGACAGTGACATTTTAAAGGCAATTAGATGCACAATTACCTAATCAGCACGCCTAATAACCCCACTTAATCTGATTGGTCCAACTCATATTTCACAAGAGTAATCTTAAACCAGCCATCACTTTGACTCTCCAGCTAATGATGTGACTGATTAAATTCCGATATAACTAATTACACGACGACTGCCTTTGAGCGTCAGATTTCATGAATATGACACATACTTCTACGCTGTGGTATGGACCTAAAATACATAATATCAAATTGTATACATAACTCAAAGATCTCATCCCAAATGACTTGTTTAATAAGGCAATAGCTATTTCCTTTCTAGGTTAAAGATTTTCTATCTAAGACAAATCAGTCGATCGAATGAAGTTGATCGATCGACCACTTTCATTCGACCGACCGATGTGTTATGGACAAAGAGATATGGACGGATCAAATCTTAGCACTTCTGTACTGGGTTTAAAATATATACCCCTCATCTATGATGTATTTATCATGCTGGTGGAGCTCCATTTTCGGTGGGAAGAGTGTGAGACGAGAGTTAAACCTGTGATAGGAAATAGGAATATAAACACGCTACATGCCTATGTCAAAACTTACCACAAAACTTTTCTCTTTACCGTTCACTGTCCCATTACTGTTCAAAAGTATAACACAGAAAATTCAGTACATCAATAATGTGTGGGTAAGGTTGTAGAAAAGTGGGCGCCGTTTCGGTGGTCCTTAAGGCGAGCGATATCTTGAATTAAATGAATTTATTCGACAGAAACTACATGGATGTGGCGATATTAAATGTCCCTAAAATGCCTTTTCTATCAAGGGATATAATCATGCTGAATAAATGGGACTGGGTAGATTGACCAAAAGCAATCAGTTTACGAACATTTTGATGTGAGGTAAAATTAATATTCAATTCAAAATAATAGAACTAGACATATATCTGTTGCCTCATATCATGTAGATAGTTGTTTAACGTCAACTCATACGGATTATTGAGGAATAAGCATTTATATGAATATTCTTAGCAACCAAATATTGTATTTTTGAGATTTTGCATTTTTGACATACAGCCTTAATCATATTTTGTGAAAGAGCAATGAATCACCTTCTCCATTAATAATTTCATAAATCCTCTTGTTCCTTCTTACCGCTCAATCAAAACTGTTCAGATTTTCCCCATTTTACCAGTTCATAAAACTGTCAAGCCATGCAAGGGTGGTTGAAACACCTAGGGAATGTTTCTGCTTCATTATATTCAACCAGTTCTTTTTTCAAGTATGAAACTACTAACTGACTCACCAGAGTCGGATAGGCTTCAAGAGGAGAAATCAGAAGCTCAATTTCCAAACATTACCTTATCACCAGAGCATCAGGATCTCACAATGACACTTCATCTTTGACAACACATAATATCATTATCATTACTCGACACAAAAATAATCTGCAACCGATATTTACTAAAAACACCCGACTCACATCTCGCAAATGTTGATTAAAAACCAAATCTTGCCCACACTAACACTAACTGATGAAGTTTGCTGAAACAACTGAAAGTTATGTGCTTGTTAAGGCGAGGGGGGTGGGAAGGGATCGAGGGGGTAAGAGGGGGCGAGTGGGGAAGGGATTACAAGTAGGGATTGCGTCTGTATGATGATACCTGATGAAGCTTCTCCTCCTCTGGTCAGTACTGAGCTAGCAAAGTCAGTAGAGAGAGCAATATAATCACACACGCACACTGCACACGTTGAGATGGCTCAACACATTGTCCTCTACTCGCATATTACTGGCCGAGCCGTGTCACGTGACTGACTTGTCGCGTCACATGACCCACATTATTCCATAGATGGGCAACGCTCCGCGGTCACGAGGCAGCCGCATTATGCCATGTAGGGGATAAACTGTAGCACGCAGCAGCAATATCTATAAATCTAATTTCCTTTGTAAAATATATTGCTATGGCAATTCTGAGCACCGCTAAGTGAGGCTCTCACGGCGAGCATGAAATGGATTGGAGGTATAAGCCACTACGATGTTAAGATGATAAATACTGAAAATACTGACATCTCCCGAGTGTGAAAAGAAATTAGGCTGTGACCTTACTGTAACCAGCGACTCACAGTCGAGCACCTTAAAATACCCACGTTTATCGGTACAGTTCATGAATCGAGATTTATGCCAGATGGGATTAATTTCTATTCTAAAAGAAGCCTAACGCATTTAATAAGATATGGATAATACTTCTACTTATCAACCCAACCGTATTTTTATACCAAAACTCAAAAAGGTGAAATTCTGTAGATGTACTATTACAAAATAGCGGATAACGTAGTTCAAAAAATCAGGGGATACAGAAATAACGGAACTGAAGAGGAAATGGAATTCTACATTCACAAACCTCAAGACAGGCGGAGATCACATCTACTACACTCACAAGAGACAGGCTTTTGACGAAGCATGTTCGGAGGGGTCATCTTGATCCAGGAGACCAGTTCACTCAGCATTCATCAGGATGGATAAAAAATCAATCAAGAATCTGCGTTCCATTCAGATAAGAATATCTTCAGCTTCTACATTTTTTCTTTAAACTGGCTTTTGCATCCCGAGAAAGGCCGAGATCCAAACAGTGAGAAGATTCTAGCGAGGTTGTGCAGTCTTACAGAAGATATGCCTGTGTGCTGAACGGCTTGGTTTCAATGGGTAAATATAATTCAAGGGAGTTTTCTCTTCAAGGGAGTTTTCTCTTCGGGAACTTTTCAATTCGTAAGGATTATTCGGCTTTCGATAATCTGCGATGATAATTTAGCTTTGGTGCCTGCTATTTACATGAAATTATTCTGACTTGATTATGGAAGTTTTGCGAAATATTGATTTTCCAGGCAGTTGAAGCCACAAATTATTAGCTATACAGAATTATACCAATTTTCGAATTTTTAAGCGGCGCAAACTGTTATTTGAGGATCAAAAGAAGATGGCATATCAGTAAGTATAATGCTTTTACGTGGTAATTGTATTTATCAAAAAATTTGAAGAGCAAATGGGTATCGCTAGAATTTTTATAGCAGTTCACCAGCCAAAGCTAAAGTACAATCGCAGCACACTGAGCAAAAGAGAGGAATCGCGCGTAGCTTAGGAAAGATGAGTGACGTCACGCACGAATTTACAGGCGTTTGGCTACTGCTAGCAGGCGTTCACGCATTTGTATGTGTTTCAGCGTGGCTTGATGTACATCAGTGCCGCTACGCCATTTGAAAAACGTTGCTGAGATGGGATCTTTTTTGCCAATCCATGGTTATTGAAGGTTCCCTGGAGGTCTGTTTAGCTCGTGTTTTCACTGTTCTTGTCTTCTTTCTTTGTGGAATTGCTCGAAATTGAAAATGGATTTCCGTTGTAGCTCGTTCTCGCTCGTCGATTGATTCTGAAACAATGCCAAAGGATTGTTATTGGTCTGCCAGTCCACTTAATTCATTTGTTAATCATTTTCATTGAGATCATGATACAGTTACCCAATTCATCTTAAATTGGAGTCATAGTTTTTTCAGTAGTTCACAGTTATTTGTTGGAGCTATTCCTTCACGACCTCAGTCCAGAATACAGGGTTTGGCCTGACACTTCACTCCCTTCATATGTTTTAGCTGCTATCTCCAGAAATTGTTGCTTCAACTTGGCCTGACACTTTATTCCCTTCTGTCATATGTTTTGACTTCAAATCTTTCCAAATTGCTCGAACCTTAAATTGATGTGAATTTTTGTGCGTGTCGTTTTGGCTGCTAACTCTAGAAATTTTCGCTTTAGCTTGGCCTGACACTTCTCTCCCTTCTGTCATATGATCTTTTGACTTCAAATCTTTCCAAATTGCTCGAACCTTAAATTGATGTGAATTTTTGGGCCTGTCGTTTTAGCTGCTAACTCAAGAAATTGTTGCTTTAGCTTGGCCTGACACTTCTCTCCCTTCTGTCATATCTTTTGACTTCAAATCTTTCCAAATTGCTCGAACCTTAAATTGATGTGAATTTTTGGGCCTGTCGTTTTAGCTGCTAACTCAAGAAATTGTTGTTTCAGCTTGGCCGAAAACATCATTCCCTTCTGTCATATGTTTTGACTTCAAATCTTTCAAATTGGGCCTGTCGTTTTAGCACTTTAGTTTCGGCCTGTAGGCTTTAGGGTTTATCGTTATTTTCTATTCTTACATTCCGGCTTTTGAGGTATCTATACTCAGGGATTTTTTGCTTTATTAGTTACGTCTAGTTTACGTCTTTTGTATTGACACAGCCTTATAAATAAATCAACACGGACTAATGTTATTGTGATTATCACACAATTGTATTCTGATAGTGATATATCTCAAATTCAGAGGAATATTGATTCTCTAAAAGGTCAAATCATCTGAGTTGTGATGTATTCCTGATATTATGTGCTGCTAGATTGCATGGCAAATGTAGAGGACCATCTTACTATAGACGAAGATGATTTACTCCGCAAGTCTCTCACTTGTTCCAAATACCAGAATATCTTGTACCGAAATGTGCAGCCAAGTTGCAAGGCAGAGTTCAACACGTGGGTTAAGTTAAAGATTCATGTTAGGAGATCTCACCATTCGAACTGTATCCCTTCCAAATTCAAGTGCCCAGCTTCAGAATGCAAGGACTCCGATAAGGTTTCTCCAGACTCCAATTCCTTCAGAACCACTACGATTGCATCCACCGTCAAACTCAAGAGTTTGTGTGTGCTGTGTGCCAGAAGAAATTCTCCAGTTCCAAGTCCGCAGCTCGTCACGAAAAGGACTGTCGCTCGGGGTTCCTGAACTGCAAATGGTGCTCTCGGAGTTTCTCACACAATTCATCCCTGTCAAGGCACTGCCGCAGTGATCACCTTGAGGAGTTGAAAGCATTGCCAGAACCTAAAACCCGGAGGCAAGGAGACTCGAAAGGCAAAGAATCCGAGGATAATATCAAGTACATTCTACTAGCCTCTCTCCCCACGGCATCAGAACTTGGCGACAATGGTTGTATAAAAGTAACACCCCTCCACCCTAATATGCAGACTCTGACACCCTTAGTACGCATCCAACCATCCCCTGCAAAACCTGGTGAAACACAGAAATCTGTTGGAAGCGAAAAACGATGCACAGAAAGCCAGCAAGTTACGATCCAGCAAGTGTCTGCCAGCCAGCAGCCCTCCACCCACAGTATATCAACCCAATCAGAGGAGACCACGCATCAGGTCTCCACCCATCAGGTCTCCACCCACCAATCCAGACAGAATGTCTGGACTGAGTCCGGCATGTGGGACAGTGTGTCCCATCTTCGGAGAGAAGGACTACTGCACCACTTCCTGGAATGACAGTGTCCTCTCCAACTCCTACCCGGACTTATCACGCCCTGCTGCCGGCAGCGAATATAGCTCTGACGACAAGCAGCTCTTCTCAGCCCTGGACCACATCACTACACAAACTGACGAGTTCTGGGAGCTCAGCGAGTTCTCCACCCAGACATACACCGAACACAACTCATTCGGAACCCAGACGCGGTGCCCGGGGGACGATGTGCTGGACTCCTTCATGGGAGCAGGAGACGACCTTGTGGAGTATCTGGATGGGGAGGTGCAGACAGACACAGACCACCCAGACAGTGCCAGTCTAGCGCTCCAAACCAACATCTGCGAGGAAGAGGAGGGGGAGGCCGGCTTCTCCAATACTCGGGGGTGCGGCGTGGACCGACTGGACAGGGACTGTCAGACCTATTACTTCAAGAACAGCACCCACACCCAGACGAAGATGACAAGGGAACGGGCTCTGGTGGTGGTGGACGGCCTGAACTCCCACACCCAAACAGCATCGCCTCCGGATACCAGCCAATCACTCTACAACGAGTCATTCACTCAAACCATGGACGGATTCACCTGAGAGTTTCACCTTTCCAATGTCTCTGGATAAATCTACATGGAAATTATGTTCAGAGGAATGAACCGATGTTGAGACAAGAATCGATCAAAAATTATGATAATTTTTGTTTTCAAGTTCTCGAAAATGACGATCAAATTTAAATGCTGTGACTGTCTTGTAAATACTATTTTGTTACAGTCGGTGTTTGATTTGCTAATGTACTTTTCTATTGTAGTTAGTTTCATATCAGTTTTATAAAAATTATTTTCTTGTTTATATTTGTGATGTTCGCTGGTTTGTTTTCTTTGTTTGTGTTTTTAATTACCAATGACGAATGCTGTATATTTTCATCATAATTTATCCATTGGCATTGCTTTTAAGCTTTTCAAAGTACACATTTAAGTTACAATTTGTCATTCCCCATCCCTCTAACAACACTAAACTATTTGAGGCTTATGTATCATATTATGTCAATAAGCTGCCCTAAGGAAGTTACCCCTTTAAATGGTTATGACAAATTTGCCTGAAAACCTGTGGAAAGGAAGCCCAGTGGATTCCCTCAAGAATGGTGGAATAATGAAGAGTGAAACGGAACACATCTATGGAAACCTCTCCAATCTCGGCCACATGGGTACGTGTAGTTTGTACAGTTTTGTTTGGTTTATTTCGGCAAGTTTTGATATCCGCTAGTTCTGTCAAGTGGTCATCCAATTTTGAGACGGAGGAAATTTTTGGGGAAAACAGCTCAGGAAATTTTCATCGGAAAGCTTTTAGAAAAAAATTGATTGAACACGTACACCAATCACTGTGTTTTACCCGAATCGTATTCGAATTTAAGACATGAAATTTCAAATCATTTAACAGTTTTCATTCAACAGTTTTCAGTGATAATAATTAGTATGAATAACTTTAAGGGTATAAGTTCGAGAAAGATATTCAATGTGGAATGTGCAAATCGAGCCTGCATGCACACAGTCTGAATCGTCACTTTCAGAGGTATCATCCCTCACAGGACTCATTTGAGCACCTTCCCAAAGAGAACAAATTGATTCAGATGCGAAAAACTTTGAAAATTTTTGCCTTCGGCGGGCTGTTGTCATCCAATTATGTTATCAAGACTTCAAGACACAGTCTCAGATATAAAACTACTTATCAGAAATTTTGCCTGCGTCGCTCAGTGAAGGACAATAGGGATCCGAATTCAAAAAGTCTACATGCATTGACCGAATGCTTGAGCTTTCACAATTGTATCAAAATAATTAATTTTGCTTAATCATAATCATTAAAAAAGGAGCTAATTTTGACGCCTGCTTGCTTCGCTCGAAAAATGAAGTCAATTTCACTAACGAAGCGAGTGAACCACGAAGTAGGCAAACATTTTGCTAGTGAATCGAGCGGGCTGCAAAATTGGCAAAAATTTCTGGTTCGGAGGATTTTTTGGAAATGGTCCTACGAGTAACGAGAAATACTGATACTAAAGCGTTGATGAACGGACGTTTAATCGATACCTGTTATGAGCGATGCAACGGTCCTCATTCGCTTCCTTTTCCCAATCTGGATTTGTGTCGAAAAATACACTATGTATAAACCGACATTGGACACAATAGCTGTTCCCCGCTTCGGTTCCTTGTTTAACATGCCGTTAAGCAATAATATACTCTGAGTTCGCCAAGCTAGGCTTATACCCGAACAACTATGTGACAAATGCTGTAACGGAAGATATTTAAGATATTGTGGTTGAGCTTCACCTTTTTTATCTTATCTTTATGTGAGAGAACCGACCATCAACTACTACCTCACCGGACTACAGTTTAAATCTGGATTTGTGTTGAGAAACACACTTTGTATAAACTTCGTTTGTATCACCTTATTTGAGAACTACCTGATTCTATAATCCAGCATTATCGCCATAACAACGGTAGTGTTAACTGTTTAAAGTCTAGTCACATCAATTTTCCACTCGGGCCAATATAGCCATAACATCATTTACAAATAGCATAGGGGCCATAAACAAATAGCGTAGGGACATCCATAAAGGACGTCCGCAAAATTTCGGCCATTCTAGACCCCTCCCTCCCCCTTCTTCTTCAAACTCAACTCCTTTCCAACCCACATCTACTTTCTGGCTCCAATAAGGATCATGGCACCAACAACAATATCACACCTCTTCGAAATTTTTCGAAACGCTTATTGTAATTAATATTTGAACCAGCACTTTCCTTGGCATAGCAATCCCAAGTACCTTGAAACAGATTAGCTGTTTTAAGATACAGATTGGGTACATTATTAGATCCCAATTTCATCACTGTGTTGAGAATGGAGGGGTGCCGCCAGAAAAGACCTTTTTGGAATTTTTGTTTCTCGTTGAACTTCGACTCATAAACCATAATAAAATTGTTGAGGGCTCCGGCATATTCTATCAAATTAATTTCTCGTATTCTTCATAGCTATAGTTTTCCGGAGAGTTATTATTCTTAATTCATCAGGGATATGGAAATTGCACACTCCGGCCGGATGATTTGGATCCTTGCTTTTGGGATGACTCTGTTCATTGGAAGCACAGGAACCAAATCGAAGAAAAGCTGCGCAATCATTTCAGCAAAGTTGGACGGATTCTGCCAAGAGAAGGGTTATCCCCTTCCTGGGTGTCCAGGGAACGGAAAAAAAGTGCGCCGCAAAGTACAAGCAAGATGCAAGATACTGCTGCGCCGAGCGAACAAACAATGCGGCGGGTATCAGTGTGGAAAAGCTGCTGGAGATTGGGAGGAACTTGTGTGGCCAAGTCCAGATACACCGACTGGGAACCTTTACGGAAAACCTTACTGGGAAGCCAAAAGTTCGGGCGTTGCAGTTGATGTGGCAGCCGGAGAATCGGCGTTGTTTCACATCCGGCTGAATCCTTTGCCGAAAGAGGGCGGTGACGCGGAACAGTACTTTTATCTAAATCAAGCCACGGAGGGATTGGACGCTGAGGGAAATGTGGTTGCGACGGCATCGATCCTGTATAGTGGGTTCTCGTTCAAGGAAGGAGAACTTAGCGAAGTTGGCTATTGCCGGCTCGGTGTGAAAAGTAATGATGATGGATGTAGCTTTAGAGAAGAGGCAGGGATTAACTTCAAAGCGCTGAAAGATATAAGAGAATTCACGACAACAGTAGATCTGGTAACAGGAACATTCGCTGCGAAAGGTGAAGGTCTAGATGATTCTCACTCCTTTGAGGACTATGCTGATTTCGGGTGTTACCAAGAGAAAGTGGAGGGCGTGAAACAAGTCAGAGTTACATTCAAAGCCACCGATAACGATCCATACCTCCGGGATTTCATCAAGATAGAAACGAAAGCGGAAGTTCAAAAATTGTAAAATGGATATATTTGAACTTTTTTTATTCACGTAATAAGATTAGCAACCTTGCTCTGTAGTTGATAATATAGTATCTCTTTGAACGGTTGTTTGTAATAGCACCAGCAGGGGCGGGGTGCAGCGTGACGGACTTAGTAGCGGGTAGCCCACTAGCCCTCTCCTTTCCTGATCAGGATTAATAAATAGAACTGAAAGATTTTTTGAAATCATTGTGTGGGTTTTTCTAGGACCAGGAACACAAAAAATACAGCAATCATCACAAAAAGCTTCCATAGTCTGTACTATAATCACAGCTTTATCATCAATGTCTGATCATATTGGAAGTGAAGCAGGTCCTACGTCGCATGTTGGATGAAATTTGTCTCAATTCTCATATTTTGTTCTCAAGTGAGCAATCTACCTGGAACTCAGTTGTAGTATTGATTTATTATCCACGTTGCACACTAGGTACTTTTTGTACAGAGTTTGGACAAAGGAGAAATTACATTGAATGTTCATTGGAGTATTGTTATGGAAAATCGTTGTGTACACAAACAATACGCAGCGTATGCCGTATCACACTATACAGTATCCACTTAACAATACATCATCCAGGGGGGAAGGTCGCAGTTCTACGGTTAGGTACGACTGTTTATCCCCATCGAAGCTTGAACGGGGATAAAAGGTCGCAGCTGTACTGTTATCTACGACTTTTTATCCCCAGCTTCATTCCGAGCTCATTTTCAACAGGGGATAAAAGTCGCAGTCTATCGCAGAAGTACGCCTTTTCATTCCCCTCAAATACATTATAGATCAAAGGTAAAGCAGGGGGTAAAAGGTTGGACCTGTGCCCCATGGTGGTAAAAGGTCGGGGGAAAAGGTTGCATCACCTACATCATTAAAAATACATCATACAATATAAGACAGGAAGAGTGACTTGTGGACTCGCTAATTGGGACACACTTGACATAGTTACTATAGGTGCACCATTGTACAATGTACAATACACCGGTCAGTCACCACTGAATTGTACAGTGAGGCACTATACATCAAATCACCATTCTGTACACTACACAGTTAATATGTACTGCACACATGAATAATTCTGCGCTAGTGATATGTTGAATACTGCAAACGATGTGCAGTTGACAACTATACCTACACGCTGAACACAACGCTGTACAATGTACATTAACCCAATACACGGTTATTGGTTAACATGCACACTACACCTACACCTAATACTCACTATACAATATACATGCACCTAATACTCTCTATACCTACAGTCTACACTTTGGTCCGTATGTTAGTCACTCACTAGGTGGTGACTCACTAGTGAGTGACTACCAACACAAGGCTAATCTCCCTGTCCCTCAGTACACAAGGCTAATCTCCCTGTCCCTCAGTACACAAGGCTAATCTCCCTGTCCCTCAGTACACAAGGCTAATCTCCCTGTCCCTCAGTACACAAGGCTAATCTCCCTGTCCCTCAGTACACACGGAGCTACCCGAGGCTCAAGGCAAGAACTGGAAGCTGATGCTGGACCCCTTCATGAAGGCTAAGGGAAAGGGCGCCACCAAAGTCATCCGATATGGGGGCAGACTGGATGGCCCAGATGTGAGTACACCTGGTCACATTCCTCACCAAATATTTCCTCTTATTCGCGTTCCTCACGTGATATTTCCTTGTATTTACATTCTTTAGAGTGAGGCTGGCTAGTGGCTATGGGCCAGCAATCGTACAGACGATGATGAGTATCTGATAACACCTTTACCTTACAAGATCCATTTATTTTGAAAATCATTTCAGGAACTGCCGGCTGTAATCAAAGATCCGCGCTTTTTCCCGGTTCATCGTCAGAAAGAAGTTGACCTAAAAATGCCTAAATTCAAGGTGAGAATAACAGCTTTATTATCCATTTCTTGATTGTCAAAACTCAGGGCAGGTTCCTATTTTCTATGTAATAGTTGTTCTGTATTATATTAATCTCTGTGGAACATGCCATGTTCCACTCAACATGCCTCATTCTGTGGAACATGCCTCAACTGAACTGAACGTCACACTCCCCCTCAGTATGACAAGTGGTCTGTCGGGTCACCGCCCATGAAGTCCATCTTCATCTACGGACTCAACGACAACGTGAACCAGGAATTCCTGACGGACCAGTTCGAACCGCTCGGACAGATTGATCAGCTCAAGGTACAAGGGTCGTTCATAAGTTTTGAGCCCTTTTAATTTTCCGAAACTTTTAAAAATTCAACGAATTTTCTGTACGTAATTATCACCAGTAAAAACCTCCTGGTGGAGCGAACATTACGATGAAATAAGCAGTTGAATATAATATGTAGATTGTGATTATTCCCATGATCATAATGAACGAAAATTATATCTCTCAATCGCAGCCAAGCATAAAAACTAAAAAGCATAATCGTCCTCACATATAAATTATAATTATTCATGCTGCCACTAAAGACCACTCTGACTGATGGCATTGTCAGCCTGCAACTTCCTGTCCTTGTTGTAATATGTAACTGTTGTTCTCTGCTGAGTAGCTCTTCCCATGTAAGGTATAACCAGCCCCCGTTGTCTGGTGTACGGGTGTACTCATTCAGCTTGAGTACTTCCATACTCGAGCATGTAGTCTCGTCTTCCTTCTTGCGCGGACGGCGGAGGTCTGCGGTTAAATGCTCCAGCCTCCATAGTCCATATGAACGTCATTATAAATCTATGGTCTGCATATTTTAGCTCGGACTTCCACCGCCATATTGGCCCGCTTTTAACTTTTTAAACGCTCCCACGTAACCAGGTATTTCCTTTGCCCCTGGACTTCATGAAAACCCCTCCCCCTGCACAGGTATACTACCACCCGAAGACGAATAAGCACCTTGGAATAGCGTTCGTATCGTTCAGCAGCCCCAGCGTGACTAAAGAGGTCCTGGCTAAGTTCCACGGCACTTCCATCATGGGGAACATCGTGAACATAAAACCCGACCCACTGTGTGAGTATTGTGTAAAGTGCCCTTATTATTTCAAGTTGTATAGGTAGTAGTTATTGCTGAAATTTGAATATTGATGTGACATCTTTTAACGACCGATTTTGGATGAAGTCGAGTCGTCGGTCATCCCCTGCCGAGAACCGGTGTGAATGCTGGGAATGTAGCACGATGAATGAGGATTGTTTCAATCGAACTATTCCAAACCTCACTGCAGTATACGCAATGTATTGTGGTGTAGATTGGTGTTTATGCAGTATGTACGTTACACTAATGTACATGTGTAATGTAATCACTGTGCATTATATACTCGTATCCAAGAGTAGGCTGTGGAACCTCCCATGATGTATTTTGATCGTGTTTTACTGCCTACTGTTTCTGTCATTTCACCTACATCCGTGCATATACCAGGCATATTATGCAATTACTGCTCTCAAAAACACGACAACGAGCACCGCTCACACAAATGGCCATGTGATTCCGGGGAAAAGTGCCGGATTCTGATCGGTATCCGGGCTATAAGTACCCGTTATTTCCCTGGAAATGGGCGGGAAATTGTCCAGTTCTACGGCAGATTGAGCAACATGGAAGATTTTTTAGACGAAAGTTATAGGTCGTAAAGATGAAAACACTGGTGATATAGGACAAAGACAAGGCTTATTATCTCATAAATAGGCACTCCTAATAAGCCATGAAATCGACATATCTGTCTAAAAATCGTAAAATATCCATCTTTTAGATTGATATTGTTGCCCCTCTGGCCCCCTGTATGGCACCAATGATAAAGAATCCCTGCAATCTACATCAACCGACTCTTTAATATGGCTCAATATATTTGTTTTGAATTTTATTTGCTGTGTCTCAATGAATTGCTAAAACCACATATTATGAACTGTTTCCCAGTTTTTACCATCCTCATTGAACCCCAGTCCACGATTCCATTACCTTATGTCGCCATTTTCAGGTCAAATAACGAAGAAAGTTCTGGACAAGTTGATCCGTGGACCGGTGGCTAACATCCCCGAGATAATCCAGAGCGTTGAGATCCGGTCGCAGCACAAGACGGCCGCGTACGCCTTCCTGCACAACGAACGATCCCAGAACTACTACACCGCGAGGGGAAAGGTATTTTTGACATATCCTCTTTGTCATTTAGTCGTTGATGATTACGTCTATGATGGCTTCGAGATGGGTGGCCTTTTTAACAGATCTCAAATTTGACTTTGTGCCTGCCCTCAGCGCAACCTATAGTTGCTTGTCTCTTAGATATAGACAGTTGGAAAGAAAGGATATAATTTAAATTCGGTGCTGTAAAACATCACATTGCAGGTGCGACGAGGGAGCGAGGCGGAGGGGCGTAGTGAGGGGCGGGGGAGTGAGCACCACCAGCACCATGAGATGAGGAGTGGGGAGGAGAGGGCGGACATCAAGCTGGAGCAGGTCTCTCCCAAGATAGACACCCCGCCTGATACAGGTACAGTTTCTTTACAGCCAAGATTGAAGATAATAAATCGTCCTGGGCATCAATCAGTTGTTTCCAATACTCGTTTAAAAGGTTTTCCGGTTTACTTCACCATCCAATGTATATTTAGTATGTTACGCGTGTCTCACCCTGGTCTCACCCTGATCTTATATCTCCCACAGAGATCTCCCCTATCCGACCTGAAGAGGACATGTTAGTGGAGGAGCAGTTCCGGAAGTTGGAACACCCCGCCGCCAAACAGGAGCAGCCACCGCCGCACGGCGACACAGAGCCACCCCGCACGCCGCCTGATCACAAACCTGCCGCCCACTTCACGCCGCATGAGGCTGCGACGCTGCCCGACCTCAAGTACAAGATTCCGGACTTGCTGTCCCCTTCTGACAGACACGAGGACAGACGGAGGGACGCCAGACTCTACGAGATGGACAGGGACAGGAGAAAGGTGGGTTGGTAACGCGCAGTCGAGTAAACCTTCCATTAAATACTTTTCATGTCGTTTTGAAATAAGGGGATTTTACGAAATATTTCGCTCTCAGTGTCTTAAATAAAACGCAAAATTATTAATCGTGCCATCCTATTTTGACTGTATTACGAATCATCTTAAAATATTAAGAGAAATGTACTCAATCAACCACAAACCTTCGCAGTCGCACTCCGATCGCAAGTACGAGGAGTGGAAGATGAAGAACGAGATGCAGATCAGGGCAGATAAAACGAGCCGCTACGTGAAGGAGCACTGCGGCGGGGGAGGTAGTGGCGGGGGAGGCTCCCGACTGTCTGCTGACAAATACCCCGATTCCGTGACGGAGAAGTACCTGACGGACAAACACAAGGAGAAGTACAAGGACTACCGGCACCTGTCGGAGCGGGAGCGGTACTACGCCACTTACTACAAGGACAAGTACCACTCGTCGTCCTCCCGCGGCTCGGGCGGCGAGCACCGCTACCCGGACGAGGGGAAGCACGGGGGGAGGAAGTACGACAAGTACAAGTACGAGGTGGATAAGTACGGCAAGTACTACGGGAGCTACCACCGGCATTCCGGAGAACACAAGGGCAGGAGCTCGTCCAAGGAACTGGACAAGATCCACAAACTCTCAAAGTCAGGGATCAAGGACTACGAGAAGTATGAGAATGTTTACCACCGGGAGAGTCCGAGGATGGACTTTGTGATGTCTCCGCTAGACAAGCTAAAGCGTGAAGTGACACCTGATCTGAGACTCCGAGATGACGGGCACTTGGTGGAGCGGGCCAGCAAGAGGAAGAGGTCCAAATCACCCGTCTACCAACATAGTCCTCTGCCTGAGTCCAAGATCAATTCACCTAAGCCCAAGGCTGACCAATGCAGGAGTCCTAAAAGCCATGACACGGGCTACAACTCCATATCGCCTGCCCCTGCCTCGCCACCCCGACCTGAACCAGACATTTCCACCCTCTCTGAGAACCCCTACGGGTGTGGACGGGCTGTCCCGCGCAAGGACATCTCCAAAGTGAAGTTGATAGGGCTGAAGAGCGAGGGGGTGGAGGATGAGATGTCGAGTAGCTCCATGTCACTAGACGAGGAGAGTGTCAAGGGGGAGGAGGGGGATATGCGAGTGGAGGACATCTCACCGAACAGCACCCCTCAACCACATGCAGTGGCAGCTGTTGCAGCCCTGCTTCCCACTCCAGGAGCTATTCCTCTACTTCCACTCCCTGCCATACCACCGCCACAACATCCCGTCCCTCCTGTCCCTGTCCATTTCCAGACTGGACAGTGGCTCCACACTTCTTATCCAGAGGTGAGATGGGTTGAGTTGGTAATTGTCTTTTTATATGAGTTCTTCTTCAATTGTTGATGGAAACGCGCGGAAACGTTGAAGTTCTTAATCTTATTCCGAACCTCTCTTCCCAAATTCTGCACTCACTCAACCCCCTCTTAACTCCCATTTTATCCTTCCTACTCCAACTACCCCCCCCCCCTTACTTCCACGTAACTCCCTCTTTACCTCCTATTAACCCCCACTTAACCCCCTCTCTCCTTCTTCTTCTCAGATGTATCAGTACGACTACCAGTACAACCCGCCGGAGGAGGCTGCAGACATTCTGGCACGTCGTGAGGCGGAGGAGAAGGCTAAGATGAAGCGGATAGAGCAGGAACTGAACAGGGAACGTAAGGGAGTGTCACTGGACGTCCTGCTCCACCACATGGAGACCATCCTTAAGAAGGTGGGAGGAGTGATATTATAAGCCTGTAGTTACTGAGTCCTTGTTTAGCAATATTAGCAGTGCTGGGACCATCTCATTTTCTGGTTATAAGTAACGATATAAGTTCTAGTGAGCTGTTCTTGTTTAATTGACGACTCTGTCTCTCAGGACATCAAGACAAATTTGAGTGAGAAAGTAGCCTTCACTCAACTCGAGGATGTCTGGAACCAGGAAGAGGACCGGAAGAAGCGAGAAGAAGAGGATTTGGCAGCGAAGAAAAGGGAAGAAATGGCAAACTCAACCGATCAGCCGTGAGTATCTGACACTAATACGTTTGATTTTGTAGTTTGCTTTGGCAATTACAATTTCATATTTTTATCATAATTTTATTAAGTTTAGGTACCTGCGATTTTGACAAGGTCTGAGTTTAGGTACCTGCGTTTTTGACATGGTTCAGGGATCAATCTAATCACATGCCAACATTCTTTCAGAGCCAACAAGGCCCCTGACATGCCCACTCTGTCTGAAATGAGGAATATGAGCGATGCAAAGCAATCCTCCCACATCAGACAAGCCAATCTATCCTTTAAGGTAAGTCCTGTCATCCAGTGTTGATTACAGTCCAGAAGTTGACATGACAATAGCTGTCTCAGTTCGTGACCTCATTTTCAAATATCTACATTTAATAATCTTTTAGACTATAGATGTTCTTATTTAAATTCGTAACCGCGCAGGTTCCCAAGCTAAACCGTGGTCTCCGGGCCCAAGTGATAGTGAAGAAGATGCCCCTTCCCCTCAAACAGGACTCCGCTGCAGAGAGCGAGGAGGAAGAAGATGTGGACGAAGCGGAACTTGTCACCAAGAGACGTGAGTTACTTACTCGAAGAAGTGAAGTCACTTGAGTTAGTGAAGTCACTTGAGTTAGTGAAGTCACTTGAGTTAGGGAGTCACTTCAGTCAGTGAATTCACTTCAGTCAGTGAAGTCATTTGAGTTGGGGAAGTCACTTGAGTAACTTCATTCACTTGAGTTAGTTAAGTCACTTGAGTAACTTCAGTCATTTGAGTTAGTGAAGTCACTTGAGTAACTTCTTCCACTTGAGTTAGTGAATTCACTTGAGTTACTTCACTCACTTGAGTTATTAAAGTCACTTTAGTAACTTCATTCACTTGAGTTAGTGAAGTCACTTCAGTGAATTCGCGCTTCAAATATCTACTCGGGCTAACCTTGTCCTTAGATGAGCGTCTGACTATTTTCCCTGTCTTTCACACAAAAGGGTGTTTATTAGATATCAAATAGTGAGGATAATATGAAATCATGACCTGAGTGTAGAATGTATCACATTGTGAGCTAATGATGAGTAGAAGAAGGGGTTTATTAAGACACATCACTCCACGATTACACGTACCGTTTATCTTATTTCTTACACTCATCTCATGAGCTGTTATTATATAATTATCATTTAGTAATTGTTTTAGGATCCATCTTCTGCTTTGGACCTTATATCATTTGAAATCACCTAGTTTCAATTAATGAATACCCCGTCTGGAAAATTGTCCTCTCGATTAACAAAATGACATCGATCTTACTCTCCCTAGCCTCATCCCTAACACCTTTTATTTCTCCTAACATCTCACCTAACAACTAACATCATCTCTCACTATCTAACAACTAACATCTCACCTAACAACTACCATCATCTCCAGGGCAAGTGGGTAGCAGGTATAACAAGATCTACAGCAGTTCCTCCTCCTCAACCAGTGAATCTGAAGAAGAGGAGGAGGAAGAGGAAATGGCGGTGGAGGAGCCGGAGGAGGAGAAAACGGAAACCCTCCTTGTCACACCAGGTATTTGGGAGCTCAATCAAAACGATTTAGTGATGTCTGAATACGATCTATCCTGGTTGTTGTTTTAATCCAAATCCCGCAAACCTGCCTCATGTATTGTAACTAAACACCCGCTCAGAAGCAGTGCCCGCACCTTCCGCCCCCGCCCCCAAGTACCCATCCCGCTGTGAAGAGGAGGAGATGCTGGTTCTGGAGCAGCTCTTCAGAGAAGAACTGGCTGAAGAGGACAAGACCTTCTTCAAGACTGCCTACGACTTGCTCATCGGAGAGGAGCCGGACTTGTTCGAGGGGGTCACGTGGTTGTCACCGCCCGAAATCCCGCACTGCAGCGGGAGACGCAAGCAGCCCACCGCAGATGCGAGACACAGGACGGGCTGTGCGAGGACGGAGGGATTCTACCGGATGACAAAGGTTGCTCTGTCTTCTTATATACGGAATAGTTTGTGTTTTGTTAGGGGAATGTGTGTGTGTTTTGTGGAATGTTCTGTTACACTTGTTCTGAGTGGGGGCTAAATGAGCCTCACTTGGATTAGCACAGTATCCGCCATACATCTTTGACTTCCATTCTCAAACATGATACATCCTCATCATACCGGATGACAAAGCAAGAGAAGATGGAGTTGAAGAACTCCTTTAAAAACTCCTTTAAACTGCCACCTGTTGAAGAACTCGGTCTCAAACTCCCAAGAAGGCAAACTGCCACCGGAACCTGTCAGCGACACCTCGGTCTCAGTGGCACCTCCCAATTCGATCTTTTTGCAATAGGGGATGTTTGTCTTCATTGTTTCACTTGGTGAAATTATGACCACATCTTCATTAGTACTGATGTATTTGATTCTGATTGTTTACCTTAGGTGTATTTATGTGGATCAAAACTTTGGTGTTTACAAATTTGGGGATCTTTCTTAAGTCATAGTTAACATAATTTTATAATGACGTCATTTTAGCATTTTGAACTGTCATAGTGTGTGAAAATAGTTTTTCCTTTGTGTCCCCAAATTCAATGTTTCACCTCCTAAGGTATTTTGAATCCCAATCTGCAAATTACATATTTTGAAATTGTTTTACTCTATGAATTATACATCCTACATAACCAACGATCTTAAACTTGAGAAGCTACCACCACTTCAGACGCGGAGAAACAAGTCAAGTTCCAGAGGTCTGATATCCACGACTGGGGCCTGTTCGCGCAGGAAGCCATCAGTGCCGATGAGATGGTTATTGAGTACGTGGGTGAAGTGGTACGGGAGATCATCGCTAACATCAGGGAACGACAGTACGAGAAGGAAGGCATCGGATCCAGTTACTTGTTCAGGATAGATCAGGTGAGACATGACCCGGGTTAATCCTACCTTAGGGCTACAAATGCGCGTTTAGGACTGTCGTGCTGAGAACAAGGTGTGTGTCAGTAGGACCATTGGTTAGGTCGGAGGTTAGGATGAACAACACCAAACGCAGTATTGTAGTTCTAAGATGAGGGTTTTCACTGGTAAAACTATATTCATCCCGTACCCTCGACACTGGTATAGCTGGTATGGTAACTGGTATTGTAGCTGGTAAGATAGCTGGTGGGATGCAATCATTCGATTTGTACCTGTGTTGTGTGCTTGGCACTACCATGATATAATACTAACAGTCAAATAATTTCAGAGCACCTACATTGTTGATGCTACCCACAAAGGCAGTATCTCTCGATTCATCAACCACAATTGTGATGTAAGTAGTTTTGGAGTGCGATCGAGCCACTATTCCGCCATAAATTTGAACGCTATTTTCATTGGTCGGCTTCTACTCTTTATCTTTTCAAAAGCTAATGATACGATTAATTCCCGCCCTGGCCAGGGCGGTAACCCCCTGCATATCAGAAAAATAAAAAGAAATAGAGAGTCGGGACCTATCTAGAACGATTCGTCGTAAAATTTTAGGTCTAGAACAACCGTTCTTATAGATACGCGTATACTTAAATCGCACGCTACAGTAACGTAACTGGCCAGGGCTATATATGAGAGAATTCGGTGTCACAGTAGTTTAATAATAATAATAATAATAATAATAATAATAATAATATAATAATAATCTTACTATATATAATGCGTGTTGTTAATATATATATATTTATTTATTTATGGCGTTCGTTTCAAGTTAGCAATAAAATTATTTTTTAATCATGTTGTAAAAACTTTACAATAAATCAGAAAAATAATGAGAAATTTTGTCGGCCACCCTGAGGGGCGTGGGGCCACGCCCTTTTTTCGCAAAAATTAAACTTTCGAATTTTTCAAAATTCCTTCGCCATCGTGTTGCTTATGATGAATATAAATTTTGAGAATTTTGTCCGAATTATTGGGTCACCCTGAGGGGCGTGGGGCCACGCCCTTTTTTCGCAAAAATTAAAGTTTCGAATTTTTCCAAAATTCTTTCGCCATCGAGTTGCTTATGATGAATAAAAATTTTGAGAATTATGTCCGAATTATTGGGTCACTCTGAGGAGCGTGGGAGGCCACGCCCTTTTTTTCGCAAAAATTAAACTTTCGAATTTTTTCAAAATTCCTTTGCCATCAAGTTGCTTATGATGAATAAAAGTTTTGAGAATTTTGTCCGAATTATTGGGTCACCCTAAGGGGCGTGGGAGGCCACGCCCTTTTTTTCGGAAAAAAATAGATTTTCGAATTTTTCAAAATTCCTTCGCTATGGAGTTGCTTATGATGAGTAAAGGTTTGAGAATATTTTCGGCAACATTGGGTTACCGTTGGGGGGCGTGGGAAGCTCTTTTCGCAGAAATTAAGGTTTGAATTTCCCTCCAAACTCACACGGTCAAATCACTGTCAAAGGGACATGTGGCCGTTAGCTCATGCGGCTGCCATCATTCGCCGTCCGTAGGACGGGAACCGACTAGTAATAATAATAATAATAATAATAATAATAATCTTACTATATATAATGCGTGTTGTTAATATATATATATTTATTTATGGCTGGCGGTACGTTTTCAAGTAGGCAACGAAATTCTTTTCATCGTGTTGCAAAAACTTTATAATGAATCAGAAAAATATAGAATTTTTTTGCAGCCATCCTGAGGGAGTGGGGGCCACGCCCTTTTTTCGTCAAAATTAAAGGAATTTTTTCAAAATTCCTTCGCCATCGAGTTCCTTATGATGAATAAAAATTTTGAGAATTTGTCCGCAATATTAAGTTACCCTGAGGGCGTGGGAGGCCACGCCCTTTTTTCCCAAAATTAAAATTTCGAATTTTTTAAAATTCTTTCGCCATTGTGTTGCTTATGATGAATAAAAATTTTGAGAATTTTGTCCGAATTATTGGGTCACCCTGAGGGGCGTGGGAGGCAACGCCCTTTATTTCAAAAAATTAAAGTTTCGAATTTTTTCGAAATTCCTTCATACAGATCAGTTAAGCTTTGAGAATTTTGTCCGCATGATTGGTCGCCCTGAGGGGCGTGGGAGGCCACGCCCTTTTTTCCGCAATTAAATTGTTTATGAGTAAAGGTTTTGAGAATATTGTCGGCAATATTGGGTTACCGTTGGGGGCGTGGGAAGCTTTTTTCGCAGAAATTAAAGTTTCGAATTTCCCCTCCAAACTAACGGGACATGTGGCCGTTAGCTAATGCGGCTGCCATCATTCGCCGTCCGTAGGACGGGAACCGACTAGTAATAATAATAATAATAATAAGATAATTGGGACCCAATTTAAATCGATGAGATCTCAAGTTCTACAAATGGTAGAGACATGATCGAGGTCACGTTTTGTAGATATAAGATGGGAAAATGCATTAGGCTATAAAAGAAGTTCTGGTGACGTCATTATGACGTCATTATGACGTCATCAACTTAGCGAAATTTTACTGCTTTTTTAGCGAAAATAGGTCGTTTTCGAGCGCATTTTTCACCAAGAAGGAATGGAGATAGCTTCTTGATTTTTCCAAATAGGCGTTAGCAAATTTAAAGAGCTTTCAGAAAACCATATGGACTATTGGTCTATCTCGATTTTTCATCGAGATATACGCGATTTTCTAAGGTGCGGTAAACAATCGATGTCGAAAATTTAGGACAAAAGTTAAATGAGTGCAATGTCAAGAACTGCGACTTATCTTGAAATGAGACCGGTCAAAATATGTTGTACTAAGACGGAATTTATTTATAGGCTATATTGGAAGTTGCTTTGAGCCTATTTGGGTGCTGTGATGACGTCATCAAAATCGCGTAAAACCACTAAAATAGCATATTTTGCGCTAAAACGCTATTTTGCGCTACTTTGAACATCTCTAACTCAGAGAGTTTTCATCGGAATATGTTTTACCTCGATATTTTGCTTTCAGACCTCGAGATTTAGCTATAAAACGAGTTTCAAGGTGATCGGTCGAAATATGTCGTCATGCGAAGCCTCTAAAAATTGAGCCGCAAAATGGTTGAAATTACGTTAATGATGAAAAATTGTACTTTAGCCTTATTCTGTGATACAATGACGAACTAATGATGGTTTCCTCATGTCTTTCAGTGACTAAATGTGGGAAATATACGATGAAATAGTGAATCACGTGAGTTCACGTGGACGTTTTGTAGAAATTAGGGGATTTCAAGAAAATGATATTTACACACGATTTTCGACTTGATTACGTTGAAATGAGTTCAAATACGACTAATGCACGTGAAATTAGATCTGGGTGCTACATTTCAGCACGTGAGTTCACGTGGACGATTTGTAGAAATTAGGGAATTGGTCAATTCTAGTAATTCCAAGTTAGAATAACGTTGTTTCGGACTGCGTGAGGTTTAGTTACATTGGTTCCAACCGAAAGACATGGACTGACGTCACCAAATCAGCAGGGGGTTACTACGACAACCGTCTCGGTTTTGGAGAGCCTACCAACTTTGCAAAGTTTTCCTCTTAACTTCAATCATCTTCTCACTTCTGTTATGAGTATTTCATCTTTTAATCTACACAATGCATTCCATTTTCAGCCTAACTGCTACGCTCGTGTAATTAATGTTGGTGTCAAGAAGAAAATCGTCATTTACTCAAAGAGAGACATTGAAGCAAACGAGGAAATCACCTACGACTACAAGTTCGCAATCGAAGAGGAAGCCAACAAAATCCCTTGTTTGTGTAAATCGCCGGCTTGCAGAGGATTTTTAAATTAGAATAACCAATTCTCGTAGAGAATGAAAACATGCAGTGTTTTTAACTTTTTTTTATTAGTTTCTTTCTATATAGTTATCAGACTAACTCAACATATATCGAAATTTTACAGAATTTCTAACTGTGTATCGAATGTGAGATGGTTTTCGAGGTAGTTTGAGTCTCGAAAATCATGTCCCGGACTACATTACAGTGTAAATATCGTAAAATAGTTATTTATTTTGATTGATTGGGTCTGCCAATACGTTAACTGTCTATACTGAAACGAGAGTACTGTTCCATTTTTTCTTTTTCGTGTGCTGTTGATACCTTACTAGGGAAGATTTCTGTTATCTCAACCTCAAACTATGTTTACAGCCCTTAAAACAATCCCCTGCTAAGGTATCAAGAAATTTAGTGTTATGATCATGAAATATTTGTTGAATGTTTTCAATTGCCCAATTCTTTTTTATTATAATCTCAATTATTGTTTCACTGTCAATTAGCATTTCCTAAGTTGCAAGATTCAAAGAGAGGAATAATCTTTGCTGTCAAAAATTCTAGTGATTTAAATTCCAAGATATGATTGCATATTTAATGTGATTTGATAATTTATACCCGACAATAAATTTTAATTTTAGGGGCCATCCATAAAGGACGTCCGCAAAATTTCGGCCATTTTAGACCCCTCCCTCCCCCCTTGTCCGCAAACGTCCGCAATCCAGAAACCCCTCCCTCCCCCCGGACGTCCGCATTTTTCCTGAAAATTTTATGGGTCATCATTCTTGGCCCCGAAATTTCATGATTTTCTAGTGAAATAGCCGTCAAATTGTCCAAAATTTCCATGAATTGCGGACGTCCGCATTTGGCCAAACACCCCTCTCCCCCCCTACGTCCGCAAACGTCCGCATTGGCCAGACTCCCCCCTCCCCCCTCATTGCGGACGTCCTTTATGAATGGCCCCTTAGTGACGGTATCACGTACGACCGCCATCAATAGACGTACCCGTGATTTGAAAACCTGGCTATCCAACGCGAAATTATTCTTAAAGTGGAATGGTAGTTCGCGCGGCGTAGTTTATTTCAGCTGAGCTATTACGCGGCACGTGTTGAGCAATATTTTGAATTTTTCAAAATCTGGAATTTGAATTTAAAAATTGAATCTGCTTTCATTAAGGGTTTAGCTGAATTTTAAATCTGTGATATTTGTAAACATGATGATTGATGAAATACCATGCTATACAAAAATAAAAATTTAATTTTGACCGAACAACTCTATTTTGACCTCAACCGACAACTCCTTCGGTCTCTTAAATTCCAAATTGTAACTGTTGACTTTTTATTACTGTTTGATCGTAATATATTTTCAGTTAATAAAACAGAAAAAAAGCATACTCAAAACCTATACTCAAAAACCCGTTCTAAAAACAGTACGCCCAAGTATAGAATTTACGCCGCGCACTTGCAATCTTTGATCAACCACGTTTTACTGCGCAAGCATTCTGACCCCGAGAGCGTAACGCGCAAGTTTATTTGAATCGAGAATAGTTTGCTGCTTGAAATTATGTTGGCATACAATTTTTTACGTTTCCATTCTTTCGGCAAACGTGCCCGGCTGTAGCTATAATCTTTTCATCATATGTGCTGAAATTATCCCTGAGCTTCATAAACTTATGACTTTTCAAACTTGCATTGCCCACATTTGTTTGGAATTTGGAACATATTGTTTTGACTTTTTTTGCAATGAATATCCATGTCAATAGATGTCGTTGTCTAACTTAGCACCAAACATAAGCTTTATCCTGAGGACGATATAGCTATGCTAGGAAGTGTCGTTACCCTTCGCTCATTCGCACCTACAGTACCCGCTTTGATCCTGATCGGGTCGGGTCCTTGCTACTTGTGGCTGTGGTTCTCTATCCGTATCCTCACTCTACCTCTTCCAAAACGGTGGTACCACAAGCTGGAGCAGCTACTCTGCTGGGGTCCTTACCAAAGACTGTGCATGTTCTTCATGGAGGGACTAAGTGGAGTGCAGTTTAAACTGTATGGAGACGTCCCCAAGAAGAGGGACCCTGTAAACGGACTCTTAGTGGCTAACCATCAGAGCACTTCAGATTGGATCATTGTGGATAGCTTTGCTATGCGGTTAGGTAATGCTGGGTATCTCCATTTCTTTGCTAAAGATGCCCTAAAATACGTGCCCTTGTTCGGACTGTACTGGCACCAACACGGCCTTATATTTGTTAAGAGAGGAAATAACAACCTGGATTTCATTCGGAAACAGTTGCAAGACAAGAAGAGGAACAACATCCCGATGTTAATGACTTTGTTTCCCGAGGGAACGCGTTTCAATCCAGAGAACGAGGTAGCCCTTGAGAAAAGTAGGTCGTACGCTCGTAGCATTGGTTTCCCAGAGTGCAGTAAAATCCTGACTCCCCGTACCACTGGTGCTAACATATTTGTCGAGGAGCTAGGAGACCATCTGGAGAAGATATTCGACATCACTATTGCCTACGAGCACCTAAACGGGGACATGATCAGACCTGACACCACCGAATTCCTTGACAAAGTCCGGACTGTTCACATTCACATATCCCAGAAGCCGATATCAGAGGCGCAGGACGATGGTGGTTGGTTGTATGATTCCTTTAAGAAGAAGGAGGCAATGTTGGTTCAGTTCGATGAAACACGTACGTTTCCTGACCCGGTTCCTGAAACCGGACACATTTACTCCTCATCCGTTTTGTCAGAGACTTTGGTACCTGTGCTGTACACAGCACTTCTCTGTTCCCCACTGCTGTGGAGTAAGAAAGCTAGGAAATTGTGGGTTCAGACTTGTCTTGTTGTACCTGTTCTTCAGATACTTGCTAAACCTATCTGGAAATAGGTCCTTGAATAATGGAAAACGTAGTCATATTTAGGTAGTTTTATTTATTGCAGATCAGTTTTTAATGGCTTTTTATATATTTTCTCCGCACGTTGTCACTGCTCAATTGATCAGTGACTGGGCTAATTTTGAGGTCAATGAATCGTATCATAGGATATTTGTGGTACATTTTTTAATTTTTGGATGTAAATATTTATTCTTAATTTATTCATGCTCATTTAGAATTAGACTTTTTACTCTTTCTATGAGGAATACGATATTTAGAACATGATATTTAGATGGCTGTCAAGAGCTGAAACCAAATACTATACTGCATCCATCTGATATACCTATTTCCAGATTCATTTCCCTAATAGTGATTATATCAAGTTCAATTCACAGTCCTAATCCTTTATATCTGAGTAGTGAACATGAGTTTAACGAACAAGGTGTTCCTGGGCGGATTGCCAGGAGACATTCTGGCTGATGAGGTGAAGGAAGCCTTCAAGGAGTACGGTAAAATCGAGAACGTGGAGATTCTCTACGACAAGGAGACGAAGAAATGCCGGGGATTCGGATTCATCACATTCGACAACCCCGAGCCCGCTGAGAAAGTGCTGGCACTCCAGCACTTCAGCATAGCTGGCAAGTTGGTGGAAGTTAAGTCTGCCAACCCCAAAGTGGACCGCAAGACGATGGGTAACAATGGCCCGGGCGGTCATGGGCCTCCTCACATGGGCGGGGGCTCTGGGATGGGTCCTGGAGGACCTCCCGCAATGCCACCTGGCTACCCATATCCCTACCCGTACCCTTATCCGCCCCCTGGACCGCAGCAACAGAGACCTGGTGGTGAGTGATGGCTGTGTTTTTAATTTCCTCTTCTGGTTCAGTACTTATATTGTTCATCTATGGCCATGGCAGATGGGTGTTGTTCCCCATTGTAAATCCCTACGAATATCTATCTACACATGCTAATATCAGTCCCCCTATTTCAGAGCACAGCAGCAGATCGCCTCCCCACGGCATGAACAGTGGAGCGCCGCCCGGTGCGCCGCCTGGCGGCCAGCCCGCCCACCCCGCCATGTACAACCCTTACTACGCGATGTACTACGCTCAGATGGCAGGTGGCATGCCCGGGGGGATGCCGCCTGGATACGGCATGCCGCCCGGGTATGCAGGTGGCAGCTCCAGCTCGTACAGCAGCCGGCACCGGAGCAGGAGCCCCAGACGGAGTAGGACCAGGAGTAGGAGCCCCAGACGCCGGTCTCCAGGCTACAGGGGTGGGCCACTCCCCCAGGAGGTTAGGAAGGGGTCAACTAGGGTATGAACTGTCATTATTACTTCTCATATTATGTGACTTAACTTGATACGATATAACTTGACGCGAATAGCAGTATTTTCATCTGCTGACCCTCCTAGATACAGGTCGAGGTCGCGCTCTCCTCCCTACCGGGGTGCAGCCCACTCCCCGCACCGGCCGCCCTACCCCGCCCGGAGCCCGGGAGGGAGGAGCCCCTCCCCACGACGTGACTATCTGGCGGCTTACGGCAGCAGCATGCCTGTAGACTACCTCTACGGGAGGAGGGAGAAGGAGGCAAGGAGCCCCAGTCCCAGACGAGCTCCTAGATCACCTCCTGCCAGCTACAACCCTTACTAAACAGGTAATCTCCTTTACACGGTGTTAAGTGGTGTTAAATCGCCAGTTCTAGTGGTCTTAGGTCATCTGTGTAAGAAAGTGCCAAAATGTACGGTCCCGAAACTTTCCTAAGAAGGGTATGCCTTGAACATCGTTCCCCACCCCTGCAATCCAAAGCTATATCGCTCACCATTACGATTTAACTGAATATAATCGTCAAAGCAAGCTCTCCTGCATAGCACATATTTTACATTTGCATCCGTCACTCTGTTCCGTTTTCTAACCTCCTGAGTGGCTCCAAAGAGGTAATATAATGCCAATGGACGGTTCAATGATTCATGGTGAGCAGTATATTTAAACAATTCGACTCACAGAGCATGAGTTTCAGTAGGATACGTATATAACAAGTTGTACAGTGTACATTGTACAAACAGTGATGTACAGTAAAAAACGTGATGTATGTTATTTGTGATTGATGTAGGTTGACTGTGAAGTGAAATTGATAGATCGTAGTTCATAAAAAATGTGTCACTCAAATAGGGTGTACCAAAGTACAATTTATGCACAAGTTTCCGCCTGAACATGAATACGAATATACATTTTCTACTCATATGTACATCTGCCATTCATTTAAACATTATATATTCATATTGTTAAATGGTCTCACTAGAAAAGTCTAAATAGTACATATCAACAATGTAATTTTAGAGACTAGAACAATACTGACCAATACGAATAATTGTCAAGTTGTTTCAATTGAATTTGCATTTTGCCCATTTTGTTTCGGCTTACTGCTATGTGTGCTCGTAAAAAACGAAGGTAGTAAAAAAACCTCATTAGATTTTCTGTTGCCCCCACCACTTGAGATGAAACAAAACAATTTCCAGATGGAAAAACTTTGTAAGCATGGACCTAGACTCATTTTACTACTATCCTTTTGGCTGATGAGCACACATACGGGTTCGTTATGGAAGTAGTTTGTTTCTTTCATAGTTGGCACATTAATTATCCTTGCTTGCTGTTAATCATTAAAATGGAGGCATACTAGTTTAGGACGGTTTGAAATGAGATGACTCTTTTGTTGCAAATTTCACTTTTCACGACCTTTTAGATTCACTCACAAATTTGATATGCGTCGGTAATTTAAAGTTATGCTCCATAAGCTCGTGCCGAAAGTCGAATTATCATTTGGTCCAAAAGTCCTCATTGATACATCAAAGAATACAGAAAATCTCTTTGAATTGTTGACTTTTTGCTGATTGTTGAAATCTCTAATATCAAACTAGTTTTAGTTCTTGGTACTCATACCCCACGTATTATGGAACTGTATATGATTATTTTGCAAACCATCTGTTGTTAAAAACTATCTACAATTTTAATTGAATTAATGACTTTTGATAAATATACACCATTGTTCACTTTCAATTGAAATTTTCCTTGAAAATTGTAAGGGTTGTTTATTGCTTGGCTATGTCGTGGTTTGCCTAGAAAGCAGCCCATGATGCGAGAAATTAACTCAATTTGCCAGTTGTTTGTGTTGTCAACCAGCATTGAAATTTTGTTTTGCAAAATTGCGTTGCTTATGACAGTAACTTGTGATTTGTGTTGGTGTGCAACTCCATGCTATCTGAGGAACTAACAACCCACTATCCCTCTTAGGTCGTTGTGTAGTGTTGTATTTGCCTTGACAAGGGACCTTGCCACGCCCACTTCGGTAAAGTTGCTACCGTACGAGAGTTGCTTCAAGTCCGCTGCCGCACGGCAGCACCCCAATTTAATGTAGTATATGTTTTACTCCGCTAAATTGTCATTTTATTTTACAAAAACTTTCTTCCCTTGCTTTCTGCGCTGAAATATGAATTTATCTCTTGCATGGTAGAATTCATTCCCCTTTGCAATTATATTTTGTGCAGCAGCTCAGTTGACCTTTATTGATAAAGCTTTGTGTTGAATCCACCCGGATCTCTGTTTATTCCCGCTTTATTGACAACGTTGAAACAGTTCTGTATGTTCAGTGGACAGTATTTGATATACAGTTGCCTGATAGAAATGATTGTGTAATATTCAACTTATATTTTAATGATCTTAAAATGGTGTTTACTGTTGTTCTACAATGTTATTTCTAATGTGTTCAATGAATACCCATTTCGTCATCTTGAAGTTTGACGATATACATGATGAATGAAAATTTAAGTTGTTGGCTTACAGGAACTTTGCCAAAATTACGCCTAAGTGGGACAAAAATGCAATTACACCCAAAACTACTAGCAAAATGAGCGATATATTTCATACAAACCACCTATTTTGCGCACGCAATGTCATATTGCGCGCAATGTAGAAATTGTTCAATTTGTTAATTAATAAATAATTTGATATTAAATTATGACCTCGGAAATGGTAGACTCACGTATAATTCATGTTAAAAGAATAAAGATAACTGTTGAGCTATAAAACAAGACCTGGTCTGGAAAAAGCGAGGGGTTTTGTCCGGGTGAGGTTTCGTACTCATCGGAAGGCAACTTTTGCTCCAAAATATCCCCTCTTCCTATATACAGACAACGTTCAAAAAGAAAAGTGATTTTGCAAATTTCAGCTGAAACTACTGTAAAATTGCAATCGTTCAAATGCTCATAACTTTTGATACGATTGGCCGATTCCAAAAACTCAAAAAACATTAGAACCGAGAAAGTCTGAATTTTCATGTGATATGGATTATTTTGCACCGATCAAAAAACATAAAAAGTATTAAAGCGTCAAAGTTGGGTAAGGGTTTTAGAAATGCAAGATTTATGAAGGAGTAAGGCATTTAACAGGTAATTCCATTTTTCTCAAAATTTTCTGAAAAATTTCTGAAGTTGCACGACTGCAAATTTTTCATTTCTCAAGCAATTCCCATGAGATTGAGGCAGCATCAAGCCACATCTACGACCTTCCAAATGCACTTTGAATTACGGAAAAATATTGAAAATTGTAGGAGATATCGCATTTTTTGTAACTCAACCTGGAAATTTCAAGTACCCACCTTAAAATGGACCTAACTCGCTTATATCAAGGCAAATTCAAGAAAATTTGTCAATGTTACACAGAGCAATGGCCAGCCTAATGATATCAGAAACAATCAAGGTGTAGCTTTTTTTCAGTTTCACGCAGTGATCGCTCAAAGTTGAAATTTACTGCGGTAAAAACAGCCAAAAAACCGAAATCACTTTTCTTTTTGAACATTGACTGTACATATTGTACATCCATGGTGCAATTCAATTTGCAGGCTCTCCATAAATGAGGTCAACACTTGGGTATGTATGTATGTTTTGGAAATGATGAGGTAGTATGTATGTAGGTTTGCAAAATGATGAGCTCATCACTTTGATGTGAGATTTTGACATCAACCACTCGTTGTAAAATTGGACCATACCGGTACACTGAATCAAGGCCAGAAGGAGACTCTTTTTATATAAAAGAGAGGCCAGACCAGAAGATCCGCAAGAGGATAGCCCCGGGGTGGGACTGTGCCTGCCTCTGACCGCCGAGGCGGTGGGGGTGAGGGATGAGGGTGGGTGAGGATGATGTGGTGGTGTGAAGGGGGTACTACTGAAAGGAGGATACCTTAACTAATACAATACCGGTTTCGTCAGACTGAGCGGAGAGATGAGTAGATGCTAGGTCACCCCTGTATTGTCCGTCTCCTCCTCAGTTCGTTGAAGCCTTTTGGTTTGGAGTGTGTACAGTAGCTCTTATTCAAAATTAACAACACTTAAGTTGGATGATCTAACTTAAATTGCAGAAGCGACGTCACTTCAGCCTTTTATATTGAATTACTGCTCACAACAGTTTCGGACAGACCGAAAGTGCTGCGCGCAAATTTTGACCATTTCACCCACAAAACCATTTGTGGATATTTAATCAATACTAAAATTTGCGTGGATTCAGTTTGTGGCACAAGGCAGCGTCTGTGAAAATTTGGACAATTTTCATTAAAATCTTGAAATGATGAGATGAGCTTGGAGTATGTATCTTTCCCAAATGATGAAGTAGTATGTATGAATGTTCAAAAAAGGCCGATTTTCGTTGAGCTCATTTCTGGATGGCCACTTGGAAAGAGGCATGAAACATCTACTCTTTTGACAGCAGGCGTTCACTGACTGTGTCGGGCTACTTGGAGATCTATGTATGACGTGTATGTTTTCAAACCTTTATCAAGAACACACTCGATGTTGGATGTTCCAGTTGTTATCATTTGGCCCGCCCCTCTGCCTCTGATTATATGCACGAGACCAACGTATTTAACGCAGCATAAGCGTTTAAATGGCGAAGTGGTGACTTTATGCCGCAACTTACATAGTCGAATAGGTGCCGAGTCGTTATAGATGCATAAATTGGGTTATGGAGGTGTGCCGAGCTGAGTGAATATGAATTGTCGACAGCATATACAGTCATACTCATAACTGAGACCATGGAACCGGACTATCTCATTCTCAGAGAACCAGAAATAGGTCAGTCTCCCATATAAACGGGAGCCTTCATTATCTATGACAATGACGTCACTCGGAAAAATATAATTAAGCGCACCTAGTGCTTTAAGGACTAGGGTTAGGGTTCAGGATTAGGGTCACGATTTGTTAGGGTTAGGGTTAGGATTAAGGTTAGGGTTTTGGTTAGGGCAATGGTTTGGTTTAGGATACAGAAAAATTGACGTTTAGATCTGTGACGTCACTCAGAGCCGTTTATATGGGAGACATACCCAGAAATAAGATCATCATTTGACCTTAGGTTATGTATGAATGTTTTGGAAATGATGAGGGCAGTTTTTATGTAGTTCAACACTCCATTGATGGATTTCTCCCATCCATAGCGCGCAACAGTGCAACACTCGGAAATTTGGAAGGTCGTGTTGCAGAAACAAAAGTGCGCGCGACAGGGGTAGGGTAAAATCCTTCTATAAATCCTACTATAGTAGGGTAAAATCCTACTATAAACACTTAAACTTGATTGACAAATTAACATCAATTTACAACATACTTCAATTCAATGTACTGCTTCGACATCGCTGACTTCCCTTGTACTACCCTGACACCAATGTAAGGCGCATGGAGTTGATCGATCGACCAATTCCATTCGATCGACCGATGTACTATACATGCGACTAATACCTTAGCACCAATTTACTAGCTTTACACCGCTTTACTGTTGTCTGGCCTTGGAAACAGTAATAGTTGCGATACCTCTCAAACCGAAGGCTGCTTGAAATGCATACTGAACCCTATTACAAATACATAAGGCTAATTGAGTAGGTTTCTTCAATCTCATTCTACTATACCTTTCATTGTTATTTCGTGGCATCAAATAAGCTAATAAGATCCAGGTTAGGTAAATCATAATAGACACTGTTTTGTAAAGTTTAAAAAAATGTAGATCGTAGAAGCGGGTTGAAGTCTTTCCACCGAGACCTTCCTAAATGAGCACGCATTGTTTAGCAGCCTGGTTTCAGGTATCTTCGGGGATAATAACATTATTGTCCCGAAAATAAGAGCAATTATCTCACCTCCCGATCACACAGATAAGACTGTTTCTAGGAATCGGCAGCGCCCCACATTGATAACCCTCCTCGGCTCGCCAGACCCCGGAATTTTGATGAGTAACCCTTGCTTGTTTTCAGATTCCTGTACGTTAACGTGATAACTACAGACTGCTGATGAATAATGGATTGGTGGAGTTGCAAATTAACTCTGAAGGTTTGTATTTTGGTCCTTGTTTCGTTGAATGCCAACATCATAATGATCGCCGAAATGAATGCCTCTAATAGAATTATTGAAATCAGCCATGGTTTCTCAAGTGAAAAGTAACTTGGGTTTCCGATTTCTAACTGAATTAGCACCATGAGTATAATATCCAGGCACTCTACAATTATTGGTGGCCGATCATCCTAACTTCCTAACTTCTTAAGAAAGATCTTTTTATGTCGCCCACAATAAGTAATTTCATTCGGGAAATCTTCTATCTTCGCATTTAATTTTATTTCCTTTTTTCGATTATCGCCAATTCTTGCAATTATTTAAAAGTTCAAACTATTCAAAAGTTCAAAATCAGTACTATTCACTAAATCCAAATAAAATGTAAAATAGTTCTGATTTCCCTAGTTTGGAATAAAAATGTCATAAATTGTAACTTGAATGGTAATTCAAACCTTGATTGGAATCGAGTTCAAAATACGTTCATATCACGTCATAAAGCTGAAAAAAGACGATGTAAGCTGAGATTAAATTATAATTTCCTTTCTTATCTTTCAAACCGAATACACTGCTTTTTGTGGTTTTTGGCACTTTTTAGTGTATTTTACATGTTCAATGTCTCCAAAGTTTGACTTAGTTTCAGATTTGGTCTTTGACACTGATAATTTTGTATACTGACTCCCATTCGACACAATATACTTCCCTGATTCTGACGTAACTGTTATATGTGTTTAGTGTGCTCTTAGTAAAAGCGTGTGCTGTAAAAGGGTTGTAGAAGGGTTTGTTGCCCCAAAAATAATAATTTAAACACTTTCAATGGATTTATTGTGGCTCCAGTAAACGAGATAGATATAGAACAGTTTTTTCCTGAAGTTAAGGACTGTCTTAGCTTGTGCATAACTTTTTACTACCATTTCGACGAGGTGCTTTGGACTGATGAGCACATATACGTGATGGGATATGAGTAATAGTACTATTACCCCCATTCATCTGTTGTAGTAGCGCGTGTGAGATGATCTTCTGCCTGAACCGTGGGAAAACTGGAGATGTAGTCTGATTAATCTAGTGTTCACTGTAGCTGGTTTGCGTTCTAAGTTGCACCTACCTGCATTGTTAATTGTCACAATGTTACTATCCTACAGTTTTCAAACCCCTCGGCAATATAAGATGCATGGACACGCGCCTATCGGGTCCATTTTGAAATTTGAGATACTTTCCGAGGCGTAAGCCCGAGGGATGTATCCGGTTTTGGCCCGAGCCCGTAGGGTGAGGATCTAAATCAATGTGGACCCAATCAGTCAAGTGTCTATGTATCACTTTCATAGACCCGCATGAAAACTTCAGAGGGTTCTATGAAACCTCGTTAACTGCCACAGAGCAACATGATTAGTAATACGAGCCCCGAAGGGGTGAGCCATTATTACGAACCGTATTACGTACTAATACTGCAACCACTATACTGTCGAACATATTTTAATAAGATTTCTTTCGAAAACCACTCGTTTTGAATCGATGGACTTGATAGAGGAATAATTATATGCTAAATACATATTATGCTAAATATCAAACATGTCCATAGAACTTGATTATATGGACTTCAACTTGACCCTCCAAATTTTGAAAAGTGCACTTGCTCCTATAAGGAAGTAGCTAAATAAGGGCCAATATTGTTACTGATAGCTGATAAGTGATAAGTGATAAGTGATAACTGGTCACTGATGACTGATGACTGGTCACTGATAACTGGTCACTGATAACTGGTTACTGATGACTGGTAACTAATGACTGGTAACTAATAACTGATAACTGGTCACTGGTAACTAATGACTGGTAAACTGATAACTGATAACTGATGACTGGTAACTGATGACTGGTAACTAATGACTGATAACTGGTAACTGTTTACTGATACCATCCCCTGATCAGGATGCAGCGACTGGTGCGCATTGGTGTGGGTGTGGGGGTGGGTGTGTGTCTCATCGTCGTTATCATCGTTCTGGCAGTGACCCTGTCTCCGGGCTCGCAGGAAGACTTGGGGCCGCCCGATGGACCCTGGGATAACGTGAGTTTCTCTTTTGTTTTACGTCATTAGATAATTAGATCTTAGTAGGTGCCAAGCGGATGGCAGTAACCTGATACTTGGTGCTAATGTCATGTGCCTATGCCAATCAGTCGGTATACCACGCCAATAGGGTACACCACGTGGGTACGCTTTACAAATGGGGATGGGAAGGAAATGAATTCAGTTTTGGAACTTTTAGCTGGTGTCATTCAGTGGGTTATCTTATTATCACACTTATCGTGCACCTAAATTTCATTGTTGATAAACCGGGCATAATTCAATATTATAATGAATCAATTAGTATGAAATATTATAAATTTGCTGTCCAGTTTGTTTTATCCAGTTTTTATTCTTCGTTAAAAGGGCAATTAATGCCAATAGTCAATTTAACCATTCCCCCGAAGTACACACCGACAAAATCTTGTGATTTTGGTCTATCTAAGCGTTTGACTCATGGTTGAATAGTGTACACTGTACATTAATGCATTGATCTTGCAATCAAAAGTTCGGCCTCATGGTTTATCACACCGGACGATAAGCCCTATAAGTATACGGTTCAATGTTATTTCTATTTGTACTCAAAATAAATCTTATTGGTCTTTATTTACAGACAAAAAACGACTTCTACCTTGTATTTTTGTCCAGATAGCCGGTTAAAAAAGTAATCATGTTTTAGTAACTTGACAGAATGTTGTTATTGTGGCGGGTGCAGTTGTTACTTACCTTGGGCGTGGTGTCAGGGTATTATGTGACAGAGAGGAGGGTTGAACCCGCCCCGTGGGAAAATGTGAGTAAAATGCGCTCGGGAAAGTAAAATCTACTCGAGCTATAGTTGTCAAAGTTAAGCGTCGATTAGGGGTTACAATTAATATGAATGAAGTGTATTTAACTGTGTAACCAACATTTGGGGGAAGGTTGCGAAAGGAAAAAAGACGATGAATGTGGGTACAAGAATAAGGATGAACTAAGTTGTGCTTCGTGGTGTAATCAGGTTATTTCCCCCCCGAGCTGAATATAACTCGTGTTTCCTCTCAGATACGTCTGCCTGAGAACATCAGGGCGAGGAAGTACAAACTATCCCTCGACATCGACTGGGAAACGTGGGCATACGCTGGTTCTCAGGAGGTAAACCTACTCAAACGCAGGTTTTAGTCATTTCCTCGGACTGTGATTCGTTAATATAATGATAACTGGATCTACAATTTATTATCTTCTTTCCTAAGACTCATTTGAGTAAAACAAAGCGACTCTTGAATGAGGTTAACCCCCAAAAAACACCTATAGGTATGAAAATAAAGTAGCTCTAACATTTCTCACAGGTTACCATGGAGGTCGTGGGAGATGAGCAAGTCGAGTACTTCCTCATCCACTCCAAAGGACTGAAAATCAACAGAGAAGCCACCACTCTCACTAAAATAAGTAGCCAGAACGAGGAATCTGCCTTGACTGTCAAAAAAAGATCTTTCATGTTAGTAGACATCTCTTTTTGAGTTAACTATGAAGCCTTTGGTGTCTATAATCATAGACACTTGCCGGCTGCCTGATCGGGTCAATATTTGTTAATAAGACCTTCCCCTTTCATGCTACGGGTCTTAACCGGATACATCCCTCGGATTGCGTCTTCTGGAAGTATCCCAAAATAGAACCGATAGGCGGGTGTCTATAAGTGTTTTATGCTGATATGCTTAGAGCATCGCTTTAGATGCAATAATTGCCCTCGCTTACTAAAGCTGTTGTTCAGCACATCTCTATTAGTCATGCTGTTACAGTATCAGCCCACAGAAGGTTCCTTGCAATGATGAAGTTTGACTGGCATATCAATCAGTAACAGGGAACGTTCGAACTGCAGTTTGCGCGTCTTTTATGTGCGCGGCGTAAGTTAGCGCGGCGTACAGACATATAGATATGGGCCCGTATGCAATGTAAGTCACTACCTAGTAGTTACTAGGTAGTGACTAGGCCCGTATGCAATTTTCATAACGCCGCCCAAACTTACGCCGCGCACAAGAAAGACAGTACTTCGAACTTTCACCGTAACTCCTGACTCCCATGGACACGGAGAAGAAAGCTGATCTAGCACACGACTTCTACGTGGTCCAGAGCGGCAGCTTGCTCGACCCTGGGCACTACAAGATGAAGATATTCTTCACAGGAATGGTTGGTTTCAAGAAATTATAATTTAGATGTCCTATTGTATTAGTTGGATCTCCCAATAAAATGAAAGTAAGGCGTAAATAATTGTAAAATGATAAATTGTTCACGGAAACCCTCGCTAGTTCTTTTTTGTGAAGCAAAAGGCAAGTGGGGAGAGACAAATTCCATTCAATCCCTCTTCTCGCAGATCCAGACAGGTCGATTGACAGGGATCTACCGAAGCAAATACACCCGACAACTCCCTGACAGGCAGCCGAACAACGTTACCATGTGAGATACTGACACTCCTTTATAATAGCACCTTGAGAGACACTGACTTTTTTCAATAGTACCGTATACCTAAGATAAGAAATTTCTTCATTAGCACCATGTGGGATACTGAGGTCTGACACTTTTTTTTATTAGAACCATTCAAGAAATTGACATCCACGACGTTTCCATAAACGAAGCTGAGATTTCGTGATTCTGATACTACGTCTCACAATCGTTATCTCCGAAATGAACTGAGAAGCAATAATCATTAGCAATCTTTAATTAATTAGATCAAATAACCAGCCTGATAAGTATCGAGTTATTGATTTTTCATCCTTTCATATACCAGATTGCAACAGACTTTGAACCAGTTGATGCAAGATCTGCTTTTCCATGCTTTGATGAACCTGCTCAGAAAGCATCATGGGAAAATGACGTGGGTTCATCACTCATTAATGAAGATTCATGCCTGATCAATTTATTCCTACAATAAATGACTTTCGATTAGGACACATGACCAGCGTTCCTTAGGAATGGAGTTTACGCCAAATCGGGCATGAGCGATTCTTTACAATGCAATTGCTACAGAGATATTTGGTCCGAACTATGCTCCGAATCTGATGATTACCTCAGATTCGAGTTACGTTCCCTGTGGGGATTGATGTAAACGAGTACCTCATTTCGAGTAACATGCCCCTGAAAGACGGCACAGGATACGTTGTAGACGGGCAGTCTCTCTATGCAGAATTCCAAGTGAGTTCCATTGATGACACCGGGTATACCGTGCTTTCTGACATAAATTTCAACTGGTACTATTTTATACTGATATCTCACTTCTACCATGGTATTCTATTTCATACTGATACTATGTTTTTGACACCAGTGACACCTTGCCCAAGTGACACCATGCCCAACTGACACCACTTTTCAGGAGAGTGTTGTCATGAGTACGTACTTGGTGTGTATCACCGTGTCTGATTTCCAAGCTAAGCAAGGAGTCTACAAACGGGCAGATGGATCGACTGTTGATGTAAGCACATTGTTAGCAAATGAAACACGTTTCTGTTCGATGACCAATGACAATTTTAGTCAAATCATTTACAGTGAATGTAAATGAAACATTGGAATGCAGTTAGGTTGAACAGTATTCATGCCATCTTTCTCATTACCTATTTCGCCTATCTGAAGTTCGACCTTGGTAATTCTCAAAGTATACTAATAACTAATTCTTTCCTATTTTCAGCTCCGTGTTTTCGCTCGTCGGGAAGCTGATTTCCAGGATTCTGCCAGTTATGCTCTTGAAATAACTCCTAAGATCCTCGCGAAATACGAAGAATTCTACAAAGTTAATTATCCTCTTCCAAAACTAGGTAATCATTGAGCCAATTAGTAATAACCATAACAATCTAGAGTGATTTTGAATTGGTAACTGCGGGTCAGTGGTGTAGTGGTATCGATTTGAGTACGGGATCGAAAGATCCTGAGTTCGAATCCCGGCCAGCGCCACTGAGCTAAGGGTGAGAGATTTATCTCGAGCCTATGCAGCCCGACGATTCACTCAGCCGAGCGCACAGGAAACTGTGCGGGAGGGTTAAATGAGGAGCTGCCCATTGCAGCGAAGTCTCGGGCGAAGAAAGTATGGATTTAACTTCCTTTACCGTCACTGGCTTGATTACTTGATTCCTTCGATTCCTGTCATTGGCTGTTACAGCTGTTGGAATAGAAGTAAAACCTTCGAAATAAAAAATAATGATGTTTATTGGAAAAGAGCAACTGCTGCTTTTGTCTTGTAGGCATCGGCGTAGAAAATTATTGTCCACGAATCAATCCGTAAACTTTGACTTCAAGGAAGTAAAACTGTTTCAGATTCCTATGTAGCTTCATCTTCGGTATTATTATTTAAAAAAACCCCGAGCTTTCTATTACCCTTAACATCCCCTACTAGACCAGATCGCCCTGCCTGACTTCAACTCCGGAGCCATGGAGAACTGGGGCCTCATCACTTACCGGGAGAGCTCCCTGCTCTACAACAGCCAAACCAGCTCCCACTCGGAGAAACAGCGAGTTTGTGCCGTTATCGCTCACGAGATAGCGCACCAGGTATTGAAAACCATTACAGCTGTGATCGAGTTAGAGGTCAAACAGCAGGGGGACACAGAAAAATTTTTCAGCTGGTCCGTTCTTTGGGTTAGTAAAATACGACCAGGCTTTAAATATTAAGAAAATTGGCATTTAGCCCTTAAAACGAGATGACTAAAATTTAGATGACTGACCATTTAGAATTTTTTAAGCGAAAACCCGGTTTTGCTTTAAAAATGGGCCCATGTTTTTGGCCCGGAAAAAGGGGGGTGTTTTGAAATGTTAAATTTTGGGAAAAAAAGTTCCAGAAAAAACGTAACGGTAAAATGTTGGGGTTTTCGTTTTTGAAATATTTTTGGTGATAGGGGCCTTGAATTTCTTGAAAAATTTAGAAAAATTACTTTTAGAACAAGGAAACCAAAAAGGGTTTTTGCCAAAAATTATTTGAAACCATTTTTTTGGTGCCAAAAAAGAGGGAACCAAATTGAAATCTTTTACCGGTTAGGGCTTTTTTAGGGGGCATTTATGTTTTTCCAAAATCGGTCCGAAATTTTACCCAAAATTTTTTTGCAAAAAGAATATAAATTTGAAAAATTTTTTCAAAGCTAGCCTTCGGCCCCTTTTTTGGAAAAAAGAAGTAGGGTTTGGGGCTTTTTTCCAAAAGGTTTTGGGCCAATTTTTTCCCTTTTTGGAATCAATGTTTTTCACAAAAGAATATAAATGGCATAAACATTTGACCGAAAGCGATTTTTTTTGATTTTTGACTGTCGGAATAGTTTTTTTGAACCGGTTTTACCTATAACTTTGTTCCTGAGATTTTAGACCATCTCGAGATTTTGGCGATGCTCCGCTCATTTCTAAGCGAAGTTTCGTACCGGTCAGGACCGAGATACGAAACCCGGTTTCTCGAGTCTGGGGCAGAAACATCATGTTTATATACAACCTTCAAAAAGCACTATTCCGACGAAATGACCAAAAAAATCGTTTCCTGTCGGTTTCGCATCTCAAATGAAATGGCTTTCATAATAACTGCAGTTTTAGGAGCTCAAGTCGAAAAACAACTTTTTTAATCGCCTTTGGCCATGATGCACATTGCTGCCATATTTAAAATTAGATATGTTTCAGATAAATGTAGTTTATCTAAGACATATCCAACGGGCATGGGAATAGCCTTACTTTTTGTTCCAGACAAATATGTGGTCAAAACAGCAAAAACCGCCAAAACAGTCTTTTTTTGACAGCCAGATTTATTCCGTTACTGTGCCTACATTTTTACGTGCGAGCTGGGATTTTTTCACCAAATTTTTTTCATGTTTAATTAAACTAATTTCCAAAGGACAACCTTATATCATGCCCCAGAATGGGAGCCTCAAAAAATCACTTAATTGGCCGGGAAAAATTCATTTTTTGAGATAAAGCAGAATCCTTTTGAGAGAAGTTAGATGGTCAGGTCAACTAAAATTCCTCCAAGTTTGGTGGTCGGGGCACTTTCCTAGCACGTACAATAGTCAAAAACGTCGTTTTTTGCTGAAAACTTAAATGCCGATTTGAAAATTTTAGTCATCTCAGTTAAGGCTCATATTCGGGTAATTTTCATATTTTTATATACCTAAAATGACTACATAGGCGGCAAGATGGCACCAGCTGAAAAAATTTTTTCTGTGTCCCCTTAAGGTGATACAGGGAGTGCCACAATTTGCTTTTGTAAACTTTTGGCACATCATGATCCAATGTTAGTAACATGTTTCGGCACACTATGATCCGATGTTTTATATTATCATATTTTGATGGTGTTCACATGACATGACAGATGGTAGAATCTCGCTTTTGTTGACTGATGTTTAACGTTCAGTGGTTTGGTAACATCGTCACAATGGCGTGGTGGAACGACCTCTGGCTGAACGAGGGATTCGCCTCCTTCGTTGAGTACTACGGTATGGATGCGGCTCAGCCTGATTGGAACATCGTAAGTCCTCCCCTTCTCCTGCTTTGATCCGCGTTGTTTTACGAAAGATTTATTGACATGTGTAATGGTCTCTAAAGCCCATTTACTTCAAATAACAGATGACATAGAATTTAATTTCAGTTGGATTTCTTTTACCCTGACGAAATGACATCAGCAATGAACTTCGACAGTGCCCCAACCTCCCACCCCATCTCAGTCGAGGTGTCGTCTCCTGCAGAGCTGAGTGGACTGTTTGACACCATCTCCTATAGGAAGGTAGGTAGCAGAGCTGAGTGGACTGTTTGACACCATCTCCTATAGGAAGGTAGGTAGCAGAGCTGAGTGGACTGTTTGACACCATCTCCTATAGGAAGGTAGGTAGCAGAGCTGAGTGGACTGTTTGACACCATCTCCTATAGGAAGGTAGGTTGCAGAGCTGAGTGGACTGTTTGACACCATCTCCTATAGGAAGGTAGGTAGCAGAGCTGAGTGGACTGTTTGACACCATCTCCTATGTGAAGGTAGGTAGCAGAGCTGAGTGGACTGTTTGACACCATCTCCTATGGGAAGGTAGGTTGCAGAGCTGAGTGGACTGTTTGACACCATATCCTATAGGAAGGTAGGTAGCAGAGCTGAGTGTACTGTTTGACACCATATCCTATAGGAAGGTAGGTAGCAGAGCTGAGTGGACTGTTTGACACCATCTCCTATGTGAAGGTAGGTAGCAGAGCTGAGTGGACTGTTTGACACCATCTCCTATAGGAAGGTAGGTAGCAGAGCTGAGTGGACTGTTTGAGATCATCTCCTATAGGAAGGCCAAGATAGGGACCAAGTGTTTGGAACTTGATAATATCTACTCGTGAAGAACTTGTATAATCATTCTATGTAGGAAGTTTTGTTTGTCTGCTGAAAAGAAGCTCATCAAGGCACCAATCTTACTTGCTTTAATCGCAGGGCTCGTCAATAAACTGGATGATGCAGAAGTTCATGGGAGACGATGAATTTGCGGAGGGTCTCAGGACTTACATCGATACTTACGAGGGAAGGAATGCTGAAATGGTGGATCTGTTCAGTGCTCTTACCCAGGTCAGTCCAACTTAATTAAATACATAGTTTGTGGCATATGACAATTTCACTATGATTTCACTAATTTACTGAACTAATATAATTTCTTGATTATTAATTTCCATTACCTTCTCCCTCGAATCATGACTACTCCTTCCCTCCTCTATTAGCTTGATTACCAAGTACAACCCTCGTGTTTGTGAACAGGCTGCTGGTGGTCTCAATGTCACTGAGATCATGATGACATGGACAATGCAGATGGGGTTCCCTTATGTTGATGTGTTTCTGGATACCACCACAACTGCTGGTTCCACTACAATTACTCTGACCCAAAACCGGTTAGTGTTCCTCTGTCCTCATTCCTTATTTTGTTTTTTTGATCAAATTGGTATTCCAACAGAAGACTAAATGGATAGACATTGATTGTACTCTGTCCACCAATCTCTGACACCACTCCACAGATTCCTGACTGGAACGAAGTTACCAGACGACGTGTCAGACTACGATTACAAGTGGTTCATTCCCTTCACTTACCTGGATCAAGATGGAGTGTCAGGCATTACCTGGATGGATCCAGATGCAGCTAGTGGTACATTTACTTAGCCATTTAGATGAATGATTGAATTCTTCTAAAACCTGACTACCGAGATCAGATGACCAAATAGAATTGTTTTTTGTTCTATTTTAGCACAATTATTAAATTTTTGGTGACACCACTGTGACACTGTGTAATGTGTATCCTACCATTGTAGGTGAAACCACGTTAACGGTCGAAAAAACACTGAGCTGGATAAAGGGCAACGCAGGAGGCAACTTTTACTACATAGTGAACTACGAGAAGGCTGTGCTGGACCAACTCAAAACAGAGCTGGAGAAGGATAGTTCAGCTATCACGCTAGCTACGGACAGAACATCGCTCATCTACGATATCTTCAGTCTAGCCAAGTAAGAGTCACAGAACATCCCTATCCTGCCCCCCCCCTTTCCAGGATAGGTAAACAGAAGTACAGCACTGCTCTTGACATGACTAAGTAACATGCCCCCCTTTCCAGGATAGGTAAACAGAAGTACAGCACTGCTCTTGACATGACTAAGTAACATGCCCCCCTTTCAGGATAGGTAAACAGAAGTACTTCACTGCTCTTGACATGACAAAGTAACATGCCCCCCCCTTTCCAGGATAGGTAAACAGAAGTACAGCACTGCTCTTGACATGACTAAGTAACATGCCCCCCTGCAATTCCTTCTTCCATAGGTAAACAGAAGTACTTCATCACCTTGACATGACAAAGTACAGCATGCCCCCACCCCTTTCAGGATAGGTAAACAGAAGTACTTGACATGACTAAGTTCTGACAAGACAAAGTAAACACTGCTGACCAAGTAACATCCCCTTTCAAGGATAGGTAAACAGAAATACAGCACTGCTCTTGTAAATAAGTATTTATGTCTATTCGCTTATAGCTGTAACTGTGTCATATCAGTGTCAAATAAATCGTTGCTGATTCTTTGCAAAATTACGATTTTCAGACTTGTATAGATAAATTTCTTAAATTTTGGGATATTTGCGAGCACACTCTGGGAGCCATCAGATTTTAACTATCTTGCTTCCTTCTGGCCGAAAAATCCCTCCTAACAATTATCGGATATTCACGAAGATCGGTGAGAATGCACCCATAATATTAGCAGACATACCGGATAAATCTAACAAACGTCATTATTTCAGCACAACGTATGGGTGTACGAGAGTAACATGTTCCTACGAGTCAAGCCAATCTCGTCAGGAAGCGATGACTTCGTGCCACTCGTCACCACTATCCGACCTCTCGTTGAGCCCTACTCCAGTCTCACTACTGACGACTTGGACGACAACGACGCTATCGGGGTAGGTTCTAATGTTTGTTTACTGAGTGGATTTATCATGAAATACTGTAATTTGTACGCCTTGTACCTACTATGTATATCAGTTGATCACTTCGCTATCAAAGTAATTAAGACCAATGGTCAATTAATATGATTGCAGTATAATAGGAAAATCTATAGTGTGTCCCGTTTAAGTTCGTAAATTTTAAATACACTCTGCATCTACTGCAATAGAGATAAAATGCTAAATGGTTCTGTAGATTGGAGTAAATAGATGAACATTTAGGCATATCTTGGCCTGATTTGGTTTTCAGAAGTTTGAGTCCATATTTCTTCACGTTGACTGGAGGTGTGAAAAATTCATGTTATTGAAACGTGCATTTGAGGTCATCACTTTGAAAGATTCAATGGTCGTCCAGGAAGCAACCTGGATACTGCACCAAAATTTTACCTACCCTTGGTACTCTCCAGTGTATCAACAAAATATTCTGTGACCATGGAACTGCTCATGACAGCGGAAACGACGGGAATCATCGATCAAAGAAGATGAGGTGAAAAGTGTTCAAACCTCGTTTCAAATAACCCAGCTCCGTAACTTCAAAAAACATCAACCAAACATCATTTATTGGAGTTGAAAATATCTACGATTGTTCGTCTGAGAATACTGATGGAATCCCATGAGGCAAAATTTCAAATCTGATTGAAAGACAAGCAGAGGAAGGCCTAGTTCGCAGCCTGTAGGGGCGTGCTTTGAGAATAGCGCATATTACCTTAAGTTTGTTTCCTGGCAAATCATGGTTCTACAGTAATGGGATATCCCAGAATTGGCATCAATATTCTTGGAGGTTTAACAGGGACACTGTTCAGCCTCTTGGAAGTCGGTTAACACCTATTGAAGTCATGGTTTGAGGCGCTTTTAGCCCCGAAATCTTCATTTTCCTTAATCATTCCACGAAAATGGCTCCCACAACAAGGTTAACGGGCATATTCACAACGATTATCTGTCGTGGTTTTTGCGTCAGCTGATGTAGAAACACTTGCTGAAGTCGTCATGGTTGCAAATTAGTAGAACACCTCAAATGGCTCTCAAAAATCGAGCCATTATCGACATGCATTTTCGAAGGAGAGCAGTAAGGAAACACATCTTCGTGTCATGGCCTCCCTACTCCCAAGATTTGACTCCCGTTGATATCTGGCAATGGCTGACACTCACAAGAAACATCTTCAATGGAAAACGATAGCCGTTTACCACTATGACTCTCCTGGAACGAGCAGTAATGTGGGGATTCAAGAAACTACAAAGGGGTAATTTTGCCCATTTGAGGCCTTAAGTTGAGAGGCGATGGACAAGTTGTGTCGATAACAACCGTTATAGAAGTTAATTTACCAAAAATGTTCATCATTTTGCTCTGAAATGATGTGTGAAATTTGTCCATAAGTCAATTTTTAAAAATGAAAATGTAACCTTAAAGTTTACGAACTTAAACGGGACATAGTATATATAAAAGTTCAGATTCATCTAGTTTTAACACAATTTATACTTTTATAGCATAATATTCATTTATAATCAACAAAACTTGTTATTTCAGACTGTCACCGGAGAGTTTGAAGTAATCAAGAAGAAGCCAAAGCAGGAACGCACAATAGTTGCTCCATACACTGAAACTATCCAGACATACATCAGTCCCTTGGGTGCTGATTCCAACAAGGTACGGAAGGTGCCGATAACCAATTTGCCATTTCCAATACCAATTTACCATCTACAATATCAATCTACATCAACAATACCAACAAATCGGAAATGAAATTTGCTGTTATCACATTGCTTCATTATTCATTAAAAACTGTTGCTAATGTTCCCTAATTCTGATGATATTGTGGTATTTTATCAGTGCCAAAGCATCAATTCAAGGATCATCAACCCTGATAAGGTTATCAATATGAATCATTGACCCGTGTTGTGGCTTTGCCCAATAACTTACTCAGCTAGATATCTGAATATCTGAATCTTCAGGAGAACTACGGTATCATTCTGACTCACGAGAACGAAAATGGGGAAGATGTAAGGACTGATGCTCAGGATGTCAGGTAAAAGTCATGGAAATAAAATCTGAAACAAATATACAAGTTAACATGATAACATGTTTAAACAAGCATTGAATGTTCCTTCATTAACGAGTCAAATCGAGAAATATTTCTATCAAGAATAAAATGTCTTCATTTTGATTCAACATTTTTATCAAGCACCACCATTTCACCCAGGTTCTACGGTTTTGACGATACCAATGAGGAAGACGCCCCCGAGATTGACGTGTGTTACAAGATCGTGGAGGTCAAGAAGTGTCAGGAGGGTGAGACCGAGGTTAGTAGCATGCCATCACACAGATTTCAGAGCTATAGTGGGGACTGAGGCCCTCTTATAGGTTTTAGCATAATGATTAGTTGAGATGTTGTATTCAGGGCCTTACACTGATGGCTTCAATTTCACTAGGTTGAAATTTGAATGCAGACGTATTAAATCTTAGATAAGTAGAAAAAATCGCCCCTGGGCTTTCTCTCAACACGATAAACAATCCTCTCGCATAATGAGCTGAGAAAGTAAGAATGATAGAAAGGCTTGAACCCACAACCGTATTCTTGCCAGCTGCTCTGTTGCTATGTATGTTTTAACCCATTAGTGCTCAACTTTTTGTTTTTTGAGGAATTTTTTTGAGGAATTTTTTTGAGGAATTTTTGAGGAAGTATAGGTTTATGTATCAAGTAGAACTATCTGATGAGACATTCCCTGTTTCCAGGTACAAATTGTTGTTGAGGACAGCACGACTATTGATGCTGGAAATCCCGACACCAACTACGATGACGAGAATCTGGTATCCGGCAGCACTGATGGAGCTGACTCTGCCAAGAGAATCCTTATCAAGTTCAACGAGGAGTCCTTTGACAGTGGTAAGTACTGAGAACTAAAGCTGCTTTGACAGTGGTAAGTACTGAGAACTGAAGCTGCTTTGACAGCGGTAAGTACTGAGAACTATAGCTGCTTTGACAGCGGTAAGTACTGAGAACTATAGCTGCTTCGACAGTGGTAAGTACTGAGAACTAAAGCTGCTTCGACAGCGGTAAGTACTGAGAACTGAAGCTGCTTTGACAGCGGTAAGTACCGAGAACTATAGCAGCTTTGACGGCGGTAAGTAATCCGGACTACAGCTGCTTAGACAGCGGTAAGTAATCAGAACTGAAGCTGCTTCGACAGTGGTAAGTACTGAGAACTGAAGCTGCTTCGACAGTGGTAAGTACTCAGAACTGAAGCTGCTTCGACAGCGGTAAGTACTGAGAACTATAGCTGCTTTGACAACGGTAAGTTTTGGCCGAACCGAGTCCGAGCCCAGTATTCGGTCGTTTGCTGGAATGAGTAAAATGCATTTTCCTAGACTTCTGTAAGATATACTAAAACTTGAAAACTGTTCAGAAAGGTTCGACATCACCACCACAACCAGTGCCTGGATCCACCTTACCATTGAGAAGTTCACTGAGGGAACACCAGGAGACAACTCCTTCACTGTCAAAACGGTAAGGGTTCACCCGTATCAGAGATTATTGAAATACCTTCTTCCGACTTCCGGTATCCAAAACTTTGCAATGCAGGTTCAAAGCAGCTTCTCCGGAGAAAAATGGATACAGACTCCATCTGTTCAGTTTTCTGAGTCCCCATGACAATATGCCCCCTCAGATCACCGAGGATTGGACCGAGGAGACCGCCACCTGGACCTCGTCCTCAGGAGTTGCTGACGACGGAGAGACAGTTTCCACCTTCGAGGTGCCAGAGGACCAACCTGGCCAAACTCCTATTGTGGTTAGTGCTAGCTGCATCCAACTTTCTGTGCTGATGGTTTTACCCAAATTTTAAAAATTTGGGTAAGAAGTTATTTATGTTACAGCAAATTTGAAGTTTAGAATTTTAAAATCAGGCCCCAGCGGCCTGCACTGAACTATAACTCCGCATGATATCGATCCTACTTTTTCTTCCAAACACCAATCGTTTTGATATCTTTAGATTGAGCTCACCAATGAAGACATAGAGAAGTTGCTATTCGAGGATAAGGGCTTCATGATCATCAATGACGATGAGGATTCCTCTGGAGTCAGACTTCCTGAGTTCTTCAGCAAAGGTACACAAGAATTCCTCTTCAAGTTTTCTGAGCACCTCAATAGAGCATTTCATAAAGAAATAAGGTAGTCTTTAATTTCAATGAACTTGTGCTACGATCAGCTAAAGTCATGAAACTTCCAATATTTACCCAAACACAAGGATATCCCTCTAACCAACTGATAAACCCCTCCAGATACGAGTGACACAGAAAAGCCGGTGCTGCACGTGTGTGTCCCCGTGGTACCGACGACCTCCTCCCCCAGTCCGACCCACACCCCGACCTTCACCACCCTCACCCCCACCACATCCGAGCCACCTATTCTCACCAACTGTACCATCCCACAAGGTGGGTAATGGAGAGGGATGTTCTGGCAATATGCCAAGGCGATATTGCAAGTTTAAATCGTAAATGTCAAATGGGACCTGCTACTCGAGAAAAATAGTAATCTGTTGCTATATTCCTACATCTGAATGAGATGATCTTTCTGTGGACTTTACCTCATCAAACTGGAAGTAATCCTAACTCCCTTGCATCAGGTGGAGACCGTATCGTATTCGACATCGCGAAGTACGTGACAATCCAGGACGACCCCTCCTCCCCTGTGAGCGATAACTACATCCAGATCGGGCAGACCAGCGATAAGGGCGAGAAGATCGTACTCATGTGGTTCGATCTGGTGCAGGCTGTTGAGGATGCGGGAATTAACCCAGAACAGATCACTGTCACTGACTCCAGGATCAACTTCAGGTAAGAGAAAAATTTCTAATCGCTTAGTGGCCATACTAGCACCTACCTGAAGTTTGTTCCGGTCGTATAAGAACACATTCAAATCAATCGATTTTAAATTTTTGTTTATTCTATTTTTATGATGGAATTTAGACTGTATACCTATATGTGTTCCATTTTCCCAAATCCAACTCTGAATTCCTCCAGGATGTCTGGTTTGGACGATGAGAATGATTCACCTTGGGAACCAGGTTACCCTGCCCTCTTCCCTCTCAAATCTCTGTTTGATCCTGATGAGACCGACTACACCTGGACGAGCCCATGGGAAGGTAGGAAACATTAAACACGCTATATTCTATTGCTTCTTGCTTTTCAGGTGTCTAACAAGTCGTTCGACGTCATTTCTTCACAATTTCAAAAGAAAATAATGTCGTTATCACTCCTAATTTTATACTGGACCTTCACTCCTTTCTCATTTCAGATGGTAATGGTCCTGAGCCTGTCACGGACTACCACCCTAACATTGCCACGTACTTCAAGCAACTCAAGAAGAAGCCTGAGATTGGAAGGTGGCTGCAGGGAGTCACTACTAACCTAGTCCGATACTTCTTCACTGATGTTCAAGAGGTCAAGAAGGTAGGTACTTGCTGTGAGGAGGGATTCACAGTGACTCACGGAGACTAAAGTTCGCGTATTTGAAATTGATCGGTCATTCCACTACCTCTCACGTGATCTTCTTAGTGTATGATACCAAATAAACCAATCAAACGGTTGAATCTGAAGTTGCTAATGTCTGAATGGTCTATTCTGTATGATACGCAAATGAGATTTAAAGAAACTAGTAATAGAGCAGTGAGTGAGAAGTGACTAGATGGAAAGCAGTAAGTTACAGTGTTGTACTGTTGTGCCGTGAGAATAGCTGAGTTTCATCGGCTTCCATTCTAAGATTGATAAGGCTATTAAACCATTAAAAGTAATAATGTCATGAGGAAATGCTCAACGTGGATGACACCATAAATTCCACTGATTATACTATCTTCTCCCCTTCAGCAAAACAACGGATTCCTCTTCAAATATGTGACAGCAGATTCAAGCAACGACGCAACTCACTTCGTAACCTTTGACTCTCCCGATTTCTCCGACGAAGAGTTCCGACCCTTCATGGATATCTGCTACCTGCCAGGTTTAGTATTGAAGTTATTGTTTGTTTGCTGGGTGGTGATGATGAAACTGATTTTGGTCATGTTGAAATTTGTATTTTGATATGATCTTGTGATTTGTATCCCAATCATTCTCTCTAAATTGAATCGAAACCCACAATTATAGTAATAACGACCAACACAGTACAACTATTCTCTTTCACAACTCAACTGAACCCTTACCCCACAGTACAACTGGCTCTTTCCCCCAGAATACCACTGTCCCCCCCCCCCCCCCAGTACAACCAACTCCACAACTCAACTAAACAACAACAATCCCCTTCTCCCCACAGTACAACCACCTCTACAACGCAACTACCCCTCAGCCCCCACAATACACCCACCTCTACAACTCAACTACCCCCCCACAATACACCTCCACAACTCAACTAAACCCGGTCCCTTTCAGTGGAGTACCCCATCACATGCGAGGAAGGAGAACTCAAGATCTACGACTTGGCTGGAGACACGTACCTGCTTCCAGACGGTGCCAAACACGGCGACGAGCAATGGATGTTGGTTGGAAACTCAGGGTGGAACGGCAAGGCAAGGAGTCTTGTCGACTACGATATGTCCTTCTTCAACACCGAGCTAACAGAGCTATTCGATGATTCTCAGTCCGTTTACTTGAGGCTGTGGTACGATGGACCCGTCATGGGTAAACCCTACAACGATCCCCAGATGATTGATAGGAATGTTGCTGCTCATAAGGTCAGTGATTTTAATTTCCTAATTTCCACTTACAATAATAGTTTGAATTTTATGGTAAAAAATAATTCCAGGATTTAAATTTTAACCATAACAGTCTCCATTTTAGTTGAACAGTGTAAATTGAAATTTTACCAATACAAATACAATCTGCCCTGTTGGGCTTGATTACTGATAAGATAGTATTTCATGATAATCTTTTGGTAATATTGGCAGAGTATCATACAATAATAATATGTACTACAGCTATATCGTTAGTTATTAACACAATTTTGGTTAAATAAATCCTGATTGTTTGTGGAGAATAGTGACCTTACCCTTTCGTTGCGTGATAATGAACCTTCCCTTTGACTTTCTCCTCTGAATGATTCCCTCAATGGATCTCGGTCCTGTCTCAGCCCTCCCTAACCCACCTTTCCATCTCAGATCCGTAAATCTTGGAGTGCCAGTACCGCCACAAATACAAAGAACACCGAGAAAGGTAAATGGGGAGAGGATATGATGAAAGAAGGAGTAGACTACGTCAGTGACATCGTGGACTCTGTCAAATTCCAAGACGGACAGGGCCAACACTTCGCTTACGTGAGTGGTTTTTACATTTTATCGATAGAACTCTGTCCATTAAGCTGCAGCTGGAGTTCTGTTTAACGACTAACAAGTGATCACCTCTAAGCCTTTAGATTACGCTCTCTTTTCCCTTTCTCAAGCCCCCTTAGAGTTTGTGACACCTCTCTAACACCCCTTTCTCCCCAGTGGAACATCACGTCAGTCTTCACGGAGTGGATTGCCGACACGTCCAATGCCTACGGTATCGTCCTCAAGGACAACCTCCACGAGAGCATCCCTGGCATGTACCTCAAGTTCTCTTCCCTCGACACGAGTTACTCAGCCCCTGACGAGAACCACCCGGTCCTCAAACCCAAGCTCATGGTCTGCCAGAAACCAGCCAAGTGCGAACCCGTTGACGACGAACCGACTGTTTACTTCGACGAGGATGCGTGTGTGTCGAGTAACGTTACGCTGAACCGATGTGTGGCAAAGAACGGTGCGTGTACTAACACCATGGGAACACCTGAGGACGAGGACAACGGGTTCTACCAGGGTGTCAGTGCTCTGTGGGACAGCCATCACGTGATATGTATAATGTATAAGTGTATAGTGTATACTGTATAATGGTAACCATGGTATCCCGTGGTATGTATACTGTATAAGTGTTTAGTTATAGTGCGTAGTGGTAACCATGGTACGCGTCGTATGTATATTGTATACTGTAAAGCGATGACCATGGTAACGCGTGGTAGGTCCGTATGTACACTCTATAGTGGTAACCATAGTAAGACAATAGCAAGCTGGTGGTTTTGGAATTGAAGTCGCCAAACTGTATTAGATAATCATTTCTCACATTTGTAATTTCAGATGAAGACATTCTGTAAGTGCTGCGTAGAATCTACCACAGAAATCAAGGAGGTGCCTATGGATTGTTCTGATTCTCCCAGTGGCAAGGCGAACTACACAGCTCAGGTAACAATATGTGCAGCATTCACTGTGCTAATGTGTCCCTGTTTTTGTAATTTGCTTTTCCTAATAATGAAACATGAGGTAATGAAACATGATAGTCACATCTTGCATGTTATTATGATAAGGAGTCCTCTATCACAATGTTGCCACATATTTTTGAGTAAGTTTAACCAATTCTCTCAAAGCTAACCCCCTTTCTCCCCTCTACAGATGCAATACATCACGGGCTGTGAGTGCCAGGCCTGCCAAGAAGTGTCAAGCACAAGAAAGAAACGTGCCTTACCCAGCAAAACACGATTACTCCTGCGATCTGCTCTCAAATCCATCCTTAAGACGTAGTTGACTGTTGAGCCCCGTGACCTTTGCTCGGTGTATATGAAGGAGTTTTAGATGTCATTTCGGAAACTTTAGTAATTTCATTGAATTTAAGAACGATATATAATAATTGTAGCAGTTGTTTTTAAACATAAAACGTCCCTTGAATTTTAATATTGATTAATTTGAGATGGAAAGGCGGAATTAAAATATTGAAATTCTTTTGTAAAGGATTGATGTTTACCTGCGTAAAACTTTCGAATTGTAAACACAAATTTATTTCTAACTTTGTACCACATCCCTTTGATTTTGCATATCAAGCTATGCTTTCGTGGCAAGCTTCCCATTTATGATATAAATAAAAAAATAAACGAGAGGTCGAGAGCCGAGCCTTCATTATGAATATCTCTTTGTTGATGACATCACTCGGAAATTATATTCAAGCGCATTTAGCGCTTTAATAAGGTTGCCCTAACCAGGGCCCTAATTACGCGCACAGACGTCAGGTCGTCAGGCAATTAGTTGTCAGACGTTGTCTGACCCCTTCGGTGGGCGCGCGCATCCGCCGATTGCTAAACACGTTTACCCCTGTTATCGTTGTCTGACGGACGCGCGCGCGCCCGCCGAAGGCGTAGGGGTCAGACACCGTCTGACAATGTTATCGTAAGTCGTCGCGCTTCCTCCCGTAGCTGTAGAGAAGCGCGCGCGTACACTACGGGACAGGGGGAAGCGTTCCTAAGCCCGCATATGGCATAGGAGTGTGTTCAATTAAAAATTGAATAAATGGACCGGACACCTGGGTTAAAAGGTGTGTTTTTAGTGGAAGCTAATGTTTTGATATAATGAAAGGAAGTGTAATGGTTTAATACTATAATTTGTCCAAAACAGCGCCCTGGTTTCGCGCACGGATCGACGGGCGATGTCCGTCCCTTTCTTCTGACTTGTTGGAAGGCGCGGAAGTGACGTCCAAATGTGGAACGTTGCGCCGCGCGCGCGAGGGTAGGGTAACATCCTACGACGCACGGAGTGCGCGGCGCGGCAAGGTTAGGGGAATACCATAATTTATTCTATTCTATTTTAAAGTGTTTTGAATTGCTTCAGGAATGTTTTGTCATACTGAGCAGACGAGCAGTACCCTTATCTCAGTTAGGGGTACAAGAGGGAACGCGGTACGTCTCCCATATAAACGGGAGCCTTCATTATCTATGACAATGACGTCACTCAGAAAAATATAATTAAGCGCACCTAGCGCTTTGCCGCTTTAAGGACTAGGGTTAGGGTCAGGTTTAGGGTCAAGATTTGTTAGGGTTAGGGTTAGGATTAAGGTTAGGCTTTTGGTTAGGGTTATGGTTAGGTTTAGGATACAGAAAAAATTGACGTTTAGATCTGTGACGTCACTCAGAGCCGTTTATATGGGAGAGATACCGGGAACGCTGACAGCTCAATTTTGGCCATTTTTAACCCCCTCCTTCTTGTGATCAAATGTAACCTCAGATCAATCCCCCTGTTGAGGAGAATGTAACGTAATCATGGCTACCCCTCCAATTATAGTGTACAACTAGACAGTGAAGAAAATGGACAGTGCAAATACTTGAATATTGATGATGTTTGATGTTTGATATGATTGATCATTGCAGTGAAACACAGAAATCTCAATAATGAAATCAAATCCACACACTATGAACCACTATTCTACTGTCAGTTTCAAGATAAAAATATCTCTTCTTCAGGAACTCCACACAGTGTTACACAACATTCTGAGATTATGATGTGTTTGATTTGATTGATAATTGTAGTGAATCACAGTGTTACACAACATTCTGAGATTATGATGTGTTTGATTTGATTGATAATTGCAGTGAATCACAGAAATCTCAATAATGAAATCAAACCAACACACTATGAACCACTATTCTACTGACAGTTTCAAGATAAATATATCTCTTCTTCAGGAACTCCACATAGTGTTACACAACATTCTCAAATTTGATTGTAAATAGAAGTGTTGTTAAGTTTAAAACATGATGTTTCATCTTTGGAAAACTTTGATGAGAATACTAAGGAAAAGTTTTAAAAACATGTTGATACTACAAACAGGAACTAGCTGAATCAAGCCAAAACAAGTTGAACAACCTGAAACCACCCAAACAAACCCAAACACCTCACCAAATCAAAGAAGAACGATCTGGCTGGGTCAAACCTCCCTGTGACTCAGTTAGACCAAGGGAGGTGATGCATAGCCATCTCCGGCTTATCTCCAATTTTATCTGCAGGCATTAGGCAAGCCCTGACTTGCTTTGCAATCTGATTGAAGCCACTGGCAGTTGGCAGCTTGCCAGTCCAGTGGGGTCCTGGACCAGTGAGCTGCTCTCAGCGCAGGATGTCCCCTGCTTATGGGTGGCCTGCCCACTCAGGAGTTCACACCCTTAGCCTAGCATACCAGGGAAGTTTTATGCTCAGCATGGCTGCCACCAGCATGATGATTAAACTGACCGTGGCCATTTACTAAGACTAAGAATTCACTTGTTTCTGGTTGTTTCACTTGTTTCAGGTTGTTTTGGGTTGATTTGCTTGTTTTGACTCATTTTAGCTTGATTTGGGAAGGTTTTTGGGTCAGTATGGGGCAGTTTTGGGTTGTTCCACTTGTTTACTTTTGGCTTATTCAGGCTTAATTCGGCTAGATCATTTTTGGAGTATCAACATTTAAAAAATTTGCTAAAATTTTGCTTTTGAGTCAGTTTTCTGAAAATTTTACCAAAAAATACTGAAAATTTGTGGCAAAATTTCAAAAAAATGTGTCAAAAATTGGATTTTTGATAACCTAATCAACCACAGAAACCCCCTCCCCTGAATCAGAATCTGATGATGTGATAATATTTGAATAATCCCTATTTTTATTGCCTAGATTTGCAATTAATCTTGTATATAGTTTTCAGATGGCAAGTGAATAATGTATGTGCGGGCACACAGTTTAATTTTGAGCTTGCCAAGACAATATGGCAGATGCTGACTTCGCAATTGGTGCCAATCAGCACTGATCAGCACCAATTGGCGGTGAATTGGCAAAGTCAACATCTGCCAACAATATCAAGAGAAATGAAGGCTAAGCTTGGCAATGGGCTATGTTGCACCCTTGCTATGGATACAGGTTTTGTGTGCATGCAGATTATGATCAGTTCTATGTGATTGTTTTCTGATACGTTGTGAGGTGTTGATTGCTGTTTGAAAGAATGGGCGTGTTAACTGTTTCTCATCTAAAATTCAAGATCTAAAGATAGAAACTGGTATGCCTATTGTTCGAGGCTATTTCCAATAGAATCTCTTCATAAATCTATGGCAGACATCGGTCAATTTAAATCATTGTTGGGCTGATGATATTTTTAACAGAAAAATGTGAATTTAGAGCAAGTTAAGATGAACCAAAAAGCAAAGTCAAACTGAATCGAATTTAAGTGTAGCACATTGCGAATTTGGAAGACTGCTCTTGGCATGAATCAATGCTCAATTCAGTGTTCAGTATAAGTATGATACTCGGTTTTAATTTTCAGATTTAAATTCATCATACAAGTGCAAATTATAGTAATCAAAACTTGCCTGGTAAAGCATTACTGAAAGTAACCAACGAATTATTGCTCCTTCATAAAAATTTTCGTGAGCTTATTATTTGGTTCTATATTATCTAGCAGGCCCCAGCCCAAAGGGCCTTTCTAGTTGTTACATATTTTGGACCCCTGCTTTAATCTTGTCCAATCACATTCATCTCTATGTCCTTGTTCAAATCCAATAAGTTTTTCCTTTCATCATTATCAATGTCACTATTGTTGCATGTGCCTTTGTTGATGATGTCTTTCTCACTTCCAGCTGCAGCATAAGATGAAACATCCCCTATGGCTTCATCAACATCTTCCATCTTCTCTTTTACTATCAATTGAAACTCTGGGGTCATAGAGAACTCAGTTTCCATCTTCACCTTATATTTGGCTGGCACAAAAGGCTCTCCAAGTAATTCTTTGTTGTATTCTTTCCATAATTCTTCATAGTTTCGCTCAGTTTCAACCCTCACCATTCTTAGCATAAGAGCTCTAAATCCCCTGCTTGCCTCCATCTGCTGCTGACGTCTTTGGCTGGGGTTAAGAGACCCATTGATTGCAGATAACAATGTAGTGACTGCACCCACAGCTGCAGGAACGTATTGAGATACTGGAAGAAGAGTAGTAAGTGTAGTCGCTGCTGCCAGAAATATCATTGACATATTAAGGATATTGTGCATTTGGTCCCAATACTGAGCAACAGCCCCATGAGAATCTGCTTTTGCTTTTGTCATGTTAACAAATGATCTCCAATTGGCAGCAATCCCCATTTTACTGTCTTAGCCTAGAAAAAGATGTTAAAAAGTTAGTAAATTGCCAGATTTAATTGGTGTCAAACCTTATTGCACACTTGTGCACATTGTCAGAATAACCTGGTGTGAAGTTTTCATGTCTAGAAGAACCTATTATCTTATTACTTTATTATACTTAGACTCTTTTGATGGAAGGGGACCGGCATATGGGTACTTTAGTACTTTAGCGCAAGGCTTAACTGGGTGCAAATTTGCGCTCAGTTAACACTGATTTGCGCCCAATTTGCGCTCAATAAGTGCTCAATTGCCCTTTAAAATCTCGAAAATGGCTGGTTGCAAAAAGCGCAAAATTTAGCGCCCTTTTTGCGCCCATTCTGTGCTCAGGGCGCAAGTGAGCACAAAATTGACCTTGGAAAAACATTTGGTCCATTGAGTACTCATTTGCGGGGAGGGTCTTTAAATTGGCCAAAATTGAATAATTGATTACATAATATGTGAACGATCCCTTAGATGAGTAATATATTATGTATTCAAATTTCAAGCTCAACTTCAATTTTAAACAACATAACAGCATGGGAAACAAAACAAAGAAGTTCATTATAAGAACTTAAGAATATGTTAGCACGAACAAAGAGAGAAGCTGCCGACCTACACAAAGTAGCAAAGTGTGGCAGCAAAGAAAGGATAAAGCAGTTCGTATTTGATTTATTATCTTCAAACTCTGCCTCAAATTAGATTATACTCGGAACCCTGCTGCTGCAGGGAATTATTACTTCATTATGTGAATAAATATGATTGTATCGAATAATTCCAACTAATGTATTTTAAGATACCTTGACCAATTCCTGATGGAAATATGCAATATTCAATATTGATAAATATTAGTGATGAATATGAGAATATGATATACAGGATTCCAGAGTGAATATGATGCCAACGGAATGCAAACTGCCATGAGAACAAAATCACGACATCTTGGTGATGCAACAAAGTCCCAAATATCACGGCTTTTCTCAGAAAGGAAAAGACAAAGGTAGGTACTATAATTTCGCTTCCTACTTCATATCATGCATGATGCAAAGGTTCCTCATTATTACTTATTCACTAGAGGGCCGAGCCCAGATGATATCTGAGAACATTGAAAAGCAAGCTCGGAATGTCAGCTGTATTATAGTATCTCACGCACTAATGCCCCAATATGACAACACGCGCACAGAGGGAAAAGTGCACGTGCAAAATGCGGATTTCCAAAACTCGCGTGCGCCATGATTGCTTACAATTAATCAGCCTTAAGCCTCCAACCCGCGCCGGGGTTCTGCCTCACCCTTCGCAGAATTTTGGCCGCAACGAGATTAAAAAAGTTAAAACTAAAATAAACTCATAAAATTGAAATAAATTCGTAAAATCAAAACAGCTGTTGCAATATTCAATTATGATGGGAATATTTCACTGAAACCCACTACAATAGAGTGCCTCATGAAAAGCCTGTGAATTTTCCATGCCATTATTGTACATGATGTGTATACCGTACATAGGTAGTTACATGCCCCACGGCGACCATGTTGCATATGTTGCATATGTTCATTAATCGCAGTAAACCAGATCCAAACAGCTGCCAATTAAAAGTATGTTGATCATGTAAGGTATGTGACCAACTTTTATTTGTTTTATTTGATTTCAGAACGCGTGATTTTACTTTTCTCATGGTCCCATGGGGTCTCATGCAGTCATACGACACACCTCCTTACCTCTAACTGTTTTCAGACTGGCGGGTGCTGGCGGCTGCTTGATGTATCCTACTCAGATAACCTAGCATTGCGTCGCCTCAAAAATCGGTAACCGTATTGCATGTAATTTACATAATATACTTTCTCTGATTTTTACAATATCGGCCCTCGCCCCTCATTCAACCGGCTCCAAGACTAGAATCGCATTATTTTTAAACCTTTTTAACCGCTCTTTGAACCAAAGATTCTACATTTTCTCAGAGTTTCATTCTTTAAGTTTTAACTGAGTTCTTTCATTCTTTATTCCCTTATATTTCCCGAATGCGCTTTCATCAATTACATGTCAGTACTAACGTACTACAGCTTGCGTCCGAATTATTTGACCATTGAATCTTGATTCAACCGGCCCCCTGGACTGAGGCTGAAAAGTGCATTTCAGGAAAGTTTAAAAAGGGCCGATGCCCAATAAGGTAGCCTTCTTACATTATGAATAACTAGCAGGCCCGTTGGGCCTGCAAACACACAGCTCACTCGGCGCTGCTACGCAGCACCTCGTTCGCAAGTTTTAAACACTGCCATTCGAATTGATTGGATACTTTTTACCGCATCAAAAGCTTCCAATTTGGTCAAAAGTTATGCGCAAAGATAAAATATTCAAAAAAATTTTTATGAAGGAGCAGAGTGGAAAATAGATCGAATTCGTCGTTTATTCTTAGACGTGCTAAACCATGTGAGTTTTGTTCCAGCGTTCCGTTTTGATTGTAAGATGATGTTAATTTTGACAACTGATTATCATACTGACACCGACATTGGATAATTTTGTTTTTTTAACAGGCCAGGAACTGTCCTCGTAATCTGCTTCACCTACATTCGACTCGATTGAATTGTACACACCTTGTAACCTTAACGGTTAATTTTACAATTGCAGTTACTACTGTTTTCACCAACTAAACTTTGATTATCGACCAACCTCTGCCACACTGAAAGCAATCCAACTGCAATATCCTCCGTTATTCAAGTTATACCCAGTCCCCATCTTGAGATCTTAAATTTGAAGGAAACGTCAAAAATCTCAAAAGCTACAGCAAAGCATTAAACAGTAGTAGCGTAATAGAAAGCTCGCATAGAACTGATTGTAATCTGCACGTGCACAAAATTGGTTCCCATAGCAACAGCACCAATATGCACCACTTCGCCTTCGTTTTCCTTGATAATTTCTTGGCAAGCTCAAATTTAAAATGTGCGCCCGCACAGACATTATTCACGTGCTCTTACGAAATTATATATAAGATACAACTCAATAAACACTTAAATTAATTCCTTACTTCTACCGAGATTTCCATGCATCATCTTCTTAATTGCTTAATTGCAAAAATATAATTGAGCAACGGATAAAAACACAATCACAATTTTTAGTACAATCTGCCTATGGATAAGTTCCCAAAAAATTTCAACCTCTCATATGTTCATATCTACAGGCGTTACCATTTAAGCATTTAGCATGCTTACTGCCATTTAAGTGCCACATTTTAAAATGCATAGACACGCGCCTATCGGGTCCATTTTTGTTGTGTCCCGAGGGTGCACCCCAAAGGATGGATCCGGTTTTGACCTGTAACCCAAAGGGCGAGGTTCTAAACCAATATGGACCCGATCAGGCTAGTGTCTATGTATTGTACACATCTATGAAAACGTCAGAGGGTTCTATGGTAGGTAATAGTAAGTGAATGTTGCTGTTACTGCCATTAGGTAATAATGCTTTTGTAGGTAATAATGAGAACCATACTGAATTCTTTATTGCAGTATCGTGACAGGGCACACGGCAGTTCATATAGAGCAATATCTGTAGTATCATAAAAGTAGTTTAGTTATCGCTATGTCGTTTTTGCTGGAATTCATGAACCAAAACGCTGGTTAACTTTGCCCGTAGAAATTTTATTGGACAGATGAAAGGTTATACGTTTTTTTCAATTTTTATTAATCCCAGCTATGAGCTAGCTCCTTTCTTTGATTCCAACATGAGCCTTTGTTTCCAAACTTATGCATAGGTATCTGTTTGTGTTACCTTAAAGGACCAATACACTATAGAATCGAGTTTAAAAAATTAAATGATTAATCATCCAATATTACGCAGCAATTTATTACACACACTTTAGTGAAATTCCGATCTCTCTACGTGATCTAATTTCTGAGATACAAGCGTGTAAAGTGTAACTCTGTATTCCGCTATGATACGTCACGAATCACTGATATCGATTACAATTAGTGCTGCTACGCCTCTGAGCGCTGTATAAACACTGTATAATGATGTGTTTTGTGTTGTTTTGTTTTGGTTCAGGGGTGCATTGTTTACTCAAATTGGTGACTATGGATGATATCAACTGGTTTCTATTATTGTGCTAATTATCTAATTTGGTAAAATCTTTGAAAAATGATGAAGCAAATGCTTCTGGATCATACATATTAAAAGCGGTAAAAATTAGCAAATCTTGTCTTTTATATTGAAGGTATCATTAAATATTGATCTTTAAGTCACTTCCAGGAGTCGTCGGTCGAAACATCCGTTGATCATAGATGGTATTGTCCAATTGTGCCCATCTGACACCCCCGAATTCCCAAAAATTTGGTCCGATTAAGTATAGTAATGGGTTGACAATGCTTAATTGATTTATTGACAATATTCATTGCAATATTAATATGTTTCTAACTTTTAACTTCTTAAACAAACGCAATGTATGTTCTGGGCAAATCTAACTTGGCTAAGAAAATTCAGCTAATGTTGATGTGATTATGGTAATTGTGGTCCGATGAACATCATAAGTCCTATAATCTAAAATTTCTGATGGGTCCAAGTACGTAATCATAAAACCATCTGATAGGATTGAAACTAACAGTTAATGATCAAATCCAATGAGGGACATTCGAAATCATAAGTTCAATAGTCCAATGACGATGAACTTGACATGTCCATTGACCATTCTGATGAATGAATCTAAGTGGATTCCATGGACTCCAGACCAGTACCTACAGTGTTCATACTCTAGTTCATACTCTAGGAAACTGAGTTCTGAACTGATTTTAGAAGTGGAGCCAGTAAAACACTAGAGCAGTAGGAGTTAATTTCCTATCTGTACGGTGCTATTCATAGAGCTAATGTGCTCAGTTGCTCACTTCCCTTTATTTGATATATCATATTAATCAGTAATGCAAATATACTGTTAGCTTATTAGTTAGTTGATCCCTAGTAATTAATATCAATTCCAAACTATGTAATTATTGTCCCTCAAAAATATTAGTAAACAGGGTGGAACAATACACGACAAGCAAACAATGATTTCCGACTACGTTCTAATGTAAACTATGATATTACGCAGTGCGTGATACATTCCTCTTCCTGCGAATCAGTGATTTATGACGTAGCAGCATGATCAAATTACGTACACTTAATATCGCTGTAACTCAGTGTAGAAAGCAGATAGAGAGCTCGGGTTTTCACTAATCTGCATAATTTTATGAAATGAAGCTGGTAGTAAAATAAAATCGGCAACTTCAGTATAGTGTATTGGTCCTTTAATGCAAAGGTTCTTCAGTTGAACCTGCAAGCTAGTGGATTCTGGGTTCGAAAAGTCGGCAAAATGAAGCGGGGACTCATCTTCCAAAACAAAGTTGCCCCAGAACATCAGGATGTGAGGTGGGTAATAATACCAGAAATGTTAGAAGATTGTTCAGAAGCTTTCATTTTACTTGTAAAAGTCTTCAATGGCCAAAATTGGTTTTGAGCCAGGTATGGTGAATCCCAGCAATGAGATGAGTCTCATAAGGACAATCTCGCGTTTAGGAGAGATCCCACGTTTAGGAGAAATGCTGTTATACTTGATCCCAGGCAATGGACGCCTGTTTCCGAGTTGTGTTTTTGGAGTACTTCTCGTTATGAAATTTTGGGCTGGAATAGAGAAATGGATTTCCCGCATATTTCTCACTTTGCGTCAGGCGCGATAAATTAAGTCTTCGACAGTGGACCGTGTGCGCGTCATACTCAATTATATATGCCTGCCTGTACTTAAATTACTAGCGATAGACTGCTGGCTCGCGATAGACTGCTGGCTCGCGATAGACTGCTGGCTCGCGCTCGGCTTGAGTTTGGCGACTATCGACCACCCCGCCATCGACGCTCATTATAGATCACATCAAATTCCCTTTTAGCGATTATCCCGCGATCTCCTCGGCCATTTGTAGTATGAATTGACTAGACAGGAAACTTCAAATACAAAAACTCTTGGCCCATAAAGCCTTACTTAAGTGGAGTTGACCGCACTCCTGGATCATCAGCCGGGTCAGATCCGCGGCAGTGGGACCTCTGGCAAACCAGAGGCTGGCACGAAGAGGCTTACCAGTCCTCCCCCCACTGTGGCCCCTAGTAAACTAGGGGGTGCGCGGACAAAACACCACCCGGACAAAACCCCACCCGGACATAAACCCACCTTAGAGCACAAATTGCGCGAAAGGGACGCTCGTGCGTAATCCTGTGACGCAATTTTTACGGTTAGGGTAAGGACGTACGGTTCGCACGAACGTTCCCATCGCGCAATTTGTGCTCTAAGGTGGGGTTATGTCCGGGTGGGGTTTTGTCCGGGTGGGGTTTCGTCCTACCATCAACTAGGGACCGTAGTAAAATCATATAAAATGGTTGCTAAAATCGTGTATCTGGTAGAAGTCCGCCAGTCCGGGCGAATGTCATGGGAGTCTTGATCCTCTCACTCCTCCCCCAACTCTAGAGTGATGTCGCTGGAGAGAGCTGGCCGTACCAGCAAGGGCGGTAGTCTCCCACAGACAATCACTGTGTTGGGGTCCTGTGTCTGGCTCCCCTGGGTCTCCGTCCCTGCCTCCAAGTCCACCTGAACTCCGAGTGAAGCACTCCGGGGTCTTTTGGGCACTAAGAGGTTCTTCAAACGTCTCTGAAGAAACGCTTGCATTTCCACGAACGTCCGATCGTTCGTGGTTTGGAGTTGAATCAGTTTGTTCACTGATCCACTCAGCCTCATTATCGTCGCAGCAGAGTCCTGTTTCGCTGATCTGATCAGGTGAATGAACAGTCCCATGAGACAGACTGCCAGTAGGAGGATGAATGAGGCGATAACTGTGAGGGTTGTGTCTTCCATCTTCAGAAGAAACAATCGGTAAACAGCAAAGAAAATGTAGTATCTGGCTTCGAGAGCGAAAAATCAGAACGTAAGTTGGAGCTTTTTTGTGGTTCTGCGAGGAAAAATTGCGTTGCCAGGGTTTCAAAACCGCCCACGTGCATTTCTGACGCGCGCGCGAAGCGTCATACTCACTTATGACGCGCGCACTTCACTCAGATGCAATGTTCTGCATTACAGTTGACTGTACAACTGTATTGATAACTGTACCCCAATATTCAATAACGAATAACACACGCCCATGTCCAACAAGATACATTTAATAAGCATTTATCTGATACCCTTCTGTCGTTTATTTAGCCAGTATTGTTTAACCTGCCCTTTGGACAATAAACGAACCCTTTTGGGACCATTTTAACCGGCTACTTCGATGAAATTTTTCGAGCAGCTCCCAGATCATGGATTTCATGCTCAATATATTAAATAACCACAAACCAATTTTATTAATTTTATTAATAGGAACGATCACATACTTATTACTACACGCAATGAAAGGCTTTAGTTTATTGAATCAGACATTGGCTTCCACGCCTTCATTTCATAACAATTTAATGATACTAACTATAAAGACTTGGTGAACAGACTTCAGCACTTCTGTACTGTAGTTTGTAGATAAAAATACTTACCTATCTTAGAATTGTTGAAAGTTGCAAACATTCTAACATCAAAATGCAAAGTGGATAATCTGTTTCAAACAATTGATTAATGAATAAGTCTGCTGACGGTCAGAAATAGAATTTCGATCTGGGTTGGCTTCAAGACTTTGTAGATTAATTTATTGAACTTGTAATCTGATTCGCAGATTATCTTCGAGCAATAAAATAATCGGAGTCTTGTTCTCATGTGATCTGTAATCTTCGCTTTTTTTGGAAAATTTTAAAGCTCGAAACTGATCGGTACCCGTTAGTACTCTTTAAGTCAAGGCTCAGGGAACTTACATGGCCGGTGGTAGAAGGGACTGATGAAAATTATAACTAAGATTGTGCGAGGTGATATTAAATCAAGGGCATGTCTATTGAATTACCGCTTGTTGTAGAGTTGTACGAATATATACTTCCTTATGGCATATCATGTAACGAGGAATCAAATTAAGGTAACATCATGATTGTGCTGGATCTAGCAGTTCCTGGAAATAGAGCACTATGATTTGTTTACATAGGCTTGGAGTCTTATTGCATTGCTTTCTGCGTGTACCCTAGTTTATGCCCTAAAATACCTAGTACCTATTCCCTAAAATCACTGTATTACCTACTGTATTTTTGATACTTCTATGGCTGCTATTTACTTGAAAAGTTGAAACTTCATCCTTTTCTTAATTCAAAGAGCTGGATGCAATTTGAATGCCTTGGATTTCGTAATTTGAGATTTTGGTATTTTAACAATGCTCGTTCATATTTTAACGAATGGCCGTCAGGCGTGGTTCTTAGGATAAATTCAACATAATCTTATGTTATAATTTGGTGTTTCCTTAGTTTTTCGTACGTGACGGGTGAATAATCCTTCAATCTGTGTATCGAGTTGCACTTAATATGAGAAATGGTGGATGTTTGACGAAGGACGTGTTCGAAGTCGTTCCCTGTATAATAGTGTGTGGAGCGTGCTCTAAAACCTACTATCATGAATCACCGGCTTGAGAGTAGTGTAATCTATAAAACTTGGGAGTATGAAATAATCGCTACAAATTAGACCATAAATGGAATTACTCGACTCTGTTCCCAATACTTTCAAAGCATTTTAGCATTTTGTAAGCTTATAAATTCTCCATTTCAAATTTGAGTGAAATTATGCCAGATGAATACCACAAGCTACAGTCGTGGGATGAATCGGATAGGAGCATCACGCAAATGGGATTCTTTGGTTGGAGGCCCTCATTCCTCGAGGTTTGCTAATTGAGGGTTGGAATTCTGAAGGCTCCCATTTTCAGCTTGACCGTTCTCAGGGATTTAAGATATTTTTGCGTTTCTTTTATAGATTTCATTTACTGAACACAAGCCTACATTGCAATGTAATTGAAAAACTACTTGCGTGTCTTCAAAATTCTATCCTGTCTTGGATTTTATCCAATGAAAACCAGAACACAAGTCTCTTCTCTGCATAGCAATGTATACAATAAATGCAATAATAAAGATGATATTTTGTGCAGGTGTTCAACAAGCCCTCGCTCTTCACCGCCATCTTCTCCCTAAGTAACTTCTTCATGGTGATGTCTTACTCCGGTATCTCCATCCTCATCCCCACACTAGAGACCGTCTTCAACCTTTCTTCCACACAGACAGGTTCAAATCTCCATAAATCTTCACCTTAAACCAAGATTCTGTAAAATTGCCTTGAAACAACTTTTGTACAAATTACGGTGGGTAAACAGTAAGATTTGTAGAATTTAAGGCGTGTACTATTTGAAGTTGTATAAAATCGCTTCCTGTCTTTAACAGTACACATCTTACTATTTCTACCACTTTCGGTAACCTTCACAGGGTTCATCCTGATGGCTAACGACATCTCGGGAACAGTGGCCGCCATAATCCTGGCCAACTACTGCAGTGCCAGGAAAACCCGGTGGATCTCCATCGGAATGATCATCGTGTTTATTGCCACCATGTTACCTGCTTCAACGACTTTCTTCATAGAGGTTAGAGCTGATATACGTCCATGTTTGATAAACCTCATTTCCTTGTGCTGAGGGGGTTTTCTGGGGTTTTCTTGGGGTTGTGTTGCGTTGTGATTCGTACTGGAATCAAGCATTAAACATAAGCGACAAGCTTGCATCGTTTTTGAGCATGCCTTTGATACATCTCGACATTTCGTTATGACGACCCTTGTTTTCAGTACCCGCAGCCGGACACAGCACCCTCAGAACTGGGCCACCACGATGGCGCGCACAGCTACTCCCATCCCAACAGCTCTCTGCCGAGCGCGGGCACGTGCAACGAGACGCGCAGGTCCTCCTCCCGTGAGGCGGAGGGCGTGTACGCGGAGCACAACCACAAGTTCTACGTTCTCTTCGTGCTGGGTTCGCTGCTGCAGGGCGTGGGCGGCACCCCGCCCGGCATCGCCGGGTCCACCTACCTGGACGAGATCTTCACGCAGAAGCAGTTCGGCATCGCCATCTCCGTCACATACGTGGTCTCCTTCGTGGGGTACCCCGTGGCGATGCTGCTCGGCGCCAAGTTCCTCACCATGTACGTGACGCTGGGGCCGCCCCCCGCGGGCGTCACCCCGCAGAGCAAGGAGTGGGTGGGGGCGTGGTGGCTCGCTATGATGATCCCTGCAGGGGCGGTGTTTGTCTTCTCCTTTATCACTGCGTTATATCCACGGCAGATGCCGGCTGCTAAGGTGAGTCAAGCCTCGTCTATAATTCGATTCTAAGCAATCTACGTCTCTACTAACGAGGAGTAATTTACAAAATTATCGATTGAATTAATTTTCGCCAGTCGCTTTAGATCTATAACATTTTATTGATGTTCGTTTATCTTACAATTTCAGAAAGTTCTTGAAGACAAAGTTAAGCGTGGTTTCACAACCGTCAACGAAAAGAAGAACGAGTTGAACCGGTCCTTCCGGGAAATTACCAAGGACCTCCTTCCGGCCTACAAGCGAATACTGAAGTCGAAACCCGTAGTTTTCCTCATAACATCAGATGTTTTTATGTTCCTCCACTACGGGTCGTATACGTACTATCCTAAGATGTTCTCAATGCTATTCAGGTATACTGACTACTGTTGTCGTGGTTTCTGATTTGAAATTTTAGAACTGAATTTCTGGACCTTTACAGATTGGCACAGCTGTCGATATTTCGAGAAATAAACTTGAAAACAAAGTAAAAGCCGTCATTTTAGGAATATTTTGACAAGAGCTTCATGTCATTTTCACCTGATAGGATGTTTTATAACAAATTACTAACAAGCGTACATACTACATATAATAATTCATTGCTTACAAGCCCACTGAAAGTTAGTCTATTAACTGGTAAATTTAAACTAGAAGGAGAACACACTTAAAACCACAAGAAATAATAATAGTAATAACACGTAATTCGAGAAATGGGAATCATTCTGAAATTTACGTGTCGCGCAGCGTCATGTAATTAAATAATTGTACGTACGTGGATATACTTGACTCAGTTAGATCACACCCATACTGCAAATGGTGGTCATTTGGAAATTTCAGAAGGCGTTCTTATAGAACTTACAACATCTATACGGGGATGTTTTTTTCAGTTTATACCTCAGCATACCCCGGGAGTTAAACTTTGATAAAAAGCAGGAATGAATTGAAAGTAAACTGGGAAAACACTTACAGGCTGGACGCCCAGGAAGTCGGCTCTATCCTCGGGTACTGCAACATTATAGGGTTCTCTCTCGGTCTAGTCCTAGGAGGAGTTCTCACGAGGTGGAAAAACTGGTCAGGTTCGTTGCTTATGTTTCAATTTCACGGCAAAGTTACCACATCATGTTGATATCATCTATCAAGATTGTCAAAGATTGTAAGGGATTATTGAAACAGACAAAAATAAACGCATTGCTTCATTTGCAGGTGCTTACTTCCTTCCTTGAAACGCTCAGTTCCGCGCAGCAAATCATAACTTATTATTTCTCCTTTCAGCCAAGACACTGCAGCTCATTTACTCGATAATATCGACTGTTGGCATTCCTTTCGTTCTAGCGGTGTTGTTTTACTGCCCTGTGAACACGTATGCTGGAGTGGACGTGCACTATTACCCTGACCTAGCTACTCATTCAAACAGGTATACTTCCATTGTACTCATTCAACTAGGTACACAGATTCCATTGTACTTGTGGTGTTACGTGTACGTAGCGTTCATATCTGAATCTCCACGTTATAACTTATACCGAATTGTCACCCGATTTTTGGGAAATCTGTTGTCGGGAAAACACACATATTTCCTAAATTTGAGTATTTGACGATGATTGTTCCCCTGCAGTATGGTGAGTATGACAGCATCGTGCAACTCTAACTGCTCGTGTACCACGGCCTTCTACCAGCCTCTCTGCGACGGAGATACCACCTACTTCTCCCCCTGTCATGCCGGGTGTATGGATGTTAACAGGGTCCACGTGAACAGCAAACTGGTTTGTCTGACATTCTTCGCAAACATACCTGATTGACGATCTTTCAAATACTCACCCATTTACCTGATTACGATACAAATTGAACTTCATCAAAAGAGAGGCCGGACCCGAGGGTCCGCAAGAGGATAGTCCCGAACTTATGAAAGGGGGTTGTTCCTGGGAATTGTTTTTTCGATTTATCACGACCATCTCAAGATGATAAAACTAAAAACACACTGATATAAACCCCCTCCAGATCCCCTATGAATACTCCAACTGTACCTGCACCAGATCTGGTACAGCCTACCACGGCAGCTGCGGATCGTCCTGTGAGAAACGGCTGTGGTACTCAATGGCCCTTACTGTTATCGGGACAGCTATCGGTTTCTCGGGGTTCGCAGCGCACGCTATCGTGTACCAGCGTATCGTATCGGAGGTGGATCGGACAGCGGCTCAGGGACTCAGGCAGTCCGTTACTCGGATATTGGGCACCTTGCCAGCTCCTCTGATATTCGGGTATTTGTTGGATAGCACGTGTTTGGTGTGGAGGAGAACAGCTAGTGGCGAGCAGGGCAACTGCTGGCTCTACGACTTGGACAGGTATACCACTATACCATCTTATTATTTGCTTTCCAAAAACATCTTATTAAATTATCAACTTCTAATTGATATCCGGATAAATTTGTAAATTTCATTCTTCTTCTTTTGGCCTTTTTCATTATCTGTCAATTATGGGATCATAACCCTGACTCTTGTTCATGTATGCCTGTTAATAAGATATGCTCCTAAAAGAGTATTCCTTCTTCCAATCGTTTTACGAACCACCCTTTTCAGATTCATCATGTGGTACCTGGTCCTGCAGATGTTCTTTAAGATCTGCACGGCCGTCTTCTGCTGGCTCTGCTGGTGGTACTATCCCGAGGGCCGCTCTCCTGGTGACCCTGATGAAAACGAGGGTGACAACGAGGGTGACAACGAAGGTGACAACAACCCGATGATGAGAATGGAGAAGATAACGGCAAATGGTAACGAGAAACTGCAAAATGGAGATGGAGGGGAGGAAGATGCAGGTAGTTATGGCTCCGGTAGTGTGGTTGAAAGTGTGGAGCTGATCAGTTAGTGATTTCATTGAAACTTTAGGCGCAAGAATGCACTAATTTACGTTTCTGATAAGGACACAGTTTTATCCAGTTTAGTACCAATTTGATTATTATCGACAATGAGAATTCATTATGAGAGAAAATATTTTAGGATTATGCACAAATGCCGTCAAACTCGATGAATTTGCGACCATTCATCGAAAAATGTAAGAATTTTGTCCATTGGATGGATGAACAGCTGTTGAATGAACCGATTTGAATTAGATCCAATGGATTTAGGGTATTGGGTACACGAAAATGTTCATCTTATTAGTACGTGTTCATTCAGCGGAAAGGATCCAATGGACAAAGTTACATCCTAATCTCAGAATCTCGCGACTTCGTTATTAAAAAGAATCATTCTGAAATTTTCGTGTCGCCATGTGTACGTACGTGGCTCTACAGTCTACTGTGATAATAGTAAGATCACGAACGTACAAATGGTGGTCGTGTAGAAATTTCAGGAGGCGTTCTGAGAACTCGTGATCATACTTCATAGGTTTTTATACTTGAGGATGAAATCCAGCCTAAATTTTACGTAAAACTTATTTTCAAGTCCTGATCGACTTACAGTTACAGATTACAAAATGGCATTGATAAACTTAAAGAACCCTTGGACTTACTAATTGTCTGGATCGTGTCCATATTGGTTCAGACCCTCGCCCTACGGGCTCGGGCCGAAGCCGGATACATCCCTCGGGCTAACACCCTCTGGAAGGCGCGTACTATGCATTTTATAAGCTGTATACTGTATCTTACAAGCAGTCCAGGCATGCCTGAAACAGTTCAGATGATATGAAACGGAAAAAAATGGGGCTATGGTGTGCAGTATAAAACCTTCACAACACATTTCTCAAAGTTTATTTTTTCAAAATTTATTTCTGAGTGTTACCTAGAATTTAGGCGGATTCCACCTAGTGAATTGAATGTCATATTGAGTTTTAAGTTTTGTATGAAGGATTTATAACCGTTACATAATGCACGTGTTTCTATAGTGAATGACAAACCAATAAACCAAGAACTGTGATGAGAAGTTATTGGAGATCACAATGAATTGAGCTTTCCTAGACTCCTTCCAGAGTTTTACAAAATAACCCTCAACTCAAGCTTTAAAACCGGAACAAGAATATCAACCTACAGAGGGTTAAAGCACGAAGGCCACAAATCTGAGTTAAATCATAATTCAATCAGGAGCTGTAAGTGATTTATTCAATAAAGAAAAAACGACCGCTGAGAGTGGTTTATTTTCAGCATAAAGTTTGATTGAGATTTTTTAAGATTATTTTAGACCCCCCCCCCCCCTATTTTGAAAATTCACCAAACGCCTGGACGTTTATTTATAAGAGAAAAATAGAGATAGTCTGTGCAAAAATTATTTACAAAGGTTTTAGTGTTGGAATGTGTTCTAATGGGTCCCATGAAGGTCTCCAAAGAGTGTTAAGGTTCTACCCCTTGAGGAAATTTCAGGAGGGCCACGCCCTTTTTTTGACCGTGGAAATTTTGGTGAAAAATCGAAAATCCAAGTTTACATACATATAAGTCACGTGGGTACTCTAAACCTATGTTTTCTGGGACGGGGAATCGATTCCAAGCATAATCTAAGCGCTATCGATCTTTCTTGACCCATTTTCGACCACGCCCATTTTTTGCATATGGAATTTTTGAGGCCAAAATGCCATTTCTCAATGATTCTCAATATATGGCTTGTGGGTACTCTAAACCTATGTTTTCTGGGACGGGGAATCGATTCCAAGCATTATCTAAGTGCTATCAACCTTTCTTGACCCATTTTCGACCACGCCCATTTTTGCGTATGGAATTTTTGAGGCCAAAATGCCATTTCTCAATGATTCTCAATATATGGCTTGTGGGTACTCTAAACCTATGTTTTCTGGCATGGGGAATCGATTCCAAGCATAATCTAAGTGCTATCGACCTTTCTTGACCCATTCCTGACCACGCCCACTTTTTGCACAAATGAAGTTCTTGAGGTTGAAATGTCATTTCTCGATGATTCACAATATATGGCATGTGGGTACTCCAAACCTATGTTTTCTGGGACGGGGAATCGATTCCAAGCATTATCTAAGCGCTATTGACATTTCTTGACCCATTTCTGACCACGCTCACTTTATGCGTACGTGGAATTCTTGAGGCCAAAATGTCATAATTTTTCGATAATTTACAATATATGGCTTGTGGGTACTCTAATCCTATGTTATTTGGGATGGAGAATCGATCCTTCATACATGATATAAGAGCTATTAACAATTCATGCCCAATTTCTGACAACGCCCAGCCATTTTCGATAATTCGACATTTTAAATGTCATGCAATCTTTTTACTTACTCCTTTCTATCTGGAATCTGGATGCTAACAGTTCCACTGTTTTCTCCGTTAACTCTCGAGCGCTGCTGTTGAACTTTTAAAGTTTGAAGAAGCAAGTCTGGACCATCCTAAAGTCGGCGGCAAATGAAAATACACTTGACTGGAAAAATGTGGATCTTCCGTGGCAAAAATAGGAAGAATTGATCATTCAGGCCGGCTGAGGGTCGTCCAGCATATCATTTTATGATAAGTTCAACCGTTTTCAGCCGGCTCAGATGAATAATTCTTCTTATTTTGTGGATGGAGGACACTCAAATTTTCAGTCAAGTGTATTCTCATTTGCCGTCGAGATTAGTCATTGGCCTTCTTCACTGACCTCATAGAACAATGCCATTTCCATATTTTCATCAAGGCAATTCTGGCGAAAATCTAATCCGGATTCCGCAAACAGTCTGACCGAGTGAATGGGTAAGCAAAGGACTCAGTAGGAGTTAGACCAAAATGGTCAGTGAATCTTAATCAAGTAATTTGGTTGCACCAACCTCCCTTCCTGCCCCAATTTTTTGCCGACTGAGAATCCATTTAGCTTTCATCTACTCAAAGGCTTAAAGGTATGGGCCAGAGAATCAGAGATATGTGTAGACTACACGACCACGACCAGTCGACCAAGGTACATGGTCTGACTATGCCTTTGGTCAGTCGTGAATTTCCGACTAAACTGAAGTACTGACTTCCTTAGGTATGGTCGAGTGGTCGACCATACCTAAGTACCTCGTTAAATTCGAATTTCCGAAGGCCACGAATGAAAAATCCTAGACAGTTTGTATGGCTTATTTTGACTTAGGTACATGAAACCAGGGTGGAATCTGGTTCGTCAACAAACTCAAGTTCCCAACTGTGGAATTGAAGTCGAGGTAACTGCATGTGACTTAAACTGTTGCAAGGTACTTCCTATGAGTACTTTACTCATCATATATACAGACCAAGCCGTCTCTTCAGGCGGAAGGATGTGATTTTGTAGTCTATGGATGTCTGCTTAACTTTAACTGCAAGGTGGACACGAAGTTATAGAAGGTGAAGTTGGAGTGTCTCTTTGAATGAGTCACTGATGTTTGTGGTCCTGCTGAGTCATGTGTGTTCTAGTAAAGTAGTAAGTAGAGGTTCACTACAAGTCTAGCTGGCGATCCTTCTTTTTTAAATAGAAATTAGGCCAATGTAAAGGATGGTAGGATGGTCTAAATACATCCGACAGTAGCAGTTGACAATTGAGGATCCAAGATGGGCTTCCAGATAGATGGAAGCATAGTTTTGGGTAAGGAGGATGTAGAGAGAAGATATTTGAGAAGCATCAGGGTCCAGGATTTGTATCAGTGTATCTGACTGATGGATTAGCTCAGCATGCAGGATGAGTATTCGATTCCAATACTGGTGTTTACTCTCACCAGATGATCATTTCTCTGATGATGCTGACACAGGGTTCACTCTCGTGGACAGAACAACCATAAAGTATGAGTATTCAAGAAGACATCCCACATACAAAAAGAAGGGCTGTCAGAAAATTTCTGACAGCCTCTTCTTTTTGTATGTGGGATGTCTTCTTGAATACTCATACCATTTCGACAATTTCTGAGAAATGGGTCAGAAATGGTCGTCAGAGCTGGGATAGTGGGATGGCGATTGGGATCGAAATAATCATCGTCATAATATGTCTCTCGAATCATAATCAGAAAATAATATTTCGCCGGTTTCGGCCTAAATATATTCTATATGCACAATAATTGAATAATGGGCGTGACCTGGAATCGGCTTGGAAATGTTCATGGAACTGGAAGTAAATAATGAATATGAAATAGATTACCCGCCTCACTGCCTCAGGAAAGGTTGGTTTCCGTTCAGATCACCCTCATGTCTTTAGATCAAACCACATGCCTTTTTACAACGAGAAATGGCATTTTTGGCCTCAAGAATTCAATGTACTCAAAGAGTGAGCGTGATCAGAAATGGCCAAAAAAGGTCAATAGCGCTTAGATAATGCTCGGAATCGATTCCCCGTCCCAGAAAACATGGGTTTAGAGTACCCACAAGCCATATATTGTGAATTATCGAGAAATTACATTTTGGCCTCACAACTTCCATACACAAAAAAGTGGGCGTGGTCAGAAATGGGTCAAGAAAGGTCGATAGCACTTAGATTATGCTTGGAATCGATTCCCCATGCCAGAAAACATGAGTTTAGAGTACCCACAAGCCATACATTGTGAATCATCGAGAAATGACATTTTGGTTAACTTCATTACGCAAAAAGTGGGCGTGGTCAGAAATGGGTCAAGAAAGGTCGATAGCGCTTACATAATGCTTGGAATCGATTCCCCGTCCCAGAAAACATAGCTTTAGAGTACTCACAAGCCATATATTGTGAATCATTAAGAAATCGCATTTTGGCCTCAAAAATTCCATACGCTAAAAATGGGCGTGGTCGAAAATGGGCCAAGAAAGATCGATAGCGCTTAGATTATGCTTGGAATCGATTCCCCGTCCCAGAAAACATAGGTTTAGAGTACCCACGTGACTTATATGTATGTAAACTTGGATTTTCGATTTTTCACCAAAATTTCCCACGGTCAAAAAAGGGCGTGGCCCTCCTGAAATTTCCTCAAGGGGTAGAACCTTAACACTCTTTGGAGACCTTCATGGGACCCATTAGAACACATTCCAACACTAAAACCTTTGTAAATAATTTTTGCACAGATGTCCCCGATTTTTAGCAAATAATGACCTTATAATATTAGAATGTTGGTAATTAGAGTCAAAAATTGAATTAAGGTTACATTCGTCTCCCAAAGTATGCAAGAATTTGCGCCACCACAGTGATGAACTTGAGGTGATATGTCCTGGATAATTTATGCCCTTTATGAAAATAGTGAATACCACAAATAATATAAAATTGTGGTATTTACTATCTTCATAAAGGGCCATACGGGAAAAAACTTGAACTGGGCTCATAGGTCGAAATGAAATCCCGGTGTCTTTAAAAAGGTCTAGCGTCTCCAGAGAATATAAATTATATTCTCAGGAGACGATAGACCATTAGCTTTTTAAGGGATTTATTACGACCTATATGAGCTCAGTTCAAGTTTTTTCCCCGTATGACATTTGAAAATCATTTGACTTATTTCGAAGAATCCTGCAAGCCGGCATTATCTGGCTGATGAGATTTACTGAAGTCCAAGTTAATACTTTACCTCCTGGGAAAATTTCATTAAATTGCCGTTATACTCACTGATGCATGTGGATATTGGTGATATAATATGACCGCACCACGCAAAATGCATAATACAGCTGCATAATATTCATAATTTCAGTTTTACTTTCACAAAACATAGATCACACATTCGTATCATTAATATTCACTAATATCATTATCAGATACGACATGTATTTATATGCACGACGCACCACCACCACATCTTGATTTATGCTATCTGAGTGAGGTTGTAGGATACTGATAGTGTGATTATGAAAATAATGATGCTTTCCAATCTGGAACCATGACGAAATCTCGGAGTAGAGCATGCCTCAATATTCAATATTTTCTTGTTCACGAAATGCTGCGCGCGCAGCTTAGGAACCCTCCCATAGACAACAAGCTGCTGGATAGTATAAAAACTATCAGTATCTCATATCATATGCTCAGAGTTCATTATTTGCGTGAAAAGTTGTACTTTTGTTATTGTTATATAATATGTGAATGCCCATCGAATGATAAACATCTCATTACTCGATTGCATTTGGCATGCTCCATCACAAATTTTCATCCTGTAACGAAATATGCATAGATCTGATCATGAAATGAACATTGAAAAGCCCGTTAATTAATTTCAGTTGGCACAGAGCATGTATGCTTGATTTTCTCACGGTCCCCCTCTCATTCTCTACTTCTGAATAGTTGCACCCAAGTAGTTATCTTTGGCACCTTGGTTGGACTTAATATAAGTTATCATGTGTAATATCGCACTTATAAAACCGAGGCCGAAGGTCGAGGTTTTATCGAAAAATTTGCACTTTTACGAGTTTTTAAGTCAAACTAAATTATGGACCGACCTTATTACGTGTTAAAATGAGAGTCATTTTAAACACCAGGAAATATCTTGCATTATAGTCAAAGCTATAAAATTTATAGCTTTGACTATAATGCAAGATATTTCCTTGTGTTTAAAATAGCCCTCGTTTTAACGCGTAATAAGGTCGGTTCACAATTCAGTTTTGATGGCCCAGGTGCGCCAGAATCTTAGAATGAAATTTAGTTGGTGGCAGATATATGGCATATGCCATGGCACACTGGGATAGGCTCATAATGAATTTCTTCAAACGGATTCATTTCAAATTAGTTTGATTTGATTTCGAAATAAAATCTATTTTAAAATTTTGTGGCGGACCCCCCACCACCATAAACCTCTGAGATGTGTCCGGGTAATATTTGCAGCCCATTTCCAAATGAATAAGTTTCCCAGAAGTCGTGTTCCTCTCCTTCGTGAAAGCAAAGCTCCGGCTTTAAACTATAATGTGTAGATGAGATTGTGCAATTGCAACAATATTTTATATGCTCATGAAACAGCTTTCCTACAGCTTTCTCAGGCAGAGCAGGTACATTTCAATATGATGATTAATGCCTGCCTGAGTATAGAACTGGAAGCATATTATAAACACGATGAAGCGACCGGCATAAGTTACTAATGAACATAACATCACTGCAGTACTGTCGCCTGGCCTCATGAATCATGGGAATATTCTGAAGGTTTTATAGTTGCCATATTATAATGTGCATAACGTCTCACATCACTGCGTTTCTGGGAGAGAATATACGCTCTTTTAGTAATGAATGTACGGAAGTGTTTGCGTTTGAACGGTATTTTGTGTTCATCGATGTTTAGTTATTCAGAAGTGATGGCCGAGGTTAAGAAGTTTTACGTGTACGAGAGGCCGAAAGTTGACGGCACAGGAATGTCACCGGGACGAGTTAACCTGTTCCAGGAGTGCAAATCAGCTGATTCTGGGGATCACTTTCCTTTGAAAGGTTATTGTCAAAGCTATCGTAACTTTGAATCGGTTTTATTAGGATAGGTTTTATAATTAGGATCTCTATCAAATTATGAGTGAATCAAATAATGGATTCATGAATGGAAATTGAAAAAAAACTTTATAACTATCGACCAAACAATCTGACAACCAAACCCTCGCAGGAGCGGTTGAGTCGAGTGAGAGGAGTCTGTCTGACGCACGGAACGACGAAGTGAGTCCGGCAGTACAGCGGACGCTGCGTTCCCACCGCGGTCTCCAAGCGCTCCAGAAGAACACCAAGCGGACAGGAGTTGGGGACCAAGCAGGGGCATCTAGTTCAGAAGCTGTCCTTGCCAAAACTGTGAAACAGATCCAACGCGAAACGGTGCGGTGCAATAAAACCAGGTTCCTGGAGTTCCACCGATCGGTGCAGGAAGCTGCCAAGGCGAGCAGCAAGCTCAAGAAGTTCGGAGAGATTCTGAGGATGAAGCGACAGAAGCAGATTGAGCAGAAAATTCGGGATAGAGCACGGAGGTCAGAGTTAGGTCTTGATAGAGTCAAGATACCACAACGTCAGTTCTTTTCCATATCGCAACCCATGCACTGTCTGAAACGTCCGCGAAAGACTGATTTGTTACGTTCATTTTCGGAGAAGACTTGTTCCAAGAAACGTGATATTCCGATAGAAACTCAATTGTCGGAGAAACTGGGCCCTAAAATTAACGACAGTCTGATTAAGCCTATTCCAATTCCAAACTATCCTCACAGAATCAACAGTACTCCTGAAACTGAAAGTCCTGTCCCAGTGCTTCCCTCAGTCAACTTGTCCTATTCTCGGTTCCTATACCGGAACTTAGAAGAGTTGGGCTGTCCCAAGGAGAAGACATATTACTTTCCTATTCAGATGTACGATAAGCCGCCACACGCGGTCAGTGTACCCCGCGGTCGTTTCTTCTGTTATACTTCCAGTCGTCATAGGTGAGATCGAGCAGAATATTAGATGTAATAGTTAGAGGACAGCGTGGACACATGGCATACTAATTTATAGAGGGACTGGAAGCTGTGGTTCATACGCGATACGCACAATATCAATGTGGGATCGTTTACATATTACGTAATCAACTTTTGGCCGATTTTAACCCCTCCCTCCCCCTCGTAATCAAGTTTAAAGTTGTATTTGTTACAATAACATGTATCGTAATCATTTGGAAACCCCCTCCCCCTTTGTGATTACGTAATATGTGAACGATCCCTATGCACCGAAACGATGGACTATAAGTATACTTATAGTAGTATTACTATTAGTATAACTATGAATACCTGATCAAAACTTAAAGACGAAAGTTCTATTTACACCATTAGCCCTTGGCGTTGGCCGGAGCCTTCACATATTAAGTCATAACTTTTTTGCCCTCCCCCTTACCCCTATGTTCCATGGCCATATTTCCACTCATATATATCAGTGATATTTATTTTCTGATATTTTTTACCCATATTTTTACGATTTTACTGATATAATTCGGTCGAAAAAATATGTGCAAGCCGGCACATATTAAATTTTTTTACTCATATATATGGGTTGTGGGCACCTAGATCGCGTTCTAATTGATACGCTTAATTGAATTTTGACATGTACCCGGGTATTCTTGTGTGTTAATGAGGTAATGGTTTACATTCAACACTCTACACCCGACTTCAGGCTCGTTCACCATTGACCTTAATCAAGGCGGATCGAGGAAATGAAAACTCATGATTTCGCAATTGGGAAATATGAAACTAAAAAAGTTCATTGAATAAGAACAATCTTTGTATATAGGCCATGTTAAAAACAATAATTTAACTTGATAATTTGTGAACCACGGCCACGGAGAAACTGCTAATGAGGCCGTGATCAGACTAATGAGGCCGTGTACTGACTCATGTAGGTCATACTCAATCAAGTCATCTTATCATTTTGGCCGCTGATACATTGGTAGGCTTCATTAAGCTTCACTCAGTGTCTGCATAGGCCACTTCTGGCCTTAAACGCATTGATTAAAGCCTTATGCAGAACAGTGAACACAGCCAGTCATGTAATTTTGTGAGCTCACCAAAGCTCTCAGGCCATATTAGCATATACATACAATCTGAATTGTTTGCATTGACTACATCATTACCGTGATCATTACTATTTGGTATTGGCCAACGGCACTGGAACGGTAGAATCCGCCAATTTGAGCCCCATATGGAAGCCTACCTATATTCATTATTCAATGAGGTTGGTACTTGGTACCTATCCCATTCACTCAATCGCTCATTCGGTGAAGGTAACATAGTGAGCGAGCAAAACTTTTTCTGATAAAACTTTCCTCTAAATCTAGTGTTTACGGCCTACTCTAAAATCAGTATTTAATTTAGGTTGGCGCAAACAATCAAACATTAAGTTAGGGTTGAAGTTAGGATAAGAGTTAGAGTTAGAATTAGGGCTAGCGTAGTTGGGCTCCGGGTAAAGGTATAGGATTATAACTTTAGAACTAGGGAGCTTTGACAGGGGATCGGTAAAAAGCCCAGTGAAGGCGTGCACAGACTTACACATCACTACTGGTACTGGTAAGTCTGTAGGTACCTATGGAGTCTGCCTTTGAAAGCTATTGAAATAATTCAGTAGACACACACAACATATTAACAGAAGTCGCTGCAGATGGTGATGGTGTAGGTAACCTTTTGCCTTGTTTAAGCCTCTTTAACGCCATGAAGGTATCTACACTTGCACTGTACAGCCCCACATTAGGGTTAGCGGTGAACAGGCACGAAGGTAAGTTGCAAACGTGTTCGCTCTCCGCAACAGATGTGTTATGTAGTGGCAGACTGGCAGCAAGGTGCCGGGGCATTCAAAAGTGTTGCCGATCCATGACTGACCGGTTCTCTCTTTTATAAAATTTGATTTTGGAATATGCAAGTAGGTGACAAATCCACGCGATTTTTCACTCTTGACAAAAACACATCCCAGTTTGCTGCTTCTTTGAGCGTTGGCCGTGTAAACTTACCCTTTATAAGTTCATATAGGCTGTACTGCTGTAGAAGGCCTTGTCATTTCGACTCACGACTGTGCTCTGTGCACTACAGGGTCTAGGTGAATCGGAATGAAGACAAGGCCAACTTAACGTGCATTGAATAGAAATATTATGCTCGTAAGGAATTTGAGAAGGAAATACATTCATATTGCTCTATCTGATTGGTTTATACACCAATCATCAGTTGACTGAATACTGATGGGTTAATGTTTCAATGCTTGGACTGTGATTTAATTACGTAATTTGCGCGGCGCAAAAATTAGAGAAAGAAATTTAGAGAAAGAAATTTATTTTTTATCAACATTACAATACATTTAAAATACAAAACAAAATAATTCCTTTCCTTTTCCCTTTAATTTCCCAATTTAACAATTAAACTTAACTCAGTTGCCCCAGCCCGTCGGGGCGCCGCGCACTATGGCGCGCGCACCCGGGCGCGGGCACCATGGCGCGCGCACCCGGGCAATGATACCCTCCTGCGGCGCGCGACACTGTGCAAGGTACCTTCAGTGCGACAGTGCAACGCACCCCAGGAAAAGCACCCAGAGCCCAGGCGCCGCGCGCGGCACAGGCCGCGGCGCCACAACGGGCCAGATACAACTGGGTAACACTACTCACAAGTCAAATCGAAAATTTTAACATTGTTACGTAAGTATTTAAGTACTATACTATAACTATCTAGTAGCCAACAACAAAATTTCATAATACAATATCTATTATCTAATTTCTTGTCTTCTAGGAAATTTCAAAAACTTTATCAATTGCAATGATACTGCGATATAGATACTGCTAAGCTTAGCTACAGCTGATTACAGCTATAGCTTTTATTAAAGACGCATGCGAAGCTCGGCGCGCATGCGATGATATTTATTATTTTTGTTTATTGCGATAACTATTGTTATGATAATTGCAATTGATTATAAAGATTATAGTCTTCAAATATTCATAATAATTATTAAATTTGAGACAGCCCATATCTCTAAATCTCGAATATAAATTATAATATTATAATATTAACAGCTCGTGAAATGTAAATATATTTTAATTTTAATAACTTAACTGTGTTTTTTAGTTAAAATGATCTAGATTAGTTAAAATAATTTAGATTATACGTCAATTAGTTATATGAGGAAGTCATCTATAATTTTAGTTATAATACATGCATCAAATTATTCAAAAAAAATGCGTTGCAAACACGCATTTTTATGCATCAGTCATAATTCAAACTCAAATACGCATTACATTTTTCATTAAAGTTTCAATTATCAAGATTAATTTTTAGATACAAAGGCCTGGACTGACTCGCTTTAAGATATGCAATGTCTGCAGACTTGATGCGCCCCAATGCGTTCCAAAGGAAGGACGGCCCTCTGACTACACTCTGAGAGTCTGTGCACGCGCTATCGGAAGCTCGCCCGCTCATGTACGGCAGCAAATGGCGTGCGCACTGCTATTAATACATGAGCCGATCAAGTCTGATCAATGCAAGGGGGGACGAGCAACCGAGACCGGCACACAGCCACCGTCGGGATGGAGCAGCCTGCAGCCCAACGGCCGCCCCTCAGACAGTTCCGATCGGGACGCACATGTTAGCAGCTGTACAACTGTACTAGTGCGTATTAATATTTTCGTGCACTGTGCAGTCGCAATTTTCTGTAATTATTGATACCTGATCAGGTACCTTACTAAATTTTGGTCGCGTCGTGCATTGTGACATTATGGTTATACCAAATAACTAGTAACTCAAATTGGAGTGTCGACTTAATCTTCACTTTCGATAAGATTAAGGTTTTAGATTTAAATAAAATTGTAACTTCAGGGTGGGGTTCATTGCTAGCCCGGGATGACCCACGGAGGCAACGGCATCCCGCCCCTATCGCACATTGGTTGCTGAAAGGAAGCTCATTTGCCTTAGCAGCTTCTATGAGCACCGGGGGACCAAATGCGATACTGACGGAATCGCTCCTCTCAGAGCCCTCACGGGGAGCAGAAGAATCCTAAATATCGTCACCTTCAACTGCGGTATCAAATACATTTTCAGCTTGATGTCGACCCTATGAAATTTTATTAATAATTTATTATTATTTTATAAATTTTTTGTCGTACGTTGCTTTCTGGTCGTATCGTGTCGGGGATATTCAAATTTCAAAATTATCACTATAAAATTATGTTCGCAAATTTTGATTCTCATGTGATTAATAAGGAAGGGTGCAGTTGATTTTAATGTTTTCAATTTTGAATTTTCACCAATGATAAGATGATAGTTGACATTAAAAAGTTTTTAACAAAACCGGAAGGGAGGGAGGGGAGACGGGGACAGCAACATGGAACAGGTTGAGCTGAAAAATATATTTTTCAGAAAGAATATGGCCATATTATTTCAGTGAATTATTTGGCCATGGAACAAGAGGGTTACTGACGTTTGCAATCACAATGACCATTGACCAACAAATTTTGATAAAATATCAATCATGTACGTGTGCTGTGATTCATATATTGTTATGTTACTTTGTAATTGTTAAACAGAATGTGGTTCTAATTGTTATACTTATAGACGAACCTAATTTAATCATTATAAAATGGCCTGTCACGTGTCCAGTTAATTAAAATCTGGAAATATACATTAAAGTTAAACATATCGAATTGTAGAAATACTTACACAAAAATATTGCGAACGAAAACGTTTGGAAATTTTAAAGATAAGGATTTGAAATTTAAACAAAATTTGCTGTCATCAGCAAAACTAAACCACCTCCTGCATTTCTTTAGCTTGCCAAACTTAAAATGAAGCTCTGAGACTGAGAGCTTTTGACTTTGAGATGGTGAGCTTCATTTCACGTTCGGCAAGCTAAAGATTAAGAATGATGCAATGGGACCAATGAGTTCGTCTGGTCGAGACGAATCTGAATAAGTAACCATTACCAACTTTTAGGGCGATTGGAGATGTAAATTTTTCTCAAAAAACGTAAAATGGAGCCCTGAGAGCAATATCTGTCTTCTCGCCAAAATGTGCTGAAGACACCAAATTTTGGTGTCTTCAGCACATTTTGGCGGTAAGACAGATATAGCTCATTTTACGTTTTTTGAGAAAAATTGACAAATCCAAATTCCAATCGCCTTCCCCTAACCAGGGTGGTTTCCGTTTAGGGCCTACCACGCCGCGCACTCGACTCTGTCTAGTCGATCAGACGAACTCGTTGCAGTCAGACGTCCGCGTCGCGTTACGGTTAAGTCTGAATGTCTGACCCCTTCGCCCTCGGCGCGCGCGTCCGCGGAAGGCGTTGTCTGACCCCTTCGGCTTGCTAAACACGTATATATCCCTGTGTGGGCTCGCGCGGCGCGCTTCGCCAACACAGGGAATTGGAAGCGCTTCGCCAACGTAGGGAAGCGCGCGGCGCGTATACACGCACCTATGCGGGCTTAGGAACCCTTCGGCGGGCGGGTGCGCGTCCACCAATGTCCGACAGTCTGACCATGACAGTATGACACAGGTTTGTGTTGTCTGACGTTGTCAGACAACGCCTGACAAGGTTTGTGTAGTTGTTTGTCAGACGATGTCTGACCCGCTGACGCAAGCGGCAAGCCGTTGCCAGGCGTTGCCTGGCCCCCTCGCGCGCCCCGACTTGAAAAAAATATGGGGCACTTTGGGGCAGGCAACGTCTGGCTAGCAAGCCGCGCGTCGCTCGGAAGGGTCTATCAACGATAGACAAGTTGTCTGACGTTGACAGACCCTCTCGAGAATCAGCGGCGCTGACGCCAGCCGCTTCGCTTTTTTGGATCACCTGAACTGTTCCGAAAGGGCCAATAATGGGAAAATAGGTATCGAAGGGGCAAATCTACCACATGACTTTATCCAAATTGCAAAATTGGCCCTTTTGGAACACCATACCCAGCCTACCCAGACTCCTGACCCCTTCGACGGGCGATGTCCGTCCCTTTCTTCTGACTTGTTGTTGGACAAAGTGACGTCCAAATGTGGAACGTTGCGCCGCGCGCGCGAGGGTAGGGTAACATCCTACGATGACCCCTTGTCTGCAACAATTAACTGAATAAGCAATAAGCATTCTTGCTCTGGTTTCATAGTTTATATAATGTAAAGTGAACAAGCAAAGAGAAAGTCTATAGATTTTCTTAACAATCTACATATTTGTTTGAAGTGATTGATCATTTCAGTGGAACTCAAAAATTCTCAAATATGAAATCAAACCCACACACTTTGCACTACTATTCAACTGTCAGTTTTATCATAATAAAGACAAAGAGTCAAATACAATTGTGCCTACTAAATAATTTTGTAAATGAGTCAATGAATGTGGTTGTATATTTTTTAGCCACTTTTGTCTGGTTTTCTGCAGCAAAGCATTGAGCCACTGTCTCCATTAGTAGCAGGATCCTCCTTATTCTTTCCATGTGAACTTATTATATAACTGACACATAGTCCAACTATCTCAGTTAATACAATCTGAAAAGGAATTGGTGACTGTTTTATGTACACTGTTTATGGCAGTTATGATAGAAAATTCAGTTTAAATATGCCTTGTTAACTGTTCTGTTCCAATATGCCTAGTTAACTGTTTTAAAAAGTCAGTTCCACTGTATTATCTATGCATATTATGTTCAAAACATTTGACTTGGTGGCTAGGTCATGAGTGCAAAACTTTAATCTGATCTGATGGAAAAAAAACCTTCAAAAATGAATAGGAATTAAAATGCTAGTATTAATTACCTGGAATGCAAGAACACACTGCATTGTATCTGCATCACCCATAAAGTATAGTGCTAGGGTTTTGCTACAAAGCTCTCTAATCTCTCCACCAGACCAAAATTTGTCTGGGTGTGCTCTCATCATAAAGGGTGATCCAAAATCATCATCTTCAGAGATAATCAAGTAAATTATCATTCCAGTGTTATACAATATTTCAAGGGCACATGAAGCTAATGTTGTAATCGAGAGTTCCCACAGCCCCTCATTAGATTTAGAAGTATTTCTGTTATGTAACAAGCTATTTTTCCAAAAGCCGATTAAATAGATGACACTAGCAAATGCACTAAATGAAAAGGCACAAAATAATGTGTACATGATTGTAACCTCCCATGCTGTAATGTCTTCTTCCATAGAACTACATTGCGAGTAAGCACTTCTATCTAATACTAACATGAGACACCAGCCAGTGAATGTAGAGAGGATTATGAAAACAGTAAAAATAACTAATGTGCACAATGCCCTACTAAGACCATCTTTCTTTTGCCGGAAATAGAATGGCCTAATAACAGCAACAATTTGAAAGCAATAAGCATAAAACTTTTCTACTTTTAAGGTAATAGCTATCTGCTTGAACATTATTCCTGTAATAGACTTGGAAATAACTGCTACATGTGAATCAACTGATTCATTTTTATTTGATTCTATTATCACTGTAACAATGTTAGATCCAACCATTAAAACTCCTATCATCAATCCACAGAAGAAAATACTTGTTTTGATAAAAGTAACAATTCCAGGATAAACATTCTCTTTATAATAAATTCTCCTAAGACCCATTATACCATTGACAATAAATAGTGTAGCTAATATGTTTTCCATCAAGAACAAGCCCCTACAATAGTCCAATGGATTGAACTTAAGATCACCACCATAACTCAATTTAAAATCAGAAATATCGTGTCTTATTGTGATGTTTGTAAACACTTCCTCTGGAAAAGCAGAATCTGGCATTATAAAATCACCTAACTGTGGTTCAATGTAGGCAAAATCAAAGGAAATATTATGAGTTGCATTGGTGTAAGACATCATAGCCATGCCCCATTCATTAACCTCATCACTGATGTCCTGCAGAGAAAATGTGAAAATATAGGATGCAGCTATACAATCTGCTTACTGTAAATGTACTAGTTTGTACAGATTTGATTTTGTCACAATTGATAATAACTTACACAGTTTCAAAACGCTTAGGTACAACTTGTAAGCAAATAAAAATTCCAAGTTAATGTTGCAAAATAGTTTGAAGGAAAATTAATAAATTTACAGACTAAAACTGCATTAATGGCCAAAATTTCCAACTGAAAATTTTTGGTGTCTTTTATGGAATATTCGGGGCTGCTTCAAATAGAACATTAGATATTAAGAAATCTAAGTTGAATGCTTATGGGAGTGGCAGTGAGCTGTTAGAAAAAAGTAGCTAGAATTCGAATATGCAAAAACAGCAAAAAGTCACAATTCCAACTCACCCAAGTTTTCAGTGCATCCCCATCCAGACTAAGTGTGACATCAAATTTTGTATAAAATGGCAAGTGAACATCTTCCCAAGCTGTGTTGTTTTTGAGTTCTTGTAGAACCTCCTTGACATCCATATAATCCATTGATCTTGAGGAAAGTGACAAATCATGACATGTAATTACTTAATTATAATTCAATATTTATTTATAAGAAGCAATCTGTTGCTATGTATCTATGATTATGACACTCAACTTTTTTGAAGTTTGATTTCGTCTTGCTTCCAAACTCAAAGTTTTAATAATTTAACAATGGATGATTTTATGGCACAATTGTGACCTATAGAAATTTAATATAATGTGTCATATTCAATATAGATAAATGAATAAGATCGAGTATTTATTACACACTTAAGTCTCACAAAATGATATTTTCTACCATCTCTAACTATCTAAGTTTGAACTAATCGAAATTATATTCGGTCAGTATTAAAAATGCTTGCCTTCATTGAAAGTAACAATAATGATCAAGGTATGTTTTTATGAAAACTATCTTGATGATTGCATTTTCTGAATTATTTTCATGTAACTGCTTTTTTGTACCTATATATTGATTACCATATATTATTCAATGACAATATTCTATGTTTTGTATGCCTTCAGAAAACCAACGTCCAAGGATCCTGAGGTCAATGGGCACGTTGTTACTTCATTACCTAATGTCGCCCTTATTGCATTGATTCTGTTTTTCACTTAACTTTGGCATAAGAAAATAATATCATCAAAAATATAAAAGTCTTGACAATAAATCGTTTATAGAAAATTCTGGCATACTGTAGCAAATATAATGTGTCCAAAACCCTCATGCAGTATGAAAATTTGTAGCAGTACTAACTCAGAATGGCATAAAAATCTACTTTAAATAGAATGATAAATTTAATGAATTCAGTTTCAAATTCATTTGCATAACACATGCACACCGCTCATATCGATCTTCTCATTTCTATGCTTCAGGATCAAAAGATCTTTTTTTCTTTTTTTTTTCTTGAGCCACTCAGCATTACAATTCTTCATTTTATTTATCTAAGATCTATTAGAGTAGATTTTGTGACAATAGCTCTCCATGAATATGTGAATAGGCTTTATCATTATCCCAAAAATCGAGGGACAAGAAAAGATTTGTGATTTAATGTTATTCTCACTTCTGATTTCATTTTCCAAAATTCAGCCTTGAAATTCAGTCAAGGTAAAATCTCCATACCATCCTTTTCAGTTAGGACTTAGGAAATAAAAGTAAATGTTGCAACTATTTTGCTAAGGTGTAGAGTCTGATGTAAATATGGAGTCTAATGTGTAAATATGCTAATCATGGAGCATGTCACTGTCCCAATTGTCCCAAACTCAAGGAAAAAGTGGATTGAGACAGGTACAATTGGGCCCTACAATTAGGACAAATAGGACAATTGGAATGAATGGGACAAATGAAAGAAAATTGAACAAATGGGACTCAAAAAAATGAATGCAGACTGGGACAAATGGTACATTTGGGACATGACTCATGAGTGACAGAGAGAACTGATGTTTCCTATTACCTTATTAAGCCAGCTCATGAAGTATGAACCAGATTACATTATTTTTGAACGATTGTTGCTGGCCCTTTGATTTTGTTTTCAAACTTGGTCACCAGAATAAGAATATTTAATTTCAACAATTCCTTTACAAGCCCATTACTAAATATTCATGATCTAAGGTACACAATGCCTAGACACAGATCTCGCTCTAAGTCACCCTCCAAAGGATTCGGAAGAAAGGACACCTCACTATAATTGAGGTAATAATAAGTATCAATCGAGTTAGTGAGATTAAATTGAGGTTTAGTTAGTGTAATTTAACCTAATAACTTAATAACGAGTACCTACTGTAGCATACTTATAAACATATAATTAGGGAAAACAGTTTACCTTACCTCTTTAACGCTGTCATTTGCTCAGTTATATGATTATGTAACTTGATATAATGAACTAAATTTTATCTTTTGGCAATTGACATGCATCGATGCATGTTACATGCAATTCAAGTTGTATCTTAGATGATGACGAGCTACGAAAATCAACTGGTAACTATGTTACTATTTGTATATCTATTTGTTTTTCAGGGGATGTATCAGCCGACCCAAGATGAAGATAAAAAGATCTATGAAAGTAAGATATAAATAGGGACTCACTGTTGAGTGTATGTTGTTCAATTTTTCAAGATCTTATGTTAATGTTATTTCATCCTTTATGTACTTAACTTGAGGCATTCTGGCAAAAGACAAATACGAAAATATAAGACTGGAACCGTTACTCGTGAGTGATATATATTTGATCGTCAGTCCCCGGTTTACTCCTCAGAGTACAAGAAGTGGATATCTGAGGTGGAGCAAACAGCAGCTGTGTAAAAATATATATTTATATTTTTATTGAACTAAATTTTGGTATTTATCAAATTTTGGTATTGCATAGTGACCAGAGTCGGGCACCTCTGTATAAACTGCGTCCTGCGAAATGATTTATGTCTACTTTCAAGGACTTAACTAGTTTATCAAGTTATTGATTCAGTGATCTGAAGTTAATAGAATTATCAGAAGTGTATATTATGCCTACGTGAAGAGGTATGATAGTATGTATATGCTTATATGTGCTATTGTTAGATTTAATAATAATAATAATGATCACATTACACAAAAAATGTCTATAAAAAGGGCAATGTTGGGGTCTGGGACGGCAGCCCCCAGAAGGCAAACATTTGGAACAAATTGCCATCTCAATAAGACTTTTACCATCATTCAGTCCAGGGGGAGGCGATACAGGCAGCTGCCTCCCCCTTTTTGGACAGGTGATATGAAAATTTTGTTTATTTTTTATAAAATCAGAGCTTTGAGCCAACAAAATAAAACATTAAACTGGTTTTGGGAGGTTTTGAATGTAACTCACAGTCCCCTTTTCAGAAATCTGGCTATGCCCCTGATTCAGTCATTCATGTCTAATTTTGATATATTAGCATATCAGTTCTTTGGTATTATGAGAAATATTTACAGAAACGAAAATAAAACTTATTTTAGGCGGGGCCTGGGATGTGGGAGCATTAGCTCCCAGAAGTCAGACGTTTGGAGCAAATCGAAATTGGAATTGCCGTCTCAGTATGATATTTGCCCTCATTTCAGTCCAATTTTTCACAGTATCACAATTAAAATTTGCACTTAATCTTCGCTTGTCCAAGACATAAGATAATCAATTTATCCAATTTAGATGAGAAATGATATAGATTGTCTTTGCCCTTCAGACTTTTGTTGATAGATTAACCATACGCATGCTGCTTATTAATCCTCGTTCTCATTGAATATCAAAATAATAGTCATCATCAAAGCAATGATAACCTTCAGCTTTATCAAAAACATTCCCTTTTAGCTATCCTCAATTCTGCTCTTAGTTTTCCTAATTTGGTTTTTTGGTTTCAAGTCACAAACACATCTTAAAAAGAGATGACAATTTCACAATTGTTCCACCACTTATCACCAAATTTTGTTTTTTTTTTTTCAAATCTTTGAAAATTTTTTCAGGAAGAAAAATTTTTATCCTCGCCCTGGGCCTTATCCTCCCTATGGGAAATGGATTTCAACTTTTGTGAAGGGGTGGGCAGAAGGCATTTCTTTCATAGGTCCCATCCAAGACTTTGGTTGGAGTTGTTGGAGAGTTCTGTGGCTTGACTACAAAGATGACTGCATTTGTTCTACAAAGAAGAAGAAAAAAAACAATAATAAAAACAATAATAAAAACAATAACAAAGACAATAATAAAAACAATAATAAAAACAATAATGAAGGCATGATGAAGGCATTTCTTTCATGGATCCTGTCAAAGACTTTGGTTGGAGTTGTTGGAGAGTTCTGTGGCTTGACTACAAAGATGACTGTATTTGTTCTTAATGTTCTACAAAGAAGAAAATAATAAAACAACAATTACAATAATGATAATGAACCATTTGGACTTTGAGCTGAGTTCATGAGCTTAGAGGCAATCCATTAAAGATCCCTAAGATTTAGGTAGCAAATCTGAGAGATGGTATTGATTTGCACACCCAGGTCCAATTGTTGATGAAAATAAAAACCATCATTCTTTGCATGTAATGATGGAGATAGTTTTATTTCTCCAAATTTATCACCAAGTTCCCCTAACCAAGTTCCCCGAGGGATGATCTGGTTAAAGCAAATCACCAAGATCCAGCTTCTCAATAGGACAGACACTGTCCTTGCCCTAACCAGGACCCTGGTTACGCGTACGCGCACGGAGTGCGCGGCGCGGCAAGCGTATCGACACCCCTGGTTAGGGGAACCAATGTCCCATTGAGCTTCATAAAGTTGACCGTCATTCGTTTCTTAACCTCCCCAAAACAAAGTTGTATATTATTTAGGTCAGGATTTTCAGTGTTCACCTAAATTTCGATGACGTTGCCTGTCTATCTTGGAGTGTCAGATTGAATTGATGTTAAGAGTAGACTGGCGTCAGTCAGTAAACAGCATAAACTTCGGCCTCATTTAGAACTTTGAACTTCCGATGGTTGTTGTTAGAGTGAACTGGTGTTAGAAGAAACAAGTGAACCTACTTCGGAATTAGCTAGAATAGAATTAATATAGATTCAGAGTAAACATGTACTTATAGTCAGTAGATTGAACCGGAGTGGACTTGTGTCAAATTATAAAACTTGTTTAAGCGGGACTATTTTCACGGTTCATGAGCCAGAGTTTTGGTTGTTAGAGGACAGGTCTACATTACTTCTTTTCAGAACTGAAACTTGTCCAAAACTTTTAAAGTAATTTTAGTCGGACTGGTAGATCAAATAAGGGGTGAGTGAAGGTATCTCGGGTTAGCTGATGCCTTAAAGTACTGATTTCACAATGAAAACTGAAATTTACTGCAGGCAAGATAAATATTTCCATCCTATTGTCCCAAATGAATGCATAAATAGTTGAGTGTATCAATTAACTAACATATCTAATCAACAAAAAATCATTTAAAAAGAAAATAAGAAAACTAAAAAGTGAAGCAAACAATAAAGAAGTAATGTGAAATACCAATTTTATCACGTATTTTAATAGCAGCATAGCAGTCAGTTGCGGTCTGGTGCAGTAGTAGTCTGTCAGCGTAACATAAAGGTGCGATATCTCTCGCGATAGAGGCACCTAGAAACATGAAGATTTCACCATGATTGTGTTACCCAGAAATAATTAATAAATTGGATCATGAAAAATAGCACTTTCTGGGTGAGAGAACCTTTAATATTAGCTATGGAAGAGCTGTTGAGCCTAAGCGCAGAACTTCCAAATAAGTCATGATCTTGATACCATGCAATATGGTTGTTCAAGAGTGTCTACCAGAGCTTATTCATATTATCCATTTCATTGTAAATAGGAATCCCTCAGGAAAGAATTTTTCCTTCAAACATAGCTGCAATTTGATAGATCCATCACTCTCAAAAGCCCAATCTTGATGCTGATATGCTTGGGAGTATAGGCCGCAAGCAATCTCCTTGTGATTTGTGCTGGGGATAAGCATTAATAGCGACAAGCTTGCATCGTTTTCGAGCATGTCATTGTTATCTCGACATTTCGTTATAGAGCGACCCTTGTTTCAGTACCCGCAGCCGGACACAGCACCCTCAGAGCTGGGCCACCACGATGGCGCGCACGGTTACTCCCCATCCCAGCAGCTCTACCGAGCGCGGGCGTGCAACGAGACGCGGAGGTCCTCCTCCCGCGAGGCGGAGGGTGTGTACGCGGAGCACAACCACAAGTTCTACGTTCTCTTCGTGCTGGGTTCGCTGCTTCAGGGCGTTGGCGGCACCCCGCCCGGCATCGCCGGATCCACCTACCTGGACGAGATCTTCACGCAGAAGCAGTTCGGCATCGCCATCTCCGTCACGTACGTGGTCTCCTTCGTGGGGTACCCCGTGGCGATGCTGCTCGGGGCCAAGTTCCTCACCATGTACGTGACGCCAGCTGCCCCCTGCGGGCGGGTCACCCCGCAGAGCAAAGGAGTGGGTGGGGGCGGTACTGCCATGATGATTCTCTCGCAGGGGCGGTGTTTGTCTTCTCCTTTATCACTGCGTTGTATCCACGGCAGATGCCGGCTGCTAAGGTGAGTCAAGCCTTGTCTATAATTCGATTCTAAGCAATCTACGTCTCTACTAACGAGGAGTAATTTACAAAATTATCGATTGAATTAATTTTCGCCAGTCGCTTTAGATCTATAACATTGTATTGGTGTTCGTTTATCTTCCAATTCCAGAAAGTTCTTGAAGACAAAGTTAAGCGTGGTTTCACAACCGTCAATGAAAAGAAGAACGAGTTGAACCGGTCCTTCCGGGAAATTACCAAGGACCTCCTACCGGCCTACAAGCGAATACTGAAGTCGAAACCCGTAGTTTTCCTCATAACATCCGATGTTTTTATGTTCCTCCACTACGGGTCTTATACGTACTATCCTAAGATGTTCTCCATGCTATTCAGGTACTGACTACTGTGGTCGTGGTTTGTGATTTGTAATTTTAAAACAGAATTTCTGGACCTTTACAGATTGGCACAGGTGTCGAGAGTCCGAGAAATAAACTTAAAAACAAAGTATAAAGCCGTCATTTTCGGAATATTTTGACAATTGCTTCATGCCATTTTCACCTGATAGGATGGTTCATTACAAATTGCTAACAAGCGTGCATATAAAGTTAATCTATAAACTGGAATGAATTGGAAGTAAACTTGAAACACTTACAGGCTGGACGCCCAGGAAGTGGGATCCATTCTCGGGTACTGCAACATTATAGGGTTCTCTCTCGGTCTAGTCCTAGGAGGAGTCCTTACGAGGTGGAAAAACTGGTCAGGTTCGTTGCTCAAACTATTTCAATTTTACGGCAAATTAGTTACCACATCATTGATCTCATCTATCAAGATTGTCAAAGATTGTAGGGTATGGTGGCCGAGGTGGCTAATGGCATTTTTTAAGCAATTTTTATTGTAATCAAAGTAAAATCAACCTAAAATCAAAATAAAATCAAAATAAAACCAAAATGAAATGAAAATAGAATGAAAATGAAATAAAATGAAATGGAAAATTTTAAAAAATCAAAAATGAAAATCAAAATAAAATACAATCAAAGTAAAAACCAAAATTAAATCAAAATAAAAACCAATGTAAAAATAGAAATAAACCATTTTAAAATGAAAATAAAATGAAAACGAAATGAAAACGAAATGAAAACGAAATGAAAATGAAAGTAAAATCAAAATAAAAGTAAAATCAAAATAAAAACTAGAATAAACCAAAGTAAAAAATAAAACCATTTTAAAATGAAAATAAAATGAAAACGAAATGAAAATGAAAGTAAAATCAAAATAAAACAAAATAAAAGTAAAACCAAAATTATATCAAAATAAAATCAAAATAAAACTAAAGTAAAATAAAAGATAAAACCATTTAAAAATTTTTAGTTGAAAAAAAAAAGAAAAAAGTAAATTTAAGAAAAAAAAAAAAAAATGAAAAAATTTCGAAAAAATTTTGAAAAAAATCGCTCATGGCCGAGGTGGCTAATCTAATCTACAGCGCGCGCAGTATGAAAATTCGTGCGCAACAAAAGTTATGTTAAAGGAGTCTGCGCTCACTGACCCATATCTCAAGATCCACAAATAGTAGAGACATGATCGAGGTCATGTTTTGTTCATTCAAGACAAGAGTAGTGTACTGGCTATAAGAGAAGTTCTGATGACGTCATTATGATGTCATTATGACGTCATCAACTTAGCGAAATTTTCTTGCTTGTTTAGCGAAAATAGGTCATCTTTGTGCGCATTTTTGACCAAGAAGGAATGGAGATAGCTCAGAAATGTTGAAAAATCGTTAGTTGGAAATTTAAAGAGCTTTCTAGAAAATCATACGGATCATTGGGCTATATCGATTTTTCATCGAGATATACGCGATTTTCTAAGGCACGGTGAAAAATCGATTTTGAAGTTTTAGAAGAAAACTTAAACGAGTGACATGTCAAAACTTACGACTTATCATGAGCTGAGACCGGCCAAAAGTATGTTGGGCTAAGGCGAAATTGTATAGTAGGCTATGGGAAATCGATTTGAGCCAATTTTGGTGCTGATGACGTCATCAAAATCGCGTAAAAACACTAAAACAACGTATTTTGCGATAGATTGTTATTTTGTGCTACTTTTGAACATCTCTTACTCAGAGAGTTTCATTGTATTATGTTTTACTTCAATACCTTGCTTGTAGATCTCGAGATTTAGCTATAAAACGAGTTCCGTGGTGAACGGCCGAAAAATGTTGCCATGGGGAAGCCTCCAAAGATTGACCGCTAAATTATTGAGATTACATCTATGACTAAAATTTGCACTGTAGCCAGCTATTCTGATACGATGGTGAACTAATGTCTAATAATGGTTTCATATTTCTCGCAGTGATTTGGGAGGGAAATATAAGATGAAATTATGAATCAAACTAAAATTTTAATTTTTATTCTTCTCGACACAATCAATTCATATGCAATACCGTACATCACTACATAAATCTTAGTCATATATTAAGTATCCGACTCATGAGAGAAGTATGGGTCTGTTTTAATCCTGTCAAAAAGTGTCAAATCGTTATTTGAAGCACAATTCTCGTGGACGTTTTGTAGAAATTACGGGATTTGTTTAAAACTGGTATTTACACGTGATTTTCGACTTGATTACATTGAAACAACTTCAAATACGATAAATTTATGTGAAATTGAAGCCAGTTGTTGTTTTCATCACGTGAGTTCACGTCAATGAGTTGTAGAAATTAAGAAATACGTCAATTTTGTAAACGGTCCCATGGGAAAATTTAGACGCTTATTTCATTGACTTACCATATTCAACCATAGTAATAACGTCGTTCTCAACCGCCTATTATAACTATGGTGCAAACAGAGTTTCACCAAATGTAAATTCGCTTATTTCAACCCATTTCCTTTCATCGTTTTCATCTCTTTTTCAAGTTTCGTTCCGGGGATATGTATATAGGACCTCCATAACCGACATTTTGGACGGTTTTCGTGGTAACCCCTGCTAAAAATGCTTAATTAGGTGTGGCCAGTCCATTTTGTCAAATCGATTTTTCTGTTCGGACGAACATTACTAAGCCTCGTGCAGTCCGAAACAACGTTATTCTTACTTGAAATTATAAAAATTGACATAATTCTTTATTTCTTCAACTCATTGACGTGATAGTAAGGGATGGACTGTAACCTAGTGTGAAGTAAATAGTATAGTAGGTCTGAGAACGTTTTTCGGTTGCTTATGGGTCATAGATTCACCAGAAAAAAACACTCCAACTTCTGAGTTGGGGGAACCTCTTTTTCGGGACCCTTTTCTTCCTAAATGGGGCAAAAAAACATGATTGGCAATATCTCAGCCTCTGATTGAGATAAGAAGCCAATCTTTGCACCAAACTTAGCAGAATGAGCACATTATGGGGGGCGGAGCATAGTTCTAAAGCCGTACCTCCTTTCGTTTTCGAGTTATGGACGAAAACCCTTTTTTATCCCTTGTCATAATGCCAGATGACCAAAATGTCCCTTTGTAATAAATGAAAACTGAAGGTCGTACAGAACTCAACTAGTACACTAGGGTATGCAGAACGAGCACATTATGGGGGGTAGAGCATAGTTTCAAAGCCGTACCTCCTTTCGTTTTCGAGTTATGGACGAAAAACCCCTTTTATCCCTACAGCGTATGACCAAAATGCCCCCTTTGTAATAAATGAAAACTGAACGTCGTAGAGACCTCAACAAGGACACTAGGGTATGTAGAATGAGCACATTATGGGGGGTAGAGCATAGTTTTAAAGCCGTACCTCCTTTCGTTTTCGAGTTATGGACGAAAAACCCCTTTTTATTCCTTCGCATATTATGACCAAAAATGCCCTTTGAGTTTGTAATAAATGAAAACTGAAGGTCGAACAGAACTCAACAAGTACACTAGGGTTTGCACAATGAGCACATTATGGGGGGCAGAGCATAGTTTCAAAGTCGTATCCCCTTTCGTTTTCGAGTAATGGACGAAAAACCCCTTTTTATCCCTACGCATATGTTTACTATGTAAACCTGTCTCTTCTTTTTCTTGCAGTGGCCAACGTACAAGGACCTATTGAAACCAAAGCAATTGCCAATCCTATTGTAATCCATATTATCATATGAAATATGAATTCCTTTTTGTATCATACCTTCATTAATCAGCTCAATAACTTCAATAGCATTCTTGATGATTTTGTCTTGGAGAGTGGTTAGCTTCAAATAAACCCAGCCAGTCATGTCCAATTTAAAATTTATCAATATGAGTAATTTGATGAAAATCTCTCTGCTTTTCGTGTTTTTATTTGGTGGAAAAATTGTTTCATAAATCAATGCGATTCTGCTCTTGACAGACCATCTTAGGGAAAATAAGAAGATCCATTGCCGGTTATCTTTTTCTGGACTCCATTCCGGTCTATACTGTGCACACTGTGAGCTGTTGTCAGGAGGATGCCATCATTCATCATGACTGAAGACTGTGGCATAAAACAATGGGACAAAATCGTTTGACAGGAAGTTTGGGATACATTAAATAAGCAAGAGGTGTAAACTGAAGCAATTTTATCTATGATTGACAGGTTAATTCATAAAACAATCCACTTTTTGGGGCTAAGGATTTTGGTAGATCTAATTTCAAGCATGGGCCATCAGTTTTACAGGATGAAGCCAGTCTGGTGTAAATTGTAGACAGGAATAGTATTTTTGGTAAGCCCAGGAATTCTAATGCTTAGGGGCATACTCACGATGTTGACTTGTGTGTCGAACATAGCTGCCAATTTGCCCTTCTTTCGCAAATTTGCAGGATACCCTGCTTTGCCCTGCTCTGCAAGGCAAGCCCTGCTTTTGCAGGGCAAATCGGAAAAAGGTATCAGTAGTAATACCGTCAATCATGAAAAAAATTGTCGACAGATGTAAAATAAATCCCAGGTGTGGACACGGGAGTGCTCCTTGAAGCCAGTGGTAGGGTTTTCGTCACAGCCTCGTACTGTGTCTTGTAACCGAGAGATATACCATATGAGCAACGTGATAGGATAGTGGCGCCGACCTCGCATCCACCCGGTGGGGATTTGTCGTCCTTACGTCCACCCTGGTTTTACGCTGCCGACCTTGCATCTCCCTACCTCGTATCCGGTTCCCTCAAGTAGCAAGCAGCAGCTAAGGTATACCGGTATAAACCCCATTGGAATGACAAGCCGTGCTTTATACTATGAAAGGTGACTCAAGTACGATGGATTGAAACTCGGTGCTTCAGAAAGGTACGTGAGTGAAGTTTGGTTCAGAAAGGTACCTATATTGATGGATGAAGTGAAATGATGGTTCACAAAATACCTATAGTGAAGTGGGTTGAAGTGGAGGTTCAGAAAGGCACGGTCTATAGTGAGACTGCGATGAATATTATTCACGAAATTAACGAACGTGTCATCTGAAAAGATAAATCGTTTATGAAAAACGGGTGATCATGATCTGATGCATGTGGCTAAAAAGGAGGTTTTTTTTTCCATAAATCGAAAACGAAAGGGGGAACGACTTTCAAACCATGCTCTACCCCCCATAATGTGCTCATTCTGCATACCCTAGTGTACTTGTTGAGTTCTGTACGACGTTTAGTTTTCATTTATTACAAAAGGGCATTTTTGGTCATACGCGAAGGAATAAAAAGGGTTTTTTCGTCCATAACTCGAAAACGAAAGGAGGTACGGCTTTGAAACTATGCTCTACCCCCAATAATGTGCTCATTCTGCGCTAAATTCTAGTGTACTCGTTTAGTTCTGTACGACCTTCAGTTTTCATTTATTACAAAGGGGCATTTTGGTCATACGCGAAGGAATAAAAAGGGTTTTTCGTCCATAACTCGAAAACGAAAGGAGGTACGGCTTTGAAACTATGCTCTACCCCCCATAATGTGCTCATTCTGCATACCCCTAGTCTACTTGTTGACTTCTGTACGACCTTCAGTTTTCATTTATTTCAAAAGGGCATTTTTGGTCATACGCCAGATAAAGGGGTTTTCGTCCATAACTCGAAAACGAAAGGGGTACGACTTTAAAATTATGCTCCGCCCCCATAATGTGCTCATTCTGCATAGTTTGGTGCAAAGATTGGCTTCGTATCTCAATCAGAGGCTGAGATATTTCCAATCAAAGTTTTTGCCCCATTTAGGAAGAAAAGGGGTCCAAAAGGGGTTTCCCCAACTCAGAAGTTGGATGTTTTTTCTGGTGAATCTATGACCCATAAGCGACCGAAAAACGTTCTCAGACCTACTATACTATTTACTTCACACTGGGTTACAGTTCGGGGCACATACAGCCCTTACTATGAACTCACGTGCTGAAAAACAGCAACTGGCTTCAATTTCACATACCTTTATCTTATTTGAACTTGTTTCAACATAATCAAGTCGAAATTCACGTGTAAATACCAGTTTCCTTAAATACCGTAATTTCTACAAAATGTCCACGAGAATTCACGTCCTTCATAATTTCATCTTATATTTCCCTCCCAAATCACTGCGAGAAATATGAAAACCATTATTAGACATTAGTTCACCATCGTATCACAGAATAGCTGGCTACAGTGCAAATTTTAGTCATAGATGTAATCTCAATAATTTAGCGGTCAATCTTTGGAGGCTTCCCATGGCAACATTTTTCGGCCGTTCACCACGGAACTCGTTTTATAGCTAAATCTCGAGATCTACAAGCAAGGTATTGAAGTAAAACATAATACAATGAAAACTCTCTGAGTAAGAGATGTTCAAAGTAGCGCAAAATAACAATCTATCGCAAAATACGTTGTTTTAGTGTTTTTACGCGATTTTGATGACGTCATCACAGCACCAAAATTGGCTCAAATCGATTTCCCACATAGCCTACTATACAATTTCGCCTTAGCCCAACATACTTTGGCCGGTCTCAGCTCATGATAAGTCGTAAGTTTTGACATGTCACTCGTTTAAGTTTTCTTCTAAAACTTCAAAATCGATTTTTCACCGTGCCTTAGAAAATCGCGTATATCTCGATGAAAAATCGATATAGCCCAATGATCCGTATGATTTTCTGAAAGCTCTTTAAATTTCCAACTAACGATTTTTCAACATTTCTGAGCTATCTCCATTCCTTCTTGGTCAAAAATGCGCACAAAGATGACCTATTTTCGCTAAACAAGCAAGAAAATTTCGCTAAGTTGATGACGTCATAATGACATCATAATGACGTCATCAGAACTTCTCTTATAGCCAATTACCTACTCTTGTCTTAGATGAACAAAACATGACCTCGATCATGTCTCTACTATTTGTGGATCTTGAGATATGGGTCAGTGAGCGCAGACTCCTTTAACATAACTTTTGTTGCGCACGAATTTTCATACTGCGCGCGCTGTAGATTCTAGATTAGCCACCTCGGCCATGAGCGATTTTTTTTCAAAATTTTTTCAAAATTTTTTCGAAATTTTTTTCATTTTTTTTTTTTTTTTTCTTAAATTTACTTTTTTTTTCAACTAAAAATTTTTAAATGGTTTTATTTTTTATTTTACTTTAGTTTTATTTTGATTTTATTTTGATTTAATTTTGGTTTTACTTTTATTTTGTTTTATTTTGATTTTACTTTCATTTTCATTTCGTTTTCATTTTATTTTCATTTTAAAATGGTTTTATTTTACTTTGGTTTTATTCTAGTTTTATTTTGATTTTACTTTTATTTTGATTTTACTTTCATTTTCATTTCGTTTTCATTTCGTTTTCATTTCGTTTTCATTTTATTTTCATTTTAAAATGGTTTTATTTCTATTTTACTTTGGTTTTATTTTGATTTAATTTTGGTTTTACTTTGATTGTATTTTATTTTGATTTTCATTTTGATTTTTTAAAATTTTCATTTCATTTTTATTTCATTTTCATTCTATTTTCATTTCATTTTGGTTTTATTTTTATTTTATTTTGATTTTAGGTTGATTTTACTTTGATTACAATAAAAATTGCTTAAAAAATGCCATTAGCCACCTCGGCCACCATAGTAGGGATTATTGAAACAAACAAAAAATAAACGCATTGCCTCCTTGCAGGTGCTTACTTCCTTCCTTGAAGCGTTCAGCTCCGCGCTGCATATCATAACTTTTTATTCCTCCTTTCAGCCAAGACACTGCAGCTCATTTACTCCATAATATCGACTGTTGGCATTCCTTTTGTTCTCGCGGTGTTGTTTTACTGCCCCGTGAACACGTATGCAGGAGTGGACGTGCACTATTACCCTGACCTAGCTACTCATTCAAACAGGTATACTTCCATTGTACTCATTCAACCAGCTTTACAGATTCCATTGTAGTCATTCAAACAGGTATACAGATTCCATTGTACTTATGGTGTTAGGAGTACGTAGCGTTCTCCAAGTAATACTTATAACTGATACCGAATTTTTACTCGATTTTTGGGAAATCTGTTGTCGGGGGAACACAAATGTTTCACATATTTGAGTTTTTGACGATGCTTGTTCCTCTGCAGTATGGTGAGTATGACAGCCTCATGCAACTCTAACTGCTCGTGCACCACGGCCTTCTACCAGCCTCTCTGCGACGGGGATACGACCTACTTCTCTCCCTGTCATGCTGGGTGCAACTCCGTCAACAGGGTCCACGTGAACAGCAAACTGGTTTGTCTGACATTCCTTAAAACTAGCCTGATTGACGATCGTTCAAATACTCACCCATTTTAACCTGACTGCGATACAAAATGTACTAATGAAAGGTTCGGCACTGAAGTATGTTCCTGGGAATTTCTTCGTTCGATTTATCACGACCATCTGAAGATGATAAAACACATTGATATATAAATCCCCTCCAGATCCCTTACGAATACTCCAACTGCACCTGCACCAGATCGGGTACAGCCTATCACGGCAGCTGTGGGTCTTCCTGTGAGAAACGGCTGTGGTACTCAATGGCCCTAACTGTTATCGGGACAGCTATCGGTTTCTCAGGGTTCGCAGCGCACGCCATCGTGTACCAGCGTATCGTATCGGAGGTGGATCGGACAGCGGCTCAGGGGCTGAGGCAGTCCGTTACTCGGATATTGGGCACCTTGCCAGCTCCTCTGATATTCGGCTATTTGTTGGATAGCACGTGTTTGGTGTGGAGGAGAACAGCTAGTGGCGAGCAGGGCAACTGCTGGCTCTACGACTTGGACAGGTATACCATCTTATTATTTGCTTTCAAAAAACATCTTATTAATTATTAACTTCTAACAGAATTGATATCCGTTTCTTCATTAGGCCTTTTTTATCTGTCAATTATGGGCATCATAACCCTGATTCCTGTTCATGTAGGCCTGTTAATGAGCATGCCCCCTAAAAGACTTACAGATGGATTTCTTCTTCCAATCGTTTTACGAACCACCCTTCTCAGATTCATCATGTGGTACCTAGTCCTGCAGATGTTCTTTAAGATCTGCACGGCTGTCTTCTGCTGGCTCTGCTGGTGGTACTATCCCGAGGGCCGCTCTCCTGGTGACCCTGATGAAAACGAGGGTGACAACGAGGGTGACAACGTGGGTGACAACGATGGTGACAACAACCCGATGATGAGAATGGAGAAGATAACGGCAAATGGTAACGAGAAACTGCAAAATGGAGATGGAGGTGAGGAAGATGCAGGTAGTTATGGCTCCGGTAGTGTGGTTGAAAGTGTGGAGCTGATCAGTTAGTGATTTCATTGAAACTTTAGGCGCAAGAATGCACTAATTTACGTTTCTGATAAGGACACAGTTTTATCCAGTTTAGTACCAATTTGATTATTATCGACAATGAGAATTCATTATGAGAGAAAATATTTTAGGATTATGCACATTGCACAAATGCCGTCAAACTCGATGAATTTGCGACCATTCATCGAAAAATATAAGAATTTTGTCCATTGGATGGATGAACAGCTGTTAAATGAACCGATTTGATCCAATGGATTTAGGGTATTGGGTATACGAAAATGTTCATATTATAAGTACGTGTTCATTCAGCGGAAAGGATCCAATGGACAAAGTTACATCTCAATCTTAGAATCTCGCGACTTCGTGAAATGAGAATCATTCTGAAATTTCCGTGTCGCGCGTCGCCATGTGTACGTACGTGGCTATACTGTAATAACAGTATGATCACGAATGTACAAATGGTGGTCGTGTGGAAATTTCAGAAGTCGTTCTGAGAACTCGTGATCATATTCATAGGTTTTTATACTTGAGGATGGAATCCAGCCTAAACTTTACATGAAACTTATTTTAAAGTCCTGATCGACTTACAGTTGCAGATTGCAAAATGGCATTGATAATTAAGAACCCTTTGACTTACTTATTGTCTGATACATATCGTATCCATATTGGTTAAGACCCTCGCTCCACGGGCTGCAGGTATAAACAACTACCAGATACATCCCTCGGGCTACGCCGTCGGGAAGTATGCCAAAATGGACCCGATAGGATGTACTATGTATTTTATATTTATAAGCTGTATGCTGTTTCTTACAAGCAGTTCAGGCATGCCTGAAACAGTTTAGATGAGATGAAACGGAAAAATAACTGGGAGTAGGCTGTGGTGTACAGTATAAAACCACATTTTTCAAAATTTATTTCTGAATTCTGATAAGTCTTGAAGTGAGTGTCACCTAGAATTTAGGTGGATTCTCCCTCGTGAATTGAATGTCATATTGAGTTTTTAGTTTTGTATGAAGGATTGTACTATAACCGTTACATAAAGCACGTGTTTCTATAGTGAATGACAACCCAATTAACCAAGAACTATAATGTTATCGGAGGTCACTGCGGATTGAGCTGTCCTATTCTCCTGCCAGAGTTTTACAAAATAACCCTCAACACAAGCTTTAAAACTGGAACAAGAATATCAACCTACAGAGTGTTATAATGCACGAAGGACACAAATCTGAGTGTATTAAATCATGATTTAATCAGGAGCTGCAAGCGATTTATTCAATCAAAAATAAAACACGACCGTTGAGAGTGGTTTATTTTCAGCATAAAGTTTGATTGAGATTTTTTTAGATTATTTTAGACCCCCCCCCCCCTATTTTGAAAATTCACCATACGCCTGGACGTTTATTAGAATGTTGGTAATAATAATCAGGGGCCCTAATCAAAAATTGAATAAAGGTTACATTCGTCTCCCAAAGAATGCAAGAATTTGCACCATTGATCTACATACCAGTACCATAGTGATGAACTTGAAGTGATATGTCCTGGATAATTTATGCCCTTTATGAAAATAATAAATACCACAAATTTTATAATATAAAATTTGTGGTATTTAATATTTTCATAAAGGGCATAAATTATCCAGTAAATCTTCTGGTCTAGCGTCTCCTGAGAATATAACTTATATTCTCAGGAGACGCTATAGACCTTTACCTTTTTTAATGACACCGGGATTTCATTCCGACCTATGAGCCCAGTTCATTTTTTCCCCGTATGGCATTTGAAAACATTAAGGATTTTTTGAATCATTTTAAAGAATCCTGCAAGCCGGCATTATCTGGCTGATGAGATTTACTGAAGTCCAAGTTAATACTTTACCTCCCGGGCAAATTTCATTAAATTGCCGTTATACTCACTGATGCGTGTGGATATTGGTGATATAATATGACCACCACGCAAAATGCATAATACAGCTGCATAATATTCATAATTTCAGTTTTACTTTCACAAAACATAGATCACACATTCGTATCATTAATATTCTAATTCACTAATATCATTATCAGATACGACATGTATTTATATGCACGACGCACCACCACCACATCTTGATTTATGCTATCTGAGAGGTTGTAGGATAGTGTGATTATGCAAATAATGATGCTATCCAGGTCTCCTGGAACCATGACGAAATCTCGGAGTAGAGCATGCCTCAATATATATATGTTCTTGTTCACGAAATGCTGCGCGCGCAGCTTAGGAACCCTCCCATAGACAACAAGCTGCTAGGTAGTATAAGGTGATGATTATAAAAACTATCAGTATCTGCTCAGAGTTCATTATTTGCGTGAAAAGTTTTACTTTTGTTATTGGTAGATAATATGTGAATGCCCATCGAATGATAAACATCTCATTACTCGATTGCATTTGGCATGCTCCGTAACAAATTTTCATCCTGTAACGAAATATGCATAGATCTGATCATGAAATGAACATTGAAAAGCCCGTTAATTAATTTCACTTGGCACTGAGCATGTATGCTTGATTTTCTCACGGTCCCCTCTCATTCTCCACTTCTGAATAGTTGCACCCAAGTAGTTATCTTTGGCGCCTTGGTTGGACTTAATAGTTATGATGTTCTTATGTAAACAAACCTTAACCAAGGAACCATACATTGGTGCCAAAGGCGTGCGTGTGTAATGTCGCACTTATAAAACCGAGGCCGAAGGCCGAGGTTTTATCCGAAACATTTGTACTTTTTACGAGTTTTTAACGCGTAATAACTAATAAGGTCGGGTCGGTCCATAATTCGGTTTGACTTTAAATTAAAGTCAAACCGAATTATGAACCGACCCGACCTTATTACGCGTTAAAATGAGGGCCATTTTAAACACAAGGAAATATCTTGCATTGTAGTCAAAGCCATAATGAACAGTTCCTTCCACAATTCAATTTTGATGGCCCAGGTCCGCCAGAATCTTAGAATAAAATTTAGATTAAATTAATTTGAAATGAAATCAATTCGAAAAGTTTCATGGCCTATTCCATGGCATATATCCGCCACAATTCCATTTGTACTTGTCGTCAATTTGAATTGAAATAATGGGCATAGATCCGTTTGCCACTTTGTCCAGGCGCCAGTCTAATGCAGGTCTAGCGCCGGTTTAATGCAGGTCTAACGCCGGTTTAATGCAGGTCTAACGCCAGTCTAGTGCAGGTCTAATGCAGGTTTGGCGCCGGTTTTGTGCAGGTTTAGCGCGGGGCCAGCGCCAGTCTAATGCAGGTCCTGTGCCACTCTAATGCAGGTCTAGCGCCGGTTTGGTGCAGGTCCAGCGCCGGTTGAGCGCGGGTACAGCGCTGGTGCAATGCAGGTCTAGCGCCGGTTTGATGCAGGTCTTGTGCCAGTCTAGTGCCACTCTAATGCAGGTCTAGCGCCAAACCTGCATTAGACCTGCACTAGACTGGCGTTAGACCTGCATTAAACCGGCGCTAGACCTGCATTAGAGTGGCACAGGACCTGCATTAGACTGGCGCTGGCCCCGCGCTAAACCTGCACAAAACCGGCGCCAAACCTGCATTAGACCTGCACAAGACTGGCGTTAGACCTGCATTAAACCGGCGCTAGACCTGCATTAGACTGGCGCCTGGACAAAGTGGCAAACGGATCTATGCCCGAAATAATTTCGAATTTAAATCAATTTGAAATTGATTTGATAACTTTTTCAAATCAGTTTGGATTTTTTCGATTTGCTTTCAAATTATAATTGATTTAAAGTTGGTGGCAGATATAACTATAAGGCATATCCCATGGGACACTGGGACAGGTTCACAATGAAGTTCTTCAAACGGATTCATTTCAAATTAGTTTGATTTGATTTCAAAATGATATCTATTTTAAAATGTTGTGGCGGACCCCCCACCACCATAAACCTCTGAGATGTGTCCGGGTAATATTTGCAACCCATTTCCAAATGAATAAGTTTCCTAGAAGTCGTGTCCCTCTCCTTCGTGCAAGCAAAGCTCCGGCTTTAAACTATAATGTGTAGATGAGATTGTGCAATTGCAACAATATTTTATATGCTCATGAAACAGCTTTCCTACAGCTTTCTCAGGCAGAGCAGGTACATTTCAATATGATGATTAATGCCTGCCTGAGTATAGAACTGGAAGCATAAACACGATGAACCGACCGGCATAAGTTACTAATGAACATAAGATCACTGCAGTACTGTCGCCTGGCCTCATGAATCATGGGAATATTCTGAATGTTTTATAGTTGCCATATTTCTGAGCATAAGGTCTTACTCTTAGATCACTGCGTTCCTGGGAGAGAATACGCTCTTTTAGTAATGAATGTACGGAAGTGTTTGCGTTTGAACTGTATAATGCGTTCATCGATGTTTAGTTATTCAGAAGTGATGGCCGAGGTCAAGAAGTTTTACGTGTACGAGAGGCCGAAAGTTGACGGCACAGGGATGTCACCGGGACGAGTTAACCTGTTCCAGGAGTGCAAATCAGCAGATTCTGGGGATCACTTTCCTTTGAAAGGTTGCTATAAAAGCTATCGTAACTTTGAATCAGTTTCATTAGGATCGGCTTTATAATTAGAATCTCAATCAAATTTTAACTATGGGTGAATCAAATAATGGATTCGCGGATGAAAATTGAAAAACTTAATCTTACAAACGCAACCCTCGCAGGAGCGGTTGAGTCGAGTGAGAGGAGTCTGTCTGACGCACGTAACGACGAAGTGAGTCCGGCAGTGCAGCGGACGCTGCGGTCCCACCGCGGTCTCCAAGCGCTCCAGAAACCCACCAAGCGGACAGGGGGTGGGGACCAAGCAGGGGCATCTACTTCAGAAGCTGTACTTGCCAAAACTGTGAAACAGATCCAACGCGAAACGGTGCGGTGCAACAAAACCAGGTTCCTGGAGTTCCATCGGTCGGTGCAGGAAGCTGCCAAGGCGAGCAGCAAGCTCAAGAAGTTCGGAGAGATACTGAGGATGAAGCGACAGAAGCAGATTGAGCAGAAAATCCGGGATCGAGCACGGAGGTCAGAGTTAGGTCTTGATAGAGTCAAGATACCACAACGTCAGTTCTTTTCCATATCGCAACCCATGCATTGTCTGAAACGTCCGCGAAAGACTGATTTGTTGCGTTCATTTTCGGAGAAGACTTGTTCCAAGAAACGTGATATTCCGATAGAAACTCAATTGTCGGAGAAAATGGGCCCTAAAATCAACAGCAGTCCGATTAAGCCGATTCCAATTCCAAACTGTCCTCACAGAATCAACAGTACTCCTGAAACTGAAAGTCCTGTCCCGGTGCTTCCCTCAGTCAACTTGTCCTATTCTCGGTTCCTATACCGGAACTTAGAAGAGTTGGGCTGTCCCAAAGAGAAGACATATTACTTTCCTATTCAGATGTACGATAAGCCGCCGCACGCGGTCAGTGTACCCCGCGGTCGTTTCTTCTGTTATACTTCCAGTCGTCATAGGTGAGATCGAGCAGAATATTAGATGTATAGTTAGAGGACAGCGTGGACACATGGCATACTAATTTATAGAGGGACTGGAAGCTGTGGTTCATACGCACAATATCAATATGGGATCGTTCACATATTACGTAATCAACTTTTGGCCGATTTTAACCCCTCCCTCCCCCTCGTAATCAAGTTTACCGTTGTATTTGTTACAATAACATGTATCGTAATCATTTGGAAACCCCCTCCCCCTTTGTGATTACGTAATATGTGAACGATCCCTATGCACCGAAACGATGGACTATAAGTATAAGTATATCAGGGGGCTGGCAAGCCCCCCGCGGCGGTTTGCGAGCCCGAGGGCCCGAAGGGCCCGAGGGCGAGCATTGAACGGCGGTCCAAACAGTGCGAGGGCCGAAGGCTGTTGCCGCGAGCCTGAGGACCCGAAGGGTCCGAGGGCGAGCATTGGACGGCGGACCTAACAGTGCGAGGGCCGAAGGCCCGAGCGTGAGCCTGAGGACCCGAAGGGTCCGAGGGCGAGCATTGGACGGCTATTCTAACAGTACACGAGCCTCCGAGCATCGGGGAGTGAGTTTTCTTAACTTTGCTTGCCAGCCCCAACTATATGTTTTCATGGATTCACCATATTTCACGTTGAAATTTGAGCAAGTTCCCGTTGCCGAAATCGCACTAAAATTTGAACATCACATGTTTAGGGGTCAAAGGTGCAACTGTCAAAATTTCAGGTCAATCGGATGAAAAATGACCGAGTTATTACAACTTGAATATTGCCAAAATCGAGGGTGTTCTTGTTAAATTGGGTTACGACCATATATATACATATATACATATAGATATAGGTATGACCAAAAACAATTGGAAATTGTATAGGTTCCGCAGCGCCCTTGTAAATTTGTGCGATTAAAAGTGGTGATATGGACTTTAATCGCAGCGCTGGCGTGGTGGTGGGCTGTTTGTTGCAAGGAATATAGGCAAATCAATTCAATAAATTCATAGTTGCATTCATCTGTTAATGACGTCATTCGAATTTCTACAATGGATTGGAATATTCCTTGCAACTACAGCCTACCACCACGCCAGCGCTGCGATTAAAGTCCATATCACCACTTTTAATCGCACAAATTTACAAGGGCGCTGCGGAACCTATACAATTTCCAATTGTTTTTGGTCATACCATATCATTATTTTTGGTACTGGACAAAGAAAACTTCAAATTCTGCTTTACCAATACCATTCAACATGAATCATCATAATGATATAATCAAAAAGATTATACACGGTTATACTGTCAATATATTATCTCATTTTTGGAAATAAAATTCGCATTGTTCATACTATTTACTTCTTAACGTCAAGCTCACAAAGTACAGTTTGACAATTACTGGTCACAACATCTTTTGAAAATCTGAAAAATCTCAAAATATGAAATATGTATAAAATTGTAGAAATAGATTGAATATCTTGCAACATACGTTTGAAAACACTATACAGTAATTCATTTTCCAAATATATCTGGTGAGCTGCAGAGTGCCAATATTAGGTATGGGATCATGGGAAATGAGAATCTATTTCTTCTTTTAATTTCTCATGTAAACTATGAACTACATGAATCTTTACAAGAATTTTAAAAGTAACAGGAGTGATGGTGCAGGAAGAAGAAAGCAACAAGAAATCACGAAGATATGGAGGAGGAGAATGAGAAGAAATGGATAGGGTTGAGGTTGTCCCCTGGCCTACGCATGCCCCACGCATGGGACACAGTTAAGCCCAAATCGGTACGCAGCCAGGAGAGCATCGGAGGGGCACCTGCTTCCCACACATACGTAGCAGGCGACTGGATCACTACCAGTGCAAGTCGGAAACACCCCCTCTTTTCCACTCAGCCATCTGGGATCCAAACTGAGTGGGACACTTAGACAACACCCTGACCCTAAGAGATGAGGACTCAGAAGATGAAAAGAGCAGACAAGGCAGGAAAAACAAAGAACAGGAAGCAGAAAGAGTGATTGTGAAAAATTATACCTACTGTAGATGATCTGTAGTTTGTCTGTACGGCATCATCCATGTCAGTCAAAGATGTGAATATTTTCCCCGGATAATATGGTAAAGTCGATGAGGTTCTTAATGATTTTCATTCGCATGTATGGAATACACCTCTGATCAAATATTCTATTGTCAATACCAGGTCGTATCAATGCACATTCAGCATTAAGTAATGCATAAACACCACAGTCAAACCCATTCATTTGTCTTACCGAGCCACCATTCCGGAATGAAAACTGTGTTTCCCCTAGGTAAGGAGATGCCCAGCCAAAAGAACTATGAATGTTCCGACCATAGAGACTTAATGCATTGAGAAACCTAATGAAGAACGAGCATCTTTCTGTCACTTTGTCGCGTGCAATTGTAAGAGAGTCGTAAACTGTAACTGTCATAACATTAGGGCGTTTGTCTAGAACTATACAATACCAGTGTCCATGCCTGGCATCATTTGCAAATGTGAATATGATGTCTTTACGTAGAGGGTCTCCAGCAATTCTTAATCCTTTGGCTGGTGTGTGATTGGCCCCCAACTCGCTAGGATCGTGCAAAGTGGAGTACTGCATCTGAAGATGGGCCTGGTCAATGTACTCTGAAATGCAACCGAGAGCATGACTACCAGAACTCAAATATGCATACCTTGCAAAAGATGATACGTAATATGAGTTCGCTCTGCCATGTGATGCATGATCATGAATGTACCAGCCGTAGTGATCAACCACATCACTCGATAACCATTTCTGAAGAGAAGTTACCCTGTTGTAAGGATCGGGATCTAGCTCTATGGCTAATCTGTTCCTTAACATGTCTGACTCTTGATGACCAAATCTATTGATGATATTTTGGAATACCATCTTCATCCCATCAACATCAACTGGATACAAGTTCTTGATTTCTTTTGCTTCAGGGCATAACTCCAGGAGGCTAAGTATCTTAGCTATGCTTTGATTCGTGTTATGTTGGACAGGAGTGAACATTGGGAGATTCTGTTTTGGTTTCTTAGAGGTATTCCCGATGTTAATGACTTTAGGGTCTGGACCTTTAGGTTGATGATTGCCAGCATCTTTCTTTTTTGGGACTGTTTTCGATGGCCTCCCTCGCTTCTTAGATTGATCTTTTTGCACTGTTGGTTTCTTCTGTCCTCGGGGTCTTCCTCTTGGCTTGCTTGGTGGCTTGGTTTTAGGCATTTTGTCTTTAGACTCATCCATTGCTGTGTCCAGGGTAGACTTGGCCTTCTTCCTCGCACTGCTGATGTACCACACACGCTCAGAAGGTGTCTCTGATTTACCTAAGACTGGTGGGTTAGCCGTAGGGCTTTCAGGTGCAGGGATGCTCTTACTCCCAAGGCGTGCATACTCAATGAGAGCAGCCTTGTTCACAATGATTTTCTTGGGGTTGAAATTGATGAGATGCAGACCCTCAAGTGATGTCACTCTAGAAAGTGCCACGTAGGCCTGACTCTCTGCAAAAATCTTCTTGCCCAAATCGACCATTATATTGTCAAGAGTAAGACACTGGCTTTTATGAATGGTCATTGCATAAGACAAGCACACAGGGAACTGTTCCCGGTGCAAAAATGCACCTTCGAAAAGTTTAACTTTACGTTTAGCTTTGTCGATGGTTACAGCTTCCTCTATGTTGTCAAACTTGACCTTAAGCTGCTCAATGTTGCCATCAGCACTCTTATTCACAGCCTGTATTTCACCCATTGCGCCATTGAATAATCCCTTGGCTACACTCAAGTTTTGCCGAAGCATTACTCTCACACCAGATGTTAGATCCAGAGACTTTTCCAATCCTGCAGTATTGCGTGAATCATTCAACTTATCTAACTTTGCAACTGCTGTTTGTGCATTCTTGACTTGACTTTTGCACTTGCAATCGATAGTGTCTTTTGCTAAACAAGTTTCATAATTCGGATGGTTCTTCTTCATCATGCCAGAATTAAAGCGGTCTGACATCTCACAGGTAGGCATGAAACAGACTGGAGAGGGGTCCAATCCATTATGGTAGTTGATAAGTGCATCAAGGAGTTCATCAGGAGATTGAGATCCATCACTGAGAGGAATGCATCGATCATTGAGGACTCTGATATCACTTGCTGTGAAGGTACCGATCCTGATACGATACAGCATGTCCTTCCATGCAGCATTCTTATCTCCTACCTGGCGCTGGTTGATGGTCAACTCATCAAAGTCAAACTTACGCCACAAATTCAGGGCTATTTTACTGCCACCAGTTACCTTGTGCATGAGATTCTCCCCTATCTCTATGAATGGTGGGTCAGAATGGACTGGAGGCAACTGTAACAGATCACCAAAGAGTATGACACACTTACCCCCAAATAATCCCTTAGGGTCAAAAATTTCCCCCATTCTTAAATGGATAAGCAGGAGCATTATATTGGACACCATACTTACCTCGTCTATGATGACACATTTCAGGTTCTTCATAACACAACGCATTTGGTCAAGGATGACTTTCCTCAAAGTGTGATACTTAGGATGACTCCCATGTTCCACTGGAATATTGAATATTGAATGCAAAGTCTGGCCTTTTATATTGTCTGCAGCTAATCCTGTCGGAGCACCGAGAACAGAGTCACATGCTCTCCCATGAACATGTTTTTGCACATAGAGAAATCCAACAAGGGCCTTGATGAGGTAACTTTTCCCTGTCCCTCCAAATCCAGAAACGTACAAGTGGATTGGTTCTTTTTCCGGACAGTCTGTTGGGCAGTCTTCACAGAGACTCTGTTCATGATCAAGAATATGGTTAAGCCTTCCTGTAATCTTGTCATAGACTCTTCTTTGATCTTCGTTCAATGTTTTAACCATGTTGTCTAAATCTTCTTGATTTTGAATTGTACTAGCCTTATTCTGGGCTTCATAGTCCTTCAAAGCATCAGAAATGACATCGTCATTATCAGCGTCTTGATCATTAGAACTACTTTGGGGTGTATTATTTGGAACCTGTTCATTAGCACGTTCCTCCATTTCTTCCCTGAGTTTCTTCATGGAAACTTTCCGGTCATATTTTTCCTTCATTTTCGGCAAAGAATCAAGGAGACTGAAGAACTCAGATTTAAAGCTGTCACTGGAACCTTGTATGTCGGATTCCTTTCGCCAGGGCTTGAATAAGCAGAGATAACTATAAAAGAACAATTCAGGCTTAGACTTTACATCATAGTCAAAACTCTGTATGACAGGAATCTTAGCAGGATTTCTGAGTTTAAGTGCCTGGATAGGCTTAGTGCTGTCACTATTTTTGATGATAATTTTATGAGGAGATTTATCTTTCATTTGGCACTTCTCATACTTTGACACGAATTCGTGCAAGGACATGCTTTCTAGTTGGGTAGGTCTACGTGGGTAATAGTCGTGTATATAGTCAGGACAGAATATGTCAGTGTCAGTGTCGTCTTGCTGCTCTAAATCACTCATCTTTTTAAGACAACGTGATCTGAATTTCGGCTGAGTATTTGGTACAAACTGGAAGGTGTCACCTATTTGATACAACTCACCGTTGTTCTGAAGCATCCTATCAATGACTTCGTGCGCACTCATTTCCCTATTACGTAGGCTGTCATATGCAAACTTAGAGGATTTCTGGAATGCAGACTTCATGTCCTCAGTAATGTAGGAGTCGACAGGTGTACTTTCAGACTTAACACTATATTTAGGTGCATATGAAGGGATAGAAAAAGAGTTCTCTGAGATAAATTGGATATCAATGTTTCCAGCCCACATGAAGCTAAGGTCGGGATTGTAATCGTTGATCATCTTCTCCTCGCTGCTTCTACCTAGGTCATACAGTCTCTTCTTCATTTTATTGGTCTTTCGACCCACCACACATGACAGCACATCATGAAGTTGAAATGTTTCACTTTCTGATCTTGGAAACCCAAATCTGCATGCCTTTGTATACTTACCATTTTTCTTGATCAGCCGAAGACAGTAGTCTCTGCAACTATGTTGTTGGCAGTTCATGACAGTCTCATAGAGCTCAGGCTCAGTGGCCTGGTCAGGTATCTTACATGACACATGATTTTGGATAAAATCAGCCACCTCTTTATCTGAGTTGACACCAATGACAGGGGCACCTTCCACCCACAAGACACAGTGAAAGTGAACCATACCCCTACCTTGGTACTCATGTCGGATAAAGTGATGCACAACTTTTCCCAAAGGATTTGCTTCCAAGATAAACTTCATGATGGAAGCAAATCGCATGTGCATATAATTCGACACAAGAACAGGGTCTTTTGCCAGGAGCTCTGTGTCAGACATACTATCAACCCCCTCCAAATCACGATTGTTATCTCTAACATACTTGATGAGGTCCTCCCAATGATATTCAGCAGGGTTAAATGTTATGAACCATGTGGGTGGTCCAAACTCTTCCATCATGGTCTCAATCTTCCTTCGCACAGCAATCCAGTATTGAGCAGTGCCTGGTATCTTGTTCACACTCCTACTCAGCCTTCTCTCGATATCAGGATCATCTTTCTTTAGGCGATTTAAGAAGTCTTGAATGTTATTTATCTTCAGGCCTTTAACATTCCTTATGGAAGCATAGACACCTTGACTGATCTTGCGTCTTTCATTAGCCTGTCCTAGTGAAAAGATATATTGAATATTGCGTCTAATAGACCCTCGTTTAGACCACAATCGAGCTCTTTCATACTGCAGTGGCATCACCTTTTCCTTTCTCTCAGAATGGCGCCCACCTATACCCCAAGGGTGAGTCTCAGGAAAACATCGCAGGTCTAAGTCCTCCAATTCAAACGGCAAAGGTTCATCATCTATTCTGAGAAGTTGATAAAGGTTCTCTGCAAAGTCAGGATTCTTGTCAATGTTATCCAGACCAGTTACTGTATAGTTGTCGATTAAATTTTTAAATTGTTCAGGTGTCATGTGATCTATCAGATGTGGATTAGGCTTGTTCTTTTTTTCTCCATTTCCAGCCTTTGGCTTTTCATCATCCTTGTTTTCACTGCGACTGTCATTCCCCCCTCCCCCATCCTCAGCTTTTTCACCATCATTCTGTGCCTTGCTGTCATTTTCATCATCATCCACCATTTCGACGTCAGAATCAATATCATCCCAAGCTTCATCGTCGGTGCCGCCTCCTCCAATAATTGTGAGTTTTTTTATTCCAGCCCGGATCTCATCTGAAGCTGAGGCTGTCTTAACAAGTGATTCGTTGCATGCCATGCACTCTTTGTAGTATTTTGAGTAGTGAAATGATTTTAAGTGGCGAAGTACTTCATTGAAAAAGATATCACTGTCTATAAGACCAAAGTTCACTTTTCCATTATCTATGTCATTGTACAACTTGGACTTCAGAAGATGATTCACTAAATGGAGGAGGTCATGAGGCCCTTTGCGACATTCAAGATTGTTACATATTAGCCCTGCTTCTAAAGAACTGATGGTTATTTCTCTCAGTTTTTTCAGGGAAATGATGTTATTATTGAATGAATGTTGTTTTCTCTGCTGAAGAACTTTGTTGCCATCATCCAACATTAGGGGAGGTATTGAATCCAGCTGTCCATTTTCCCGAATGTAGACATTGTACTCCATTAAGATCCTCTTAGAGTAGTCTGAAATACCAGAATTGATTTTGGACCCTCGATTCAGCTTAGAACGATCCTTCTTTGTGCAGGTGACACATCCATCATGATCTTTTCTGGATGCCCTATTGGCAATGAGAGTGATGTCTACTATATCCTTATCCATTGATGCACATTTTTTATCAAGAAGTTTATAGTTTTTCTCCGTTTTGCTCTTCATGATGTAATCTTTTCCTTTGCAGACTTTGTCATACTTCAAAAAGCAATCATCACACAGGGAGCTTTCTTCACGGAGCTCATCCACGATACCCAAGTAAGCACACTTCTTCTGCATCAATCTGGTCACCTTCTTCATGAAATCTATGCTGTCTCTTTCATTTCCACATTTGTCAACGGCTATGCTTATGTCTTTCTTTGGATCTGTAGTGTTGTGAACAGAAAGGCATTTGACACATGTGTTCATTTCATAGCGTGATGAGCATTGCTTCCATAGTTCCTCAAATTGCATGACCATCTGTGTCAGAGACTGTAAATCAAAGTATTCAAAGGTGATGAGATTGTTCTTTCGGCCAAGCAATTTCCCATTTTCTGACCTTCTTAAGCGAACTTCATCGTCACAGCATTTGCACAGGCGACCACTGGCAGTTAAAATTCTGCACAATTTATTCATCCTTTGAAGCATCAAATATTTTAATTTCTTCCTACCATGCATGTTTGACACTAATTCAGCACTCCTATCTGTAAGATTGACACACCCTTGGAAATACAGTATGGCTTTTTCCAACTCTGAGGATTGCTCTTTATTGCCGTCTTCTAATTTGCCACCTCCAGAGATGAAACGTCTTCTTTTCTGTTCTGGTGAACTATGTTGTGTAGAGTCGTCAACACTGAACTCTGGAAGAGATCCTTCGATATCACTGCCCTGAGATTCCATATCTCCAGGGATGAAACGTCTTCTCTTCTGTTCTGGTGAATTGTGTTGTGTAGAGTCGTCAACACTGAACTCTGGAAGAGATCCTTCGATATCACTGCCCTGAGATCCCATACCCACATCATTCCTGTCACCATCGTTACTCATCATGTCATCTTCTGAAACTAAGTCATCAGTGTTTTGAGTTCCAACTTTTGGATCATTGGCGTGTGTGTCTTGTGATACACTCACGTCATCCTCAGGGAGAACATCTATCGGGTTGGTAGGGACAGTGATGTTTTCATATAGTGGATTGTGTTCTTTTAACCAGACCAGAGCAGCATGGATTTTGTCCACTCTCACAATCTTTTGCCACACAGTCCTATCTTTCTTAGGGATACCATTCAGAACTATGTAATCTGTGGGATCAACTACCCGTGAAGGTCTTACTTCAAACAGCTCCTTCAGGGTCACATCTATAGGAGCGGCAATGTGAACAGCGAATCCCTTGAGACTGGCCATCCTGGCATTATATGGGATCTTCGCTCCCATGGGCTGCAGCTTCACCACAGTCTGATAGCACATGGCGAGATGAATGAACATGGACTCTAGTGGAGATAGCTCCGTGATACATTGTGGACTTGTACCTGTGTCCATACCATTTGCAACAGAAACTCGCGGCATTTCGTTTCTGTTCAGTTTCATTGAGCATGCTTTACAAACAGTCAAGCCAATCAGATCATCTGGCACCCGATTCTCGCCCCTCGTTATGATCCTTTCATTTGAATTCAAGTATTGCCTTAAGTCTGACCATGCTTTATTTTTCAGCTTGCCCCATTTATCAGTTATGATACTAGATGAACCTTTAGAAACGAGCTTGTCGCAGGAAATACAACTTCCTGGCCCCGGAAGATCCTCAAGACTCTTGAAATAGGTGGTGAAGTGCTTCCCATACTTCTTTAGGAGCATGTCCCTGTTGACTTGCTCGTTTGGCCTCTTGACATCAAACACTTTGCTAGGCTTCTCTGGTGGCATGTACTCACATAGCTTCAACAGATACGAAATGTCACCACAGAACAAAGCAGAATCCAAATCTGCTACTATCTCATGAATGCATCGTAGTTGATTGAGCAGAGAGTAGACTTGCCTAACATGATCAAAGTGTGGTACCAACTTACGCAGTAAAACAAACATACTAGAACAACTGTTCTCTCCACTGTAACATTCTTCAGGATGATTGCGTTTTTCGGTCACCAATAAATATGGCCACCGTGTCATATCAGGACATGAATCTAAGTCACTCAATACACCTCTAAGAGATTTACGTTTAAGAGAAGAACATGTCGATAACAAGTCAGTGATTAACTTGACTTCATCTGTCGTGGCTTCGATACACATGGACTCATAGCAAGGGTTAAATAGATTAAGATCAGATTCTTCTGGAACACTAATTGGGCAAGGTCTATTTGAAGACTTCAGTGGGTATTCAATGTGTCCAGTTTTGAAACTATACTTAGGAAAAAATGGTTCCCACCCCTTCATGTGGAAACCACGACCTAAAATAGCTACTGTTTTATTATCTTCCGAAGCTAACTCAGCCTGTGCCAGTATCGATTTACAAAGTACAATTAATTTGTGCATAGAGAAGTACATACATTGAACCCAACGATCCCGCCGTGCTAGAATAGTGTTAACAATTTGTCTTGAAGCAAAGCTGATTTTAAAAGATCGTGTATGTTGTTGCAAGATATTGGAAGTGAATAAATGTTGCAAAACATCGTCTAAATTTTTAGCATGATACAAGGATTCATATATAATTGATTGGGCTGCGTTTTTATAGCCAACTCTTGAACGGCTTTTCAGGAATTTTGGTCCTCTCACCGTAACATTTCCTGGGAGCTTTGGTAGGAAGAGGGATCGTTGTGACTTCTTTATCTCTTCCTTGAATATGCGACCGAGCTCTTGACATTGGGCTGGTATCTGCAATTATTATTGTATCATTAGATTGAGATATTCAATTAACTGTTAGAACATAATAAAAGTGTATCAACCACATGACTTGAACCTGATTAAAACGTGAATAGAGCCGTTTTATCGCGATTTCAGGCAAAACCATCTTGAATTCATGCTTACAATGGATGTATTATTGTATTAATTGTACTTGATTACTTATTTACCTACCCATGAAAGTAATTATTTTTATCTACAAACTACAGTACAGAATTGCTGTAGTCTGTTAAGCCATGTAATAAGGTTAGTGAAGTATAATAAATTTCATGTAGCACGACTTTTATAAGTTTTTACTACACTTTTACATGAAGTAGGTATAAAAAATTCACTAATTTACCTTATGCGAACGGATTGCACCCATGACATGGGTTTTCCCAGCTTCACCCTGTATTGTGGGCACCTCCAGCACTGTATCGATGGTGGAAGTAGGAGAGTTCTTCATTCCTCGTTTTTCCAAGGATCTGAGGTATTGTAGTCTCTTGTGGAGCCGCCCCCTCCTGGATCTGTTGTACCTGAATAAACTTTACATTTAATGACGTAAGGTGTCATGAAATTCTATTTTTTGGACATTCAGTGACAATCAAAGAACTGTGATTGTTGTCTGCTATAAAAGTTCAATCTAATTCAAATCTTTTTTATAAGTTGATACCTTCCGTATACATACCTATTAAACCTAGATTAGATATGCTTGAGTGACTAAAATTACATCGTATCTTATCTTCTCTAATTGTCGAATTATTATACATACCGTCGGTTTGATCTCTTTTGTTTAGACTTCCCAGAAGCTGCTGCAGCATTTCTCTTCTTGCTGTTAACTCGTCCAGGGGTTTTCTCATAGTCGCTCCTCATCCTCTGTCTGCTCTCACTCCTCTCGTAATCCTCACGCTTTTCATGACCCTCCTGACTTTCCTCATATCCCCTTCTCTGTTTCCTTCCCTTCTGACTTTCCTCGTATCCCCTTCTCTGTTCCTTACCCTCCTGACTTTCCTCATAGTCCTTTCTCTGTTTCTTACCCTCCTGACTTTCCTCATAGTCCTTTCTCTGCTTCTTACCCTCCTGACTTTCCTCATAGTCCTTTCTCTGTTTCTTACCCTCCTGACTTTCCTCATAGTCCTTTCTCTGTTTTTTCCCCACCTCACTTTCCTCATAGTCCCTTCTCTGCTTCTTACCCCCCTGACTCTCCTCATATTCTCGTCTCTTTTTCTTCCCCGCCTCACTCTCCTCGTACACTTCCCTCTTTTCACGCCCCTGTTCACTTTCTCGGTATTTCTTCTGGTAGTCTTTCCTGTGCTCGCTCTCAGCACGCCTTGTTTCTCTTTCTTTGCCTGCCTGGGAGGAGTTGTACTTCTTGTGAGAGGCTGCTCTCCGGTCGGCTGCAGAGGGTTCATTGGCGCCAGTTTTTGGAGCACTGCTGGGTCCTGCAATAATGTGATGTTGTTACTCGTTTATTTGATATTTCAACTGATAAAATGCTGCTATCTTCTTTGAAATTTCGGACATTTCACCCATCGTCATTATTAAATGGATAAAAATATTAATCAATTTTTAAAAAATTAATTTCGTCATTCATTTATATATTATCTACTAACCTTGGTTATTCGACTTCTTTTTGTATCTGCGTCCAATTGACTTCCGCTTTCTAGCTGCGCCACCCTTGAGGACCACTTTTCTGAATGACGATTTGAGTGACTTATAGAAGTTATGATATATAAGTAATTGGCCTACCCCACCAGACTTAATTTGAGTGGCAATAGAATCGGGGCTGGAGGCCATTGTGACCATAATTTTTTCCTAATAATTTTGGACCACAAAGTTTATGTTTCGGTATTGAACAAAGTGGTTATCCGGCTGGAGCATTAGCTAATTCATCAATTGACATCAAAAATTCTCGAAGTTTAAAATTCAAGAAATTTCCAACAGCTTTTCGAATGCTCTAATCTTCTAATGACCTTTGTAATCGCTAATAATTTACCCGCCCATTACTCAGCGTGCCCAATATATATATGATAGTCTGCTCAAATTGTTTATGAGAATGATCTAATAACATTCCTAATGCAAAGAGATTATTTAAAATTTAAAGAAAAATTTTTCAGAACTCCAAGGCGAAGTAATAGATCTAGTTTTAATGAATTTTGTTGCATTAAATCTTACTCACAAGGTGGTAGCTGGTATTAGGCATCCAGGATAGTTTTCAGGGTTGTAAGCAAACACAGCACCTGGCCTCCGAGGCTTTGCTGAACCTTTCTTCCATCCCCCTTCCCTCTTGTCAGCGTTATTTCCTTTCTTTACTTGTCTTGCAAAATGATCTGCACACAAAATATATTTTAATCAATATCAACAAGGGGATGGGGGAACTATCAAAATTTCTGTGTTTTTGAAATATATGGATGTTTTGCACGTTAATCTACAAATGGCAACACCGAAAGGAACATTTCGGGCACAGCGAGGCCCTCGTTGTGCCCGAAATGTTCCTCTCAGAGTGCCCGAAGTTTTGCCCTCAGTCTGAGGGCGACACTTCGTGCACACTGAGAGGAACACTTCGACCACACTCGGGGTATTTTCGTAGCGTTTAGATTGTCATTAAATCTTTAAATGTGCATTTCTTATCTAATTAAGTAATTAACTACCTCTACAGAGACCAGTTATGATTGCTCTAGCAGAGCTGACTGCTTCCTTCGTTCCATGAAGTTTGATGACAGATTGTTGCCTTGAAGCTGATGGAAGCACAGTGATCTCAGCTCCTGTGTCTGTCTGTATCTTCTTTATGTTCTTCCCTTCCTGATGAGCAATAACAATTGATAGATTAATGTATGTTTTCGTAAGTCACCACTTCTAACTTCTTATTTAAATATAGATTATGATTGAAGTTTGTCAATTTAATGGACATTGTAAGTATTGCATTTTGACATCACATACTTACAAATATCATATAAATCGCCCATTACCTTTCCAATAATAACTCCACATAGAGCGGCAGGTACCAAGATATCATCCTGGCATAGTTGAGGGCGAGATTTATCTCCTCCAGAAACCACTCGATGTGTTGTTGCTAAGTTAAAAGTTTCACCTGTAATTATAGCGAATGATGACTGGTTGATAAAAGGGTAAACCAATACCATAGTATAGGATAAATTTTGATCTGTTACAATGGTATTGTGGCAAGAATCGTGGCAATAAAATACTTATTACTCTTCAAACCTGATGAAACATTAACAAGCTTTGGGTCCAGATCTGTAGAGTGAGCAGAAGGGACCAACCCCACTTTACTGCTGTCAGCCACGCCCGGCTGGTAAAAGCGAGGATTGTAGAAGGACTCGTAGTACTCAGGTTTCACCCTCCTGATGTACCTGCAGATCATGCGCTTCAGGAACTTTCCAGTTGATGGGGTAGGGTGTAGACCGTCCTTGTTGAACATTTCAGTCAGCACCACTCCATTCATCCCCACGAAGTGGTCGTACAGGGGCACCACACGATCAGGGAACTCGTTGTGCAGCAACAGGTTCAGTTCCTGCGCGTGTTCGTTGGGGTGTCTCGTGCTGGGCACATCTGCACGGGTCCAACACCTCCGTGGGAGAACCTCACAGAGGTAAATTGAGGCAGTGGGGTTGAGGTATTGGAGGAGGGAGATCAGGTTATGAAGGTCTGTGATGATATCCTCTGCATGATGATAGCCGATGTTGTTAGCACCCGCAAGAATAACCACACTGCTCCACGAACCAGTGTAACGCATAATATTCTTATCGTTAATGACCTAGAAAGAAATTCTTTCATACTGAATGATTTATAACTCAAATAAGTTAATGAATCGAATTTGTGGCCCTGGGATGACATGTTCTTCATTTTTGGAAAATGGGATATAATTTATCAATAGATCAATCTTACCTCCCCAATTAGCTGATGTGTTCTGAAGCCAGGAAAACACTTCACATCATCAATCCCAATATGCCGTGTTATTGAGTCACCTATTAGCAAGGTACGCTGAAAATTTGAAATATTAGGTTATGTTGGGTCCACACTCCAACTTCTGCATTCAACTGTATCATTGTACTAAATTATGGATATTAAAGACTTTATGCCACGGCAACTGTATACTATTTTAATCTAAAGCCAACAGTACAGACGTACTGTGATTTGATCCCCTCATATCTCTGTGTTACAAAAGGCACACACAATAAGAAAAATACGTGCTTAATGTTATGAGGTTATAAGTCAACTTCGAAAAAATCCTTGATATTGAAACTCACCGGCCCTTCAGTCTCTTTCTCCTCCACGAATCCATTGTAAGACCGAGCAGTTGAACTCATGTTTCAACTATAAAACCACTAAAAACCTCCTTTACTGGCTTTACATAAAAGTAGTCTTCTCAACGCTGATAGGAGAAATATTACTCGAACATAGTTTCAAACATACTAGAAATGTTAATATCAATTATTTACGTTTTAGCAGAAAAACAATTGTACGATGACGTAATGATCAGCAGTAGGTACATCCTAATTTTTATTATTTTATACTTCAAAGGTATAAAGCACTTGGCCGGTTGGCCCTAGATTCTAGATCATCTACATAAAGAAAGAAAGAAAAAAGTAAGTAATGTCAAATTACACAATGTAATGTCAGACTTCCATGAAAAATAAAACTTAAGTTAAGTTAAGAAGAATTTCGAGAGATTAAATTTAGAAGGTTCAAAAGTTTGGATGGACCCTTAAAATTAATAGAAAAGTGTATCATCAAGCCTTTAGGAATACGTCAGATTAATGTAAGGTAACTCAAAGAGGAAACTCAGTAAAGGTGGCCCAAAGTAGAAAATGTACTATGGAAATTCAAATTCAAATTCATACGGTAGTAGGTGAATGCTTGCAGTTTTTAGGAGTAGTATTTTCTAGCTGGTTACTGCTGAAGAAGCAGATTTATTATTTGGCTCTATTGGAAAATCGCCACAGAAGACGTTTTAATCACAAACTGGTATGCTATGGCGAGATAGAATAGCCTCCTGAGAATTATATTAAATAGACTGACGGACCGTCAGTGACGGTGGCTACTGTCTAGTTATACAGTGTTGCTATAAAACAGCAACCAACAGCAACTGCAAAACAAACTGTGGAACTAAGCTCCGTCTCCTCAACGTGTCATCCATGACTATAGCAGCACGTAACTGTAACGACCGCTGTACAATAAGAATATTGCGGTGAGTTACAAAGGCCATGATATCGTGTGGAATGTCCTCAATTTTCCTACATGATAGCCTCTTGTTATTGGCTGCTCGTGCAATATCATGTGACAACAGCAGCACGTGACTACGACCGATGTACGATAAGAATTTAGAATATATTGTATTCCATTAATCAACAACAGCATGATATCATGTAACTGTCCTCAATTTTCCTAAAATTTTTACATGAGTACATGATTATCTTTTATCATTGGCTGCGACCGAGCCATAGTAAGAATGTTCTGTTGATAAACTCAGCCATGTAACACTTCACATCATCACTTCAACAATAGCCATCATCACTCCAATAACAGCTATGTGACACTTCACATCATCCACCCCAATATAAGGCGTTATCTCTCTCTTAGGCCGAGATATCGAAGATAATTAGTTTAATGAGCTAATTATCTGATTAAGGAAGTTGTCATGAAAATTTGAATATTGATTTCTAAATGCAATTTATGACGTAGTGCAATTTACCGCTTGATTTAAGGAACTATCACCCTCCTGGTCCGAGATATTGACGATAATTAGTATAATTGGCTAATTATCCAATTAAGCAAGTTGTCATTAAATCTTTTATATTGCTTTCTAAATGTAATTTGTGACGTAGTTTGATTTACCGTTAGATTTTAGGCGGTATCACCCTCCTGGGCCGAGATATTGACGATAATTAGTTTAATTGTTTATCTACCCAACGACGTTGTCAATTTAGATATTGCTTTCGAACAATTTATGACGTAGTTTAATCACCTATCACCCTCTAGGCCGAGATATTGACGATAATTAGTTTAATTGACTAATTATCTAATTAAAGGCGTTGTCACGAAAATTTGGATGTTGCTTTCTAAATGTAATTTATGACGTAGTTTGATTTACTGTAAGATTCAAGGCGCTATCACCTTCCTGGGCCGAGATATTGACGATAATTAGTTTAATTGGCTAATTATCTAATTAAAGACGTTGTCACGAAAATTTGGATGTTGCTTTCTGAATACAATTTATGACGTAGTTTAATGTACAGTCAGATTTTAGGTGCTATCACCTTCCTGGGCCGAGATATTGACGATAATTAGTATAATTGGCTAATTATCCAATTAAGCAAGTTGTCATTAAATCTTTTATATTGCTTTCTAAATGTAATTTGTGACGTAGTTTGATTTACCGTTAGATTTTAGGCGGTATCACCCTCCTGGGCCGAGATATTGACGATAATTAGTTTAATTGGCTAATTATCTACTTAACGACGTTGTCATGAAAATTTAGATATTGCTTTCTGAATACAATTTATGACGTAGTTTAATGTACAGTCAGATTTTAGGTGCTATCACCCTCCTAGGCCGAGATATTGACGATAATTAGTTTAATTGGCTAATTATCTAATTAAAGGCGTTGTCACGAAAATTTGGATGTTGCTTTCTGAATGTAATTTATGACGTTGTTTGATTTACCGTAAGATTTAAGGCGCTATCACCCTCCTGGGCCGAGATATTGACGATAATTAGTTTAATTGACTAATTATCTAATTAAAGACGTTGTCACGAAAATTTGGATGTTGTTTTCTAAATTTAATTTATGACGTAGTTTGATTTACCGTAAGATTTATGGCGCTATCACTCTCCTGGGCCGAGATATTGACGATAATTAGTTTAATTGGCTAATTATCTAATTAACGACGTTGTCACGAAAATTCTCATATGGCCTACAACATGCGCCTTACGCCAAAGTTTTCGATGCCGTTGGACTGACGACGATATCTGTTTTGGATTTCCCACAAAGTGTTTTGTAATTACTGTCGTGGTTTCGAGAGAGAGAGAGAGAGAGACGACGATAACACTAATTTTCGTGATTTAAGGCATTTTTTAATATTTTTTCCTACAAAAACGGTGCGGTCGATTTCCATGAAATTTTCAGGGTTTCTTGATCATGTGAAGGACTACACCTGTGCAAATTTTCATGACTAACATATGTTAATAAGAGGTCTAAATTGCCACTTGAAAACCGCACTTTTTTGAAATCGTTGTATTTTTATATAGTGGGCGCTGGCATTTCAAGAATCGAAAGACGGGTTTGTTGCTACATACTCCATTATTATATCACATGTTGCCATGGCTCATCTTTGAGTCTGACCAGCAGTCCCGGCCCTTCGGGCCGGGACTGCCTCGGCCGCTGGGCCGAGGGCATCTGCCCTTCGGGCAGATGCCCTCGTTCTTTTTCTTTTCTTGCGCTGCGGGCGCTTGCCAGCGCCCTGATAGAGGTATATACATATACGAGAGATGACGCTTTAGAGCGAGAAGTATACCCTATTTAAACGGCGATATCTCGGGAACCATAAAAGATACAGAGCTCATCGACCCAGCGTTGGAAAGAAGAAAGATAGAACTTGCAGTTAGTGACCTTAGAAACTATTCTACGTCATGATAATGACGTCATAATGACGTCATAAAACTAAGAATTTTTAATGTCGATTTTCCCAAAAATAGGCGTTTTCAACGCAATTTTTCGGTATGAAGCTTTCGAGATAGAAAAAAATGCTCTATTAGCGCGAAAGGAAATTTAATGTACTTTCCAAAGATGTGGTCAAAAAGTTCCGGGCTCTACGGCATCATTGAGATATTTGCGATTGTTCAAGCACTTTGACACGAAAAAATTCCAAAACTGGCAAATCTTGTGAAGCTTGTGGAGAGAACAGGACCACCCCAGAACTTCATCTGGATATGTTTGTCGGTCATAGTCCCAACTGTGTAAATGAATGGGTCTCAGATAGCTCATCTAATTTAATGACGTAATTGTGACGTCATCAGTAATGCTTAGATAACGCGAATTTTGCGTGATTTGGCATAAATTTCAATATCTCAGCACAGAAAAAGGTGATATTTTTCCCAAAACCAAAAAGGATTTGGTTGTGATGGTCCGCGGTTTTAAGGCGTTCTTTACTATAAACCCATGATATGAAAAGAACGTTCAAA
>WFMF01000367.1:0-178559 GCA_011033025.1 Beroe forskalii
TTTGGGAAAATAAAGAAATATCTTTGTAATATTCATGCTATGAGATATGTAAATAATCTGCTCAGAATGCAGTATACTTTATACATTTCTGTAACTTCATAATTGACACATAGCTAACATATTACATATAATATACATACATTGATAAGGCTTATACCGACATCCATGCAACACTTAGTGACATACATGTAACCATGAACCTGACCTCCTGAAATGTATAGGTTAGGGGCTGTAGTGTAAAATTTTGTAAAGTTGTAAGAGAGGTTTTTGTTTTGGTAATTGAGGAATTTGCTAGGCATCCCACATCAGTATATAAAAGTATAAAGGTAAGAAATCATATTTAATATAATGGTAAGTTAACAATTCAATTAATATATAATTGAGATTGAGTTTCAATAATAATTTAGTAGGAATGTCAGTTGCTATGAAAAATAGGGTGGATCGGAACTTGGCAGTGGCAGAGAATTTTGGTTTGGGGTTGAGCTATTGGTGCTGTTTTGATAGGTTGTGCTGGGGAGGGTTTGTTCCCTGCCACTGTTTATCCTTTTGGCCACCATCAAATGCAGTCAAGACTGTTAAACTAACCAGGTATGTCTATGACTACCAGGTATGAAGGTTAGCTCGGTTAGGCTGGGGCGCTAAAACAATCCCATTTGAGAAACCTGCCTGGGTTCATCATGGAGAAACAAGCATGGGGCAACGAGAATTGAATACAAGCAAATGTCATTCATGATGATAATATAGTAATTTGATGTGGGATGCCTAGGATTAGCTTATTATCCAACATAACCCTCCCAACCACTACCACAACCAAATTCAAGGACGTCAAGTGCAAAAAAAGAGGTTAGTTGTCCAGTACACATGTAACATGCATCTCACATTGAACACAAATAACTCAACTTTCAAAAGTGTTTGGGTGCTAGTCTTCTGTGGTGCTCATGTAGACTCAAACCAATTCCATTTGTATCCTAGCACTTTACTCCCCCGAGACAGAGTGCCCATCCAGGCAGCCCAGGTCTGATCCCCCTCTCCCCCATCTCTTACTACCCAAGCACTAGCTAGCTTTTATTTCATAAGTTAGCCTTGATTTATGTTTAATTCAGTATATGATATTGTTTTGTTGCTATGTGTGTGGTAGCCTTGTATTGCCAGATGGCCCACGGGAGTGAAAAACTTCCCTGTGTCTCTTGATTCATATGTTTTGAATTCCGTATATTCCCTTTTTGGTCAAGGCATAATTCACTTTACCCATATGTGTGCAGAATGCAGAATGCTTGATTACTGCAGGTCTTTCAACTTTCAATGGAATTTATGTTGAAAGCTGATTACAGCAAATCTCCTGTAATCAATTTGTCTGCTCACATATGCATTACAGACAGGGTATACCTTATTGGCCAGTTTAAAAGGGTCAGTTAAAGTAAAACTTGTTAAATTGAATGCCAGTTAGGTCACACGAAACATTTATCAATTGGCTCATACAGTGTTTTGATGCAATACAGTGAGTATTAATGGATTTTAATGGCTATTTAAGAGCATGAAATCCTTGATTTGGCAATGCCCACAACTTTTTCCTAAAGGATGGTTCAAAGGGTACAAAAATGATTCATTTTTGTCCATAGGGCTGGTTAAAAGGCTGATTAAAAAGGCTTGATAAATTGAGGCCAGTAAGGTGATTCAGTTTCCGCAGTCAGAAAATTTAAAACTTATGTTTGATGATAATATGAATTTTATAAAAACCTTGAAATTTAGCCTTTGGGCATGGGCTCAATATCTTAATTGTGGTTATCCTGGGTGATTTGTTACTCTCTTTATTATCTCATTGCTAATAACAGAAAATTATAACAGGCAGAAAAAATGATACAGTGGTTGATATTTATCTTTTCATTGCTACATGAAACTGTTGCTGAATCAAGATGTGAAGAACTGACCATTTCAATGTGCAAAGAAATTGGTTATTCAAGTGTCCGTTTTCCAAATGAAATGGGACAAAGTAATCAGAGGGATGCCATGAATGATCTCAATCATTTGCAGAGTTTCATTGAGACAGGATGTAGCAGAGACTTGAAGATCTTCCTCTGTTCTCTGTATGCCCCATATTGTAATGAGGGTGCATCATCCACAGAGATTCTACCCTGTAGGGACCTGTGTATCAATGTAAGGGACAGATGTCTACCTGTCATGATGGAACAGTTTGCCTATGACCACTGGCCCAACTCCTGGAAGTGTGGCAGATTCCCGTATGAGAAGGGAATGTGTGTTGAGGGGGTAGAGAAGCCACTGACAGAGCCTCCACAGACAAACACTCCTGAGAATGTGGAACCAACTGTGAAGCCTACTGAGAAGACAGACAACGAACCAGACACAGATGATACCTTTGTCATAGACAACAGTGAGTACTTACAGTTCTCATTTCACAAAATTCACTATGATTCTAGGAAGCAATTCAGTTATGAATGTATTTTGTTGAGATTTTAGACAAATTGATAGTGCATCTTGTTCTTCACAAATTCATTTTCCCAAGCTTCCAATAGTTCAAAACCACACTCATTCTTTTCACCACTGAATATTGGTTTATATATGAGGAAAGGAAAATTGGTTAAGTGAAGGAAGAATTGGCTAACTCTGTAAATTTCCTTAGCTATTTGTGTATCATGAGTTCAATTACCAGTTATCATTTGCACTGCTACTACCAATATTGTACAGGGTATTTTAATGGGTAACCACTAACCTTGCATTTAGTCTCACTAGGGCAGATTGTGTGCCTGCATAACTTAATAGTAATGAGCTTGCACGTGCCAGATAAAGGCCAGTATATGAAAATAGACGCAGTTCCAATGGAGCAATAAAATGAAGTGCTCTCATTACTCATTAAACAATATATTATGCGGACCTTGGCAAGTGACCTGCTGAACCCTTTCATAAATGGTTTGTCGATTATTGTCAATGGTTATAGCAGCAAGGAGGGTATGTTTTATATGGCTCATAATGACCATCCTATTCTAGTAATCTAATGATGACTTCTTTAGGTAATGTTTTATTTATTGTGATGAATTGATGGGTTCTGTTATTGGTATTTTAAACGTTTATTACTTTAGTGCAGACAGACTGTTGGTGTTTATTCAAACCACTTGATGGATGGGATATGTCATCAATTACAGAACAATTTACAATTAAGTTAACCTTCAGTTTAGCTGAGGTGGTATTTCAAAAGGTCAACTGCAAAGATGTACCCTGTTGCAACGGTGTGTAACTTATAACACTATGACTCAATTGATTCGTCCCAACAAGAATTAATTTAGAACTTTAGAAGTTTAGAATTGCTCTTTCACCTGATTATGTCTGGCTTCGCTGTCATCTGACAGATTCTACAAACATCCAAAAAGATGTCTGATGAATCTAGAGTTTCCAGCCTCTGGGGACTATTTTAATCTACAAGACACAGTACAAAGATGCAGCTTGGGTCTCGCTTGTTTTTTGGGTGACTTGATGAGAGTATTATAACAAGTAAAAGGCTGGGGTTGTATCTCAAATAGGTATGATTTCACTGCTTGTACACTAAACAAACACCCAAGATATATACTCCTGTTACAGAGTTGCAGCTTCCGCCCCCTATACACACACTACACACTCTGTCGCTACACTACATCATTTGATTTGTGGTCAGCCCCTCTTCTGCTTATCACATTACCCACCAATGACTTGTTACCTTACACTCCGCTCAGCCAATCACCGCGCGGCGTCATGTCACGTGACTACGTCGCTGACCAATCACAGAGCTTATGCCTGAGTCACGTGACCCAGTAACTAGCCAATGAGACTCGTTAATTTGTGTCAGGATGATCGGTAACCGTCCAATCAGACTGCCGGATTAGCATCACGTGAACAACTCCGACTGTTACGTCACCAGCTTTTCTGTGCCTGGAGGCTGATTATGTTCTGATATGAGATCGAATTAGCTCTATTGTAGGGAAATATTTACTGCGAATTCTGGAATTTATATTCAGCGCTCTGCGTGTAATGTACGTGTATGTTACAAAGATAAACAAATCAAGTTGTGAGATCTTCTCTCTCAGAGAGAAGGTACAAGGGACTAGGGAGGGAATCATGTCGAGTTTGAGGCGGGAGTTTCAACCGAGTGTGAGTGTGATTAATGCAGGAATGTGAGTGTATCTGCGCGCTTGTATCTGTACATGCGTGTATTTAAATTGTATTCTGAAAGCGCCTGTACATGAGTATATTATGCATAAAGAGATGCAGGTTGAGTGTTTGTTGATAATTTTCGTGGGTGGATGGGACGGGGTGCATCGTGTAGGATTGTTTCGTTGCCCTGGCAATGGGATTAACATATAAAACGCACACACGTGAGTTACTCCTACCCACCCTCCTCCCCCAATGAATAAATATACTCCTCCTGAAAATACACAGCGTGACTTCACCAATTGACTGTTCAAAGCTGTGAAGATGACGTCATTTTAACGACCTAGCAGTTTCTATATAAGCTCACTTCCGTGTCCATTCCTTGCATTTTTGCCGTGTTAACTCACAACCTGTTAGGGCACTGTAGACATTAATTACCGAACGCTTGATTACCAGCATATTAGACTGGTGCGCGTTTTTATTAAATTTGTCGTTAAATTAGGGTGCCAATCCAGATTAAATAATTCCCGGATAATTTATGTGGAAGTTAAAAAGTTCAAGTAATTGTAAGCAGAGTAATCTAATATTGTCTGAAAGGTGCCCTTTATTTCGATAGACCTGTCTTATCTAATGAATTGGGTACGTCTGACTAAACGATGGGACCCGGTGATGTCTGGCTGAGTTCGGTTCTCCGAGTAATAATGTGAGTTCAGCCATGTTGCACATGCGCTTAGTGGATTCACCTGGATTAAACTGGGTGAGAATTTAGAAATGGTGAGAATTTGGAAATGGTGCTCAACGCAGCAATATTACTGACCTAGGTCCTAGACTTCGCAATTCTTTCGCTGTTGACCTATTGGCCTTCCATCTCCTCGTCTCCATCTGTTCGTATTGTTCTCCCTCCCCTGAACTCTCCATGAGAATTCTCCGCCTTTTTTACTTTGTCTCTGAGTGAGACTCTTCTCTAGGTCTCCTGTCCTGTCTTCTTTATCCCCTAAAGGCAAAGCATGTATCTTGAACTCTTACTCCCTGACTCGCCTTGTTTTCCCTGGCTGGGCACGTCTCTTCTCCTCTGTCCTTGACTCATGTCTTGTCATAGTAGGTGACATGAAGCCCAGGGCTCAGTAGCATTCTCTCAGATAGGGCGTGTTTAATAAACACTGTTTATGTCCTGGTGCTGAACATTAGATAATGCTGATGGTAGCTATGTGTCCAGACCCAGTAATAATTAATAAACATGTTCAAAATATATTCAATATTTAGCTATCAAATTCAGACCCAACCCGACTCACTCTACCACTATAACCTTGAGTTCACCCAATTGCTAGTCATGTGCCACGTGATTGTGTTGCTAGGTCACATGACAGTGTTGCTAGGTCACATGACAGTGTTGCTAGGTCACGTGACATGCACGTGTCCACCTGATAGTATTTATTGAGTGCAGCAGCCATGTAAAATACATATTCCTAACTGTTTACTAACGATCTGCTGAACACATTAAAATATTATGATATTTCAACCACAAAGACATGTATAGCAGAGGTAATTATTATTATTGATTAATCTGTTATTGATTAAACTGTGTACTACACCATTAAAATTATGCAATGATTTAACTTCATATTGAAAGTTGCAACACTAAGTCTTTCAATTCGCTTCTTCTCAATTGCAATTTTATGTGCACTGTGTAAATTGGAATAGCAAATGTAACAGGTGGTATCCATTATCCAATTTCATGAAATTTGCAAGTCGAATATTAATTTGTTAATTTTGTTCCATAGCTCAGTTATAATGACGTTATATTAATGAAATATTCAATTTATAAGAGCCAGACAATAATAGACTAATGAATGTGCCCCAATCTACACTCTGAGTTAAATGTTAATAATTGCTATGTTTACATAGACATAATAACACAATGTACACAAAACGCAAGCTCAGCACCTTCAACAGTACACCTCGTCTCACGTTACCACGAACCAATGGTGCGCACGTGCACGGTAACTATACCCTCAAGTCACACAATAGACATGGTTCTGTGACGTCATTATCAGGGGTTAACATGGGATGTTGATGAAGTCACTCCGCCCGGTTTGAGGGGTGGGAGGAACTAAACTGACCCCGTATTGGGCATAATGAGGTACACTTCACACACCAGAACAGGAAAATAACAAGAGATAGGGCTCGTTGTAGTATAAGCTTGTATTGTTACATGTTTCTTGCAACATTGGATGGGGTTTCGTGCAACATTGGAGTTTTATTCTAACATTGGAAGATAGGAGGGGCTCTTTTTTCATCCGTGGAACCCTGGACCATTTGCCTATTTCACCGGAGAGGTTTTCCAATTTCCATTATATATTGTGTTCATTAGTTGAAGTTCTAATAGATTTGCAGTTTGATCGTCGTTGTAATAACTAGCCCTGTGCGTATTAGGTTACTAGGTCTATCCCAACTAGGTTACTAGACCTTTGCCAACTGGCAAGCAAGTCCTGTACGCTTATATGCTATCCCCTAACTACATAATTATCATTTGAGATTTTAAGCCATTTCCACCGTCTTTAGTATTCAAACTGTTACAGTATGTATTCGAATGGTTACTGCATGTTCAAATGGTGGTTTAGTTGCTGAATATCCTAAACTTACTGAGCTTTCATGTAACGCACCGTATGTTAAACCTTTCCACAGGGGGTTTAAGCTTGTTCTTCATTGCTGGTTTTGCTGTTTTACGTTGCTGTGTCGATTTGGCTTTCCTTCCACTTGACAAGTCAGCAAATGCAGTGACAAGCTCTTTTGAACACATTCACCATCTTCTGAACTCTTTTGAAGGCATTCATTGCATTAATTGCAAACTTAGCAGACATCACTAGATTTAGTCGCATCCCTAGTCCCTTAACGCACTATGGTTGAATGGGTAGCATGCTAAATATATCAAATGTTTAGTTCGAAATCTTTCATCTTAATTTCTCGTTGGTTTACTGTCGTTTACCCTGGTTACCCACGCTTATAGGTGGTTTAGAATGACGTCATTATCATTGATTTGACTGTTGAATTGTTTACATCAGCCCACATATTATTCACTCAGTGCACATAGTCAGAATACAGCACATGGCTGGTTGGGGGTGAGTGTGCGTGTGCCTCATCGTGTCTCTCTGTCAGGGTCATTCGTTTCAGAGACACTTGTCTTCCATGGGATACATATGAAGTAATTAGATGATTGAGCAAAGCAAATGGTCTTGAGGCTATCTGACTTCATTGATTTGCTGTTTTAAACCATGGTAATGTTGTCACTTTTATTCGTGTGCGAGGTTTTGCGCCCTTCATCATTTCTACAGATAGTTGGTCATGGTGTGTTGTGCGGGCGCAGTATATACGCGATATTGTGCTAATGTGATGCTGATGATTTACGTGGTGGAGCTAATTTTGGCGGGAAAATGGTGTAAACATAATACACAAACGTGTGATTAGCAGCACTTTAGGCTTAAGCCCATGGCCCATGCTTCTGCTTCCATTGATACTCAGGATCAAGAGTACTGATGTCTGATCCACCTATAATTCTGATCTCTGGTGTTTATCTTGTGCTCTTGTAATTCGCTCTAATGGTTTCTCGGATGTATCCATTTTGCTGGAGTACTAATTCATATTTTGAAGCCTCATCTTCTTTATATTAATGGCCTTGAATCAGATCATTATTATTGACCTTTCCAATATTTTCACGGTAAAGAGCCCTAAATACTCATTGCTCATTCTTTATCATGGTAAAATCGACAAGGCTGCTATTTCGTAGTTTTAGTAAAACAACAACTCGTTATAATATGTAAGGTAATAAGCTGATAAAGTCACATCTAAATATAGAATAGCTTCCAGCGGAAATGTACACTGGGAACCATTTCATACACTCACTGGTAACAGGGCCTTTCCCACGGTCTGTTAAAAGTACGGCAAAGCTTGGCGTGCTCCTTATGATCATAAAACCACAGAAAATATTTAGTAAAATATTAAATTGTAGCTACATAGTTTCTAGATGCAGAATCTGTGTGATGCCACTTTACTTATTTAGATGCCACGACAGGTTACACTAGCCCTGTACTCTACAGTATTCATTGCTGTGAAGCGTCCTACTTCCACTGATAGTTCGTACACACAAGAATTAGGCAGTAAGCTGCACTTCGGTTCTACACCATATCACCATTATAAACCATGATAATGTGTGCTGCCACTCTAACAACTTATGCCATGGCTGGCCACACTGTGCTCTACAGTATTTATATTGCTGTGGTGCGTCCTACTTCCACTGATGTGCTCTTCCCGAGAATCAGGCTTCACTATTACAATAATACACCTTATCAAGTCACCATTTTAAACCATGATATTGGTGTCACTCTCAATTCTATTTCATTCGCACTTCACCTAAATGTTAGTGGATTAACTGGGTGTATGTACTCGATATTGGTAACCAATTAGATGGTGTGTAGTACAGCATCCAACCAGTCAGATAATGTGTTTGTCGAGTCAGCCAATCAAGAGGCTTGTAACTGGAGATGCCCAATCAGCACAGGGAGAGTGTACTCAATTTACTAATTGTCACCAGATATATTGGGAGGTGGGTATGAGGTAATATGGTGTGAAGTGGCATTGCCCGGGTGAGGTCAGGGCACATCCAGAATCCAGTATTGTACTGTTATCAGGACTGCGGAAGTGATTGTCAGTTCTTGAGAGGTGAAGTCAGTGAAGTCAGTGTCCCAGCAGAAGTGAAGAAAACAGCGAAACTTGGTTGTTCTGGAGAGAGATCTTGATAGAATTTTTGTAATCATTTAAAGAGTTAAAGGAAGAATTTAAAGGAAGAGAGTGCTCTGAATGATGAATATCTTGTTGTTCTCACACAAAAAATAATGAAGTCAATAAGAAATCTTACTAATGAGCAAGTCAATAGCTCCAATTCAAGAAGGGGCTTAAGCATTGGACATAAGAATGTCTGGCATTTACCTAAATGTGAGTGGTGGTGACGTCATGACTTGGGTTTAGAATGGTGAACATTCAACATGAGAAGAATTCCTCCTTCTCCATTGTCTTGTCACAAAAAAGTTGACCGGTACTAGTCTGAGCAAGGTAGTCAGGGTAAGGAGACAGGGGGCAGTTGTTAGACAAAACAAAGGGGCATTTGGTTTGTTCGTTTGAAAATAATAGGCGATGTAGGGCGGCGGAATTATCATGGTTTTATATGGAAAGAAGGTTATGACGAATAGTATATTATTCGCGAACAGGACTGGGAATAAGAATTTATGATGGATTTAGCCTAAGTACTTGCTGTTCATATGGACTGAAAAGTAATGATTATTTTATTAGTATTTAGTATTCCCATCAGTTGATCGTATTAAATTGTCAGAACGCGTTGAAATGTGCAGATCATGGACTGTGAACAAGTATTCTGATCTTGTTATCTCCACCGGCTTCTGTGAGAAAGTCGAGCACCAAACAAAAGAACAGTCACTTTATGACGTCATCAATTCACCATTTTAATCTATGATAATGACGTCACTCTCCACCAATGGTATTTCACCCATGAGTTGTATTGTCTGGGAAGTATCGTCTACGCTAATGAATATTTCGGATATCTTCTATCTATCAGTCGTCAGTTTGGGTGCATATTTTAGGTGAATATTTGAGGTAACTTGTCATCGGAGCTCCGAATTTTAATTTCTATTTCGGTAAAAAGTCAAGGATTTATCAGTTTATGTCAATATATTTCGCGTTCATTAGTTTGTTTAGGTCTGGAAATACAGTCGACGAGCTATTTGTACAATTATTTAGGGCAGAATACTTTCATTCGATATATGGGATTGGATAAAGATTGGAGTATTCCAATTTTCAATTTCGAAGCATAATTACTCATTGCATCGAAGATATCGATCCAACAATCAAGGATTGCGCGCAGAAACTGACTTTTCTGAAGAATTCAAATTCTTCAGAAATGCTTTTCAGCATTTTTCGTAACTTACATTTGGAAAGCATTCAGTTGCACACGCTCAGGTTTGATGCTCGTTTAATCCCATCACCAGGCTAACGATGCTGGTTTAGCTGACAATTCAAGCTGGTCAGCACTGTAAAACCATACCAACCACCCAAACACCCTGTTCACAGGCAATTTGAGTTAATGAGTTTTTCACACCAACCCTATTTTAACAACTTCTCTTACCCTGTCCTTTTTCTCACCTCCAATATATCTTCAAAAGTCTTGAGCAAATTTTTGACAGCCCGTGTCATCAATTCACCATTCTAAACTATCATAATGACGTCATCTTAGCAGTCTATTATCCTTTCATCTTCATATTTCGCCTGGATCCCCATCGTCTGTTATTAACTGTCGTTTAACGAGGTAGTTGATGAGGTAGTTGATGAGTGACTCATCACAGAGTAGAGGCCTAAACTAGTTGAAAATGCTAAAATCTCGAAAAAAATGACGTCATCATCTTGTTTTAGAACGAGGCGCTGATGACAATATGATATCATGCCGTGATATATAGCTGAGTTGTGAAAGAGATATCTCTAATTGTTTGCGGGAATTGACACTCGTGCCCTAATAGTGATATGTTAAAGAACACTCTAAAAGTAAAGACAGATCCCTACAAACACATGTCAAGTCCTTTCATCAGTCTGCAGAGCGCAGAGTTATTTAAACCACTTGAAAATTTACCGCCATTATTTAAAAAAAAGTGGTTAACAACAACAGGTGCCTCTGGACTCATGAAAACAACACGAAATGAGATATCAGATATCGTATTCAGAGAGATATCATCCAGTGGAGATCTGATCATATCTTTGCAACTCACTGGCTTCACACACACCTGTGTGCAGTGTATAATATCGTGTACAATCTGTTTTGTCTCTAGAACTTCTCTAGAACTTCTGTAGTACTCCATATTATACCCCAGTACTTCATAGCCACTTCCAGATGGCGGACACTAATAATAATATAATTGTTCTCAAGGGCTGTCTGACCTCCTAGCACATATATAATAATGTCAACAGGCTGGTTCACAGTCACTTCTACTAAATATACGGCGTGGAGTAAGGCTTCTCCTGTTCTCTCCGATAAGGGCAGATAATACTAGTTTGCAGTATTATGCCAGCCCTTTTCTAATAATATGTTGGTCCTTTTCTGCTGGGCGTGAGGACCTTTTCACGTGTTTTGGTTGCACCTTTTGTTTGTTTTCTGTTCGAAGAATGTGCATTTTTGCCAGATCAATTATCTTGCATTATTTACTACTTCGAGATTGATCTCACAATTCTTACTGTAGGCAAACTCTGAAAATTGAAGTAACTTGCGTAAGAAGTTGAGACTGGTTGAACAATACATGTAACTTGCTTGACATGTCAAAACCTTGGACTTTCAAGTCACATAAATCTGAATTTTTTGACATTTCCTCCTAATTGCTGAAAAAGTAAATTATTTTGCAAGAGAAGTTCCATTCTCCAACTGTTCACTGTTCAACTACTCTGAATACTCCCCAATTGGTCTACCAGCCTCATCATTGGCTTGTTCTCCGAATCTGGTTAAGTTGGCACTCTGCTTTTGACAGCCCTATTTATATCAATATCTTCCAGAGCCCTGCTTGTGGTTTAATTGTAAAGTGCCTCAAACCGTTTATCATCAATGAGAATGATTTAATACGCCAAAAATATCATTATTATTTACTTGTCCGTTTTTTGCTGCGTCAATTCTCAAAGTCGCTATACTTCCTGACTCCTTCTTTGAGCTATGAGTGCCTTGTGCGCCTTGTGACGTGTAAATTGAAAAACAGGAAGTATAAAGAAAAGAATAAACAGGAACAGAAGGAAGTACCAACTGTGATGTCATTTGTTTATTTCCGGTAAGACCCCGCCATCCATACTTACCTACTTACTTTTTACCACAACTCAACTGGGACGAGCTTCTTTCTCTCCCCATCAATATACCAAGTTATACCAAGTTATTACTCCACTGCTATTAGCAATGAAAGGCTATAGCTCGCTTTGAACATAATTGAAGTGATTGGCTCCTAGCTCGAGCACTGCTTTAAACCAATGGTTATGGACTATATACTTCGTAAAAAGCAATTACGTCTCAGCAATGTGGATTGTCACTCCACATGACACCTACTCATGAGTTGCCTCAAAACGCTGCAAAAAGTGGGCTCTTCATTCTCAAAATAGTCAACTCACATGTGAGCTTCTCAGTACTAATTATATGATCACGCATATATTATGCTCTCTGCAAGCAGATCCCATCCTAATGCTGGACACTGTTACTCGTCCCCAGGCAGCCTGAAGGCGCCAACAAGAGACAAGATGCCAACCAAAGACCTTCCAGAGAGGGAGGAGTGTAGCAAGGTCTGTTAGGAGCAAGGTCTGTTAGGAGCAAGGTCTGTTAGCTGCACACGGCTTCTTAGGTTCCACATGCCCTCTTAGGTTCTCCTCCGCATGCTTTAGGGTTTGTTGGACTGTGACCACTTCTCCATTAGACCGCCTGTGACCTCTTCTTTTCAGACTCCTTGTGACCACAACTCCATTAACCATTTGACTGCCTCTCTATTGAACTCCTTGGCCCTTGTGACCTCCATTTGGCTCCTTATTCAGACCACTTCTTCATTGAACTACTTGACCCTTGTGACCACTTTTTCATGAGTCCGCCTGTGTCCATGTGGCATGGGAGCTAGTGGCTGCATATTCAGTATTTAATTACTGGACTTCTTGACTGAGCAGCCACTAGGGGTACTCTTGGGCGTTGTACACCTACTTGTATATTTCTTTCTCCGAACCCAGTGTATTTCTAAGCCAGTTAGAGTATAGTGGTTTATTCCAATGTTTTTTGTATAGTTGTCTTTGAGTAGAACTCCTTTGGTTAAGTCTGGAATTCAGTTGTTGAAGAAGTTATTCGCCATTTCTTGTGGCCTACGCCTTCACCATTTGCTAATTAACTGTTGCCTAATCCAATAGATCGTACAATCACTATTCATCAGAATTGGAAATATGACTAACAAAATACCTTGAATTATTCAGGTATGTAGACTTGAATCGATTATATGATTCACCACGCTGGGAAATTCTAATATTATTCGGTTACTTAATCTTCATATTGTTAAACATTTGCTCCGACTGAAATACTCTGTAAATATAATAACCATTGGGTTTCAATCCGTTAATCGGAAACAGCGAACCTTTCCATTTTCCTTTTTTGATGACTTGATGGGCGGCGATTTATTTCACTCCAATCTGTAAATTGTTTTTGAATCGTGATTTGAGTTTCTGCTTCAGTTTCCACCCTTTCTCCGATAGAATATCAATATTCAGGGCTAATGTTACTTCCCATTGACTATCCGCAAATCATTGCCAACTCTCACTCCCTGCTTAATTATTCTAATACCTGTTGGTGCAAGGTGGTTGAGAGTGACGTCATCATCATGGCTTACAATGGTGTGTTATTGACACCACACCGCATACCTCGCCTATCCTTGTGTAATAGCTCCGTGACTCGCTGCGTCTGGCAGACACTAAACCAACGACCTCCCAGACACAAGCTCACTATCCCAGACAGCTAGAGAGCTAGCTGGGACAGCAAGACAGAGAGCTCTCTGGGATTCCAAGAGAGCTCTCTGGGGACCTAAGACAACTGGGGAGTTCTCAAGACAGCACACACACCATTCTGAATTGCAGGGAACCATCCGTGAAAACATGTTATTGAACACGTAGTTGGGGTTTAGCAATAGTTAATACCGGGGGATGTATTATTTTATTTGACTTAAATATATAATAAATATTCGGCATAATGATCGTTAGTCAGTAGCTCCGCTTGGAGCGAAGCAATATTATACGCTACAATAATCCGAATTTCTACGCACTGCTAGCATAAACCGTTGGTGTGTGTATTGGGTGTTTGATGAGGTCATTAAGTTTAACTTATAGCCCCCTGTTATCAGTACCACGTGTCTGGTTGCTAGGTCCCGTGAGGCGTTGCTAGGTCACGTGTTCGGGTCACGTGCTGTGTGTCACGTGACTTTAGACTGCCCACGTGACCCACTCTCACACGGCCTCCTGGTTTAGGGGCATGTGAGGGACAGTGCACTTTAGATATGGTAAACCAGTGCCCTACTATATGAGATGGGTGACTTGAAATACTGTCCACAATTTAATTAACCCGGGGGGACTAAGTTCAAGTACAATGAACGTATTATAGGTTTAGTACGTTTAATAATGAGTGTGTTTGTAGTTTTCAGTAGTTTATATAGTAGTGTGGTTTATGGCTATGTTATAAGTATACATTGTTGGTATTATGATTGAGTTTGTAATTGAGTCTTGGTTTATGTAGGATTTTATCGATTGATTGAGTGATTGGGCGGAACCATATAGATGAGTACCTCTCGGAAAACTAGAAAGTAAAATCATCATCGCGATTAGTATAGCTAAATTATAAGTCCTTATTTAAGTTAAGAATCATTGAAATCAACTATGAACAATAAGGATTAAGGAAAACATTATGATTGATGAAGCCAAGTTTTTATCACGGAAATCACACAAAAAGTTTTATTCATTAATCACCTAACTACTCCAGTTAATGCGTCCCCATGGCCCCGCACCACACCAGTCAAGGCGACGTGAGGGACACTAATGCATGATTACAACTGCCTTCTAACAAACATACATACCCTCGGAATTAAATAGCTTTTAATAATGTAATGGTGACTCATCTAGTGTGGAGCCTTGAACTCATGCGTGGAAAATACTGAGTTCAGCGTCATCAACACATCACTTTGAGCTATGATAATGACGTCATCTTAACCAGCTATTCCTTGTCACATTCTCTTTCCAGCGCCCTGCGGATTGTGTCCTGCCTCCTTCCTTCTTATCCGGTATAGGATGTGATGTGTGAATTTCAAATTACGAGGGTTGCGTGTGACTTTTGTTGTTAGATAGCTTGTTGATTTCTTGGTTAAGTTTGTGGGGTTTGTTACCAACAAACCAACCTGGCTTTTACCCATATTTTGCTTGGGGTTCGTTTACTTTTCAAGCTTTCACAAAAGTCGAAAGTGGGATGTTCTCACTAGCGCCGCGTACTCCGTCGGCTGATCGGATGCCATAGATTCCAACCTACATTCCAACTTCATGAATCAAGTCCAATCGGGTCCACCAAGTTATTAGATGGCTTTCGTCGTTAGACATTTCAATGATGGCACAACCCCACGATGCGTGATTGCTAATCTTTCACCCGTCACCTAACTTGGCTAGGTTAACCCAACTGATCACTGTTCCTCACCTCCACCCTGTGGTATCAGGTGACCCAGTTAGTGTCTCTATTCACACGTGCTGGTCACGTGACTTGTCTGCCACGTGACCTGACGGATTTGCTTGCGTTACCATGGTAACTCCCATCAAGTAATCACGTGGTCTGCGAGTGTCAGGTTGTCATGCCAACTACGTGCGCCATGCCTCTTTTTACAACTAATCACCCTCTACCTACATATCCCTCCTCAGTCCTTCTGTGACTATAAAACAGATGTGTTGCTTTGAATTACACTCAGAAATAGTCCTTTCCCGCTTCATCAACACACTACGTTAAGGTATGACAATGACGTCATCTGATCCGCTCATTTTCATCACGCGCCCCATTTCGTGTTCTCTGATCAGTAGTATATATTAGTTGGCGCCACTCTGAGAACCATTTGTGTTAGTGATCATATTTTAATTTTACATATTGTTAGTCCTTAAATTCGTACATTATATTCCATCTTTCCTTGCTTTCCAGGAATTTAATTTAAGTGAATAGAAGTAATAATATTTGACGTGAACTGTCCAGTAGACTCGCAGATTCCGCTCAAATTTACTTAAAATAATTTAGATCATCAAATTCAAACAGGTCCTTTGAGAGCATTCGTGTTTGGTTTTCCTGTTATCATGCTACGTGATATGACCAATCGAAATGTGATCTAGGAGCGTGTTCATGTGATCCGAATTCCTTCGCTGCACATTCCTCTGGTAATACCGCACTCGTTTTCACTATAAAACTCCTTATACGGAAAGCTTGTTTATTTCTTATTAATCTTCTTTGCTTCTTTGCAGCGTACTTCCTGTAAAGTGTACGTTAATCAGTTGCTCCTTTGTTTTCCTTGACACCTTGTGTTCTACCACCTTGTGTTTTTACACGGCTTGAAAACATACACTCCTCAATCTTTACTTCATAGGCAATATGATGGAAGTATAGTCGCTATATCAGTATCTGTACACTCTGAAACATACACGTTGTATTATGATTAGTTGGAGTCAGGAGTGTGTCTTGGGCGTGGTTTTAGGTCTAGTTATGTGTTATTCGGGACCACTCATGAATCATGATCATAACGTGGGTCGTAAAACGAATTTTTTCAAAGAAAAGTTTTCTATTGAACTATCAGATAAGACGATAGGTTGAAGATAGATATTATGAATGTTCATGAATTTTATGCATTTCTTCTGACGCTTCTTGCAAGTTGTATCTTGATTCTTGAATTCCCACGTACCAATAATTCCTTGTCACTAGAATTATTAATCGCTCACATTCGCTAGAAACGAGCCATAATCACCAAATGCTTATCGCTTGTCTTATAGCGTATCTTAAGTCGCCCAATAAATGACTTGGAATGAAATCATTATCATACCTCAACATAGTAATTCAATGACGCTGATTCGCCGTTTCTCGTGTGTTCCCTGTATCTCATATTCTTCCCAGAACAAATTGCCTCTGATGATATGTCATTTGAAAGCTCTCCTTTACATCTGAGAAAACATACTAATATTCATGATGTCGATATTCTTGTGTCCAATGACAAAAATATCATGAAATACATGAGCTATGCTCCACTGTTAGCACTATGTTGTAAAACACTATGGTAAAAACTATGCTGTGGTTTCAAACCGTCGCTTACATCATCATACGGCTGGTAACTTGATTATTGAGGTCTATAACTATAACATCAATGTTATTTTTAATAAAATCTTCACCGCACACTTGGTTGACGTACCCTAGCAAGAATTAAGCATCATAGTACTTTCCCCAGCAAGTATCATGCAAAGCGATGAATTTAACATTTTACGAAAATTCCACGATGAGATGCTGCCTTCAACCTGTATATTATTCCAGTGCCACTCTGAGTTACACCTCTTTAGCACCTGGTTATTGATCAACGTTCAATTCAAATTCAATTTAAATATAACCACTTGGTGAGTTTGGGCCTTGATTCGACGAATTAATGATTCGTCAGACTTGGTGCGAAACTTGGGCTCAACGCCAAGTTGGCGAAAAGTCAAAGTTTCAGATGTTGTTTGTTTATTAATTATAAACCATAGAACAGCACTGCGACGTTTATTATTTCATTGTTTCTTTTAATGAGCCTGAAAATTTATACAATGTAACCAATGCTTTGTTACACCTTTGCAATGTTAATCAAAAATTCTGCTTGACATGTTCAGTGTTTGCAGATCTGGAACTGATATCATATAAGCCTTTTCACTTGATAAGAGAGTAAGAGACACCTTCTACACAACAGCTCCCCACCAATTGAAAAGCTTCTCATTTTCATGTAATCAATTTCACAATCTTAACCCTGATAATGACATCATCAACTCTCCATTCTAAGCCCTGATAATGACGTCACTCTCAACCATCTGCTCCTCCTAGATACACTAAATCACTAACCATCCACCACTACTCGAACTCATCTAGCACTCGATACATTTTGCGGTCACACAACATAACATAGTCTCAACATGACCACACTATAGATGCGTACATTTCTTTTGTTATTGAGTGTCGTGCTGCTACTTGGATTGGGATAATAAGTCCATTATATTTTAAAAACACACATCTTCCGACCCTACTTGAGTATGCTTGAGTGAGCGTGAGTTCACTGATTGCTTGCTCATTATGTGGGTTTTGGGAGGCTGAAATCCACCGTTTGTGGTATTCCATCAGTCATGAAATCAGGGTGTTCCTTTCAAAGACTGTCTTCTTCCTGTAATGTCGTTCTGTTTTTTTAAAAGAATCGTCGATTCCAATGCTGATGTTTCGATGGTGTTTTTTTGTTTGTCTTTGAGCCTTTACTGCCTTTTAACTTAAATATCTTTTGATGCCAAATTCTGTATACTTGCAATGTTATTTTGTGACAATGTGACAGTTTGTGGCAGTCTAAATTAGAATGGTCGTGGTGGTTACTGCCATATTTTTGAAGGTCCTTAGCCAAAGTATCTTCTTAAAAACCGACTTTTGGAAATAATTCTAATGTTAAAATATTGATTGTTTAGCGGATTTTTTATGTTTGAACTATGTTTCTTAAGAATACTTAATGTTTTGCCAACACATAAATTATCAAATTAATAAACTCAATAAAATCGCAGGAACACAGTTTAAATGTGATTTGTATATGTGTGTGTATGTTAGGAATTTGAGTGTTGGTAACTGAAGGTCCTCCTCCTCCAAGGGGCATCTGTAGAAAATGACCTGCACGCTACGCAGTGCATTCTTTTGTCACTCGTGTCTGAAATACTGACATTAAATAATTCCAGAATTCCTTGATGATTAAGTTATTAGTTATACAGTTCTAAAATATCATAATATCATTTAGTTATAAAAGTGAAATGGTGCCTGTTATTGACGTTTATATCAAAACGGAATCATTTTGAGCACGCGTTTCGCGTACGTCCAATCGAGTCTATAATAGCCAAACTTTGGATGAAGTTTGGCTATTTTCAGGTACAAAGCTTGTATCTTGTGTTGCCATCATAGCTGGAGAAATTCCAGGATTATGTCAGATTTTAGTCACAAAGAAAAACGCGGTGTTTTAATCGCTACGTTCAATGACCAAACTGCAAACATTACATAAAACATTTGACTTTTTCAGACTTACTAAGTTTGAGTTTAACATCAAATCCTCATCAAAACAACAATTTGAAAAAGTCTTTTGACATTACAAGGGTCAACACTCAACAGTGCAGATTATCCTTTATTCCTCAGTTTTTGCCTTTGTTCTTTGTGTTAAATTCTGTTACACGTTGCCACCTGGCGCATGTTTTAATGATAAATATTCTTCATTGAAAACAAGAAAATATGATAGAAAGGAATCTTTAACTGTTGCCATCGGCATGCAGCTTGGTGATCTCAGGGGGTGTTTTTAACGGAAACTAAGTTAAATTCAGTTCTTTAATATTTTTTCAGGATCTCTTTACTTGGCTTTTGGGAATGCAATGTGAGTGTTCAAAGCGTTAGGCTGATGGGCGTTTTTAAACCAATTGGTCTCCTCGTCTCCTTGAAATCTTGGGTTCTTGAACAACATTTGACAAATCAAAGTTTGCTCTGCACGCCTTTAAACCGTTGGAATTAGATAAACAAACAGTCACTCCGCATCTTTGACACGCATGTGTATTATGAAATTAGACATCATTCCAAGTAGATTATCACTGTGCTATGTGGAGTATCACTGTGCTGGAGTTGCTTGTGAAGCTATTGACACAGTCCCAGAGCTCCACTCAGCCCCAGCCAGCGTGATAGAAGGAAGTCAAAGTGACGTTGTTGTGAGGGGTCAAAGTGGGGAGTTTGTGATGTCATTTGATGGTCTTGAAGTGGGTGGAATCAAGTTTCAGTGTATGGTGTAAAGTATGCGATGTGTGATGTATAGTATATTGTATAGTGTACAATTTAAATCAATGTATTTCATGGGTATGTTTGTACATTGTACAATATGTATGCACTGTGCGTTGAAGTGGGTGTATGGAGATTGTAACTGTATCATACCCGGATAGGTCCTGAACAATAATATTTTTGTTTACACTCGGCTACCTGTGTAATGTAATGTGTGAAATGTAATTTGTGTACCGTATGGCGGGTTTATTAGTGAATTAATCTGAATTAATACCGACAGTTGTTGTATTTAACACCCTATTATAACAAAATGAATTCCATGAAATATAGGAATCCGGATAATCCATCATGAAATTTAAAATAATACAGAATCAGGATTGAAATGAATGTGTTGTGAGTATCTGCAAATATTCTGCAAAAGTTTCCATTTTTATGAATGATAATCTGTTATTGAGTAGCAACCATACCTTCAGTTCCATCACGCGCACGGAAAATAGGCGTTTGAAAATGCCGTCATTATCACATTTTAAAGTATCACATTGTCAACAATTCCTCCACCCGCTGTCTGCGCGCTCCACCTAATATATGATCCTATGATATACCTCTGTGTGATACGATGTGTGTTTATTCCCTGGGGAGATCTTACTCTTCTGAGAAGAAGAGTACTTTCCCTCTCCAACGACAGACATTTTTTTGTAAATATTATTACTTCAAGAGGCGTATACATTGCAACATTATTACCAGAAGGTGCAGAGTGAACCTTCGGGGAGAGTATTTCTCCCTCATCAACGACACAAAGTTTTTATAAATATTATGTGTAAGTTTATGGAATTCTGGCAAGGTGCAAGTTTTCGTGAGTACAATAGCTTTGTTAGTTTGTTGGTGAGTGTCAGTTTTCAATTGGTAAGTCTTAGGACTGATAGTTGCTGTTTCAGTTGATGTCAGTGTGTTTGTGTACTCACTACTGCCTCACTGAATTTCTACTGTTTTATCGCCATTTTTGTTAGCATTCTTTATGTATGTATTTTGTAAATGATTGTCGTTTGGTTTTGAAGATGTGTTGATAGATCGCGGATCTCCCTGTAACTAAGATGCCATCATATTCCTTTGAACTGTTCTAGCAGCATCTCTTTGTGCTTTTTTTTTCTAAATGTGTTTTTCTAAATGTGTTTATGATTTCCCGCACGTGTCAAGTTAATAAATGGCGATATCGGTATTTATCGGAGAACGATGTCACTGATTTTAAACTTCAAATTTCTGGTAACTTCAGGGTTTGGGTATTGAGTGCAGGTGCAATGTCTAGAGAGTTTAAGAAGTATCAAAATTCATAATATCAGATTTCCGCGGCCAATGAGAGTCCAGAGATTATGTCACGTGACAAGGACTGCCAATTGAGGGAAGACTTTTCACTCTTCCTTCGTCATTCTACAATTACATGTAGGGTTTTTTATAATTGGAAGTTTGAACGTGCAATTTGACAGAGTATGGACGATAAACGAGTAAAAAGAGCCCAAGAATACATGGAAAATATTCTAAATCAGTTAATCGGCCAGGTGCCCCAACAAGAATTAACAAGTTAGAGGTCGTAAGAAAGTATATCAATGTCCCCCTGGATATATCCTGGATTCAAAGCAATTGTCTCACAACTCACACTTCGTAGTACTTGAGATTTACAAAAACATGTAAAATCTTTACATGTTGTTAAACTTATATTAACGATAAACATAGATCAGTGAAATTATTACACGTTGTTGTAATACAAAAACTACACACGAATGGTAGTTTTTACCATGATCTCGTAAGAGCATTAGGAGCCGAATATAATATTTAATACATCCTAGCTTTCTGATTGGTTGTCACCCATCACGTGATCTTCATACTCTCATTTCATTGGCTAATGCCGTAGAGGTATTGTATATAGTGCGAAGGTGCGGGTCATTAGATAAAATATATGTGTTTTGAAGTTTTGATTTTTCATGTGCTAATATTCATGTGCTGAATTAAACCGAGTAGCTGTTAAAGGAGTGTTTTATTGTGCGTCTGCTTTGAGGAATATTTGTGTGTATGTCGGAACATTCTTTCATAATGGCATATAGGCCCTCTCAAAAAGAGTACATATTCGTTTGGTTTTAGTAGACATTCTTTCATTATGATAGGCCCTATCTCTTTCTCAAAGAGAGTACTTTCGTTTGCTTTTTAGTCGGAACATTCTTTATAGTAGGCCCACTCATAGTACTTTCGTTTGGTTTTACAGTTTACTGGACATTCTTTCATCATAAGTAGGAAGCAGTCTCAAAAAGAATACTTTCGTTTGGTTTCACTGGACATTTTTGCATCATAGCATAGGCCCTCTTCTAGAGAGTACATTCGGTTTTACAGTCCGTGTTTTACGAATTATTCCGGATGTAAGTGGTCATTAGCATTTTTCTTCTGCGATCTCCGATGTATTTTATCCGAGTTTATATTGACTTCTAGCTAAACATAACTACACAACCTTTCCTTGATTACAATTTACAGCGTTTAAAGGAGCTCTTTATACTGTACTATTTTAGTATTCAATAATGAAAAAGCAACTGAATTACGTTCTTTAAAAAGAGTCAGGACAATTTAAGACATATATTTCCATTATCAGACTCCTTGAATATTAAACCCTGTCAGAATTTAACCCTGAAGTACTCCCAACCCTGTCTCCCCTCATATATCAACGTATTTTAATTAATGTCTGGGTTAATTGATTAGATGTAATTACTGGCGGGTTATGTGTCCTCAAGGGACACATTTTTAATGGACTAATTAATGGGCTAAACCTCACATCCTCAATCTTCATGCTTCGTTGTCTCATCGTTGTCTGATAGGACTGGGATATAATATATTTTTGGAGCCAAATTTATGTCCCGATGCATCATCTCCATAGCCTTTTTAAAGTTCTATTGCTCTATCTGTTGATGGCTCCACGATTGGACGATCTTGACGTTTATCTTTGTTTTTCCTCAGATAGTAGTTTGATTGTCATCCCCAACTCTCCTCCTGATCGTTTACTCGTGTCATCCACCAGTAATCCATTTACCCTTGACAGCAAACCATCCGTTGATTTATACGACACTGCGTGTGCAGGCGTCATCCTCCGACTATAGTTTTACAACCCACCCCATTTTAATGGCCAATCAGCATGATCTCCATAGCAATCCTGTATCACTATGACAACGCGCAGCTTTCACGTGGCTGATTGCTCCATCTTCCCACATAGCCCCCACTTCCTCCAGCTATAATAGAACATGGGGTTAAATATATAGTGACAGAACTAAATCAAATGATATAGAATACGCAGAATAAAGTGATAAGGTCATCAAGAGATGAGCTAATATAGCGACGATGTCAATTGACAGTTTATTAGAATAGGAATTTTAAGTGCAGGTGCTAAGTGCTTGGACCCCCTGAGCAAGTTATCTCATATTTTATATGTTTTAGCATACTTGTAGTTAACTAGACAAACTACCAGTCCAATTCACTGTCTCCACTGAAGTATAGGGGTAAACAAGTTCTTTAAACGAATATATTAATAACGTGTTGAAATGACGTCATTATCAGGAATAAGAACAAGGAATTAGTGATGTTTAGAGTCGTAGACGACGTCTAATAGTCCTGTAATCAGCATACAGATAGAGAAAACAACCCTGCCTAAACCAGGGCTCCCTTTAGCCGCATTTCTATCATACCGTAGACAGAAGGAACGCATCTGTTGCATAGCTACCCGATCACGTGACAAGGACAAGCTCTTGTCACGTGACAATTAGTGGGGTCACGTGATGCTTAACAGGACACGTTGCCATGGAAATAGGACATGTGTTTCCCGTCTTGTGACCCTATCACGTGACACCTTCTACCAAGGTCACGAGGCCAGGGTTGAAGCTACAGCTGATGTCAGTTGGCGGATGTGCGTGCGCGCGCGCCGTCAGTTCACCTCCCCAATACAATATGGTGCTTCCTAGACTGACTCATCTCTCTCTAGCGTTCAGTGATTGCCTTCATTAGGTTTGCGCGGGCTTTCCCCCAACATAGCTCATTCCTTAACAACTCATAATTCCTTCACTCGTTTTGAATGGTGTTCAGTTCATCGTTTAGCTTATTTCACTAGTCGCATACCCGCGTTTAAACTGAGGCGAAGTGCATATTATGGTTATAACTTAGTTTAAGTATATAATGTGTGTCGTTTATATTTTTATTTTGTGTGCGTTGTTTTATTTCGTGTGTGTTGCTTCCACCATTTTAACGGGTGTCAAGGGGAGAAGTATACCATTTGTCAGAGAGTCTCCATCACGTGATCTCCTTCTGCTTTCCCATTGGCTGCTGAAATGACGTTCTGCCTTCCCATTGGCTGCCCAACATGACGTGTCAAACGCTCATTGGTGCTCGGGCTAATGATACGCTAATTGGTAGATAGGGTTGTGTGTACTACTACATTAGCTCACTATTCTCAGCGTATAGTCGGCATATATATTCGCTGCTGGCTTGCGCACATGATATAATTGTACCGACTACATATAATAATATGTGTACAGGGTAGATCCGACCTTGCTTAGAACTCATATTTAAATTGATCTTGCTCAGAACTCATACATCAAATATCCTTATTCCGTGTCTTATGCCCTCTGGTAATTTGGGTTTGTTTTATCATGCTATTAAACCGTCTTCCTCTCCGGAGATCATCATCTGCTGCAAAGAGAGGTCCACATTAAACATATCTAGCACGCCATTGTTCGTTTGCCGTATTATATCTACCTGAGGATATATCTCTCATGTAATATAAGAGCTATCTCTGGTCAAGGCGCAGTACACTAATGACGTACTAGCTGTCCTCTGATTCTCTACTCCAGACCTATTTGTCCGCCTTTCTGTGCTAACTAGATTCTATATTCCAGCCAGTTTCTCAATACTTTATTCCAGACCGGTGTAATAGAGCCTGTTTTCAGACCGGTGTTTGTTTCTCAACCATTCAGTACTTATCTGTGCTAGTGCTGTGTATCTTAGAGCCTTGTTTTGTCACTCTATATAATAGCAGGAAGAGAGGTTTGTCTTCTTTTCAAATCTATACTCGTTTCCTGTGTTTTCTTTCTTTTAAAGGTTTAAATAGGTATCAGGATGCAGGGGTGTCCACTGTCCAGATGGTTTTCTAATTGCTAGTTCACGATGGGGAAAGACTCGAATTCAAATTGATTATCTAAGTCAATTCTCTCAATGCATTTCTGTTTGACGCCCTTTTTCTTTATTACTGTTCGATGATTTCCCAAAATCTGCTATGTTCTTATCAATTCTCCCTTATCAGCGAACGATCCTTTTACTCTTACCGCCCTGAAATTGCTTTGAAGGAACACATATCCCCCCTCCCTCCATCCCAAATGATCGTAGATTATGTATATTTTGACATTGACCTAGATTGCATATATAATTACCTAGGATTTCCAGAGAAAGGCTTCCCTGACACACGCCGTTTTATGTCACGTGATCAACTCCCACTAGAGGCCTCGTGTGGGAATAATACGCGGTTAAGAGTGATACCATTATCATGGTTTAGAATGGAGTTTTGCTTGCGATGAACTGTCTATTTTGTCCCAGGTTCTCAGCAGGCTTCTCAGATTTATGTTCAGAATGATGGCATTATCAATGTTTTGAGTGGAGCGTTGAATCGTCTATTCTCCATGGACAGTCCCCAGCGGACTCCTCTGAGTTTCTCAGTCCTCCCCTGTCCTTCTGTCGTGAGGGTCATTACAGCCCGTTCCACTTAGTGCAAGGGTTAACTGGTACTGATGCCAGATTATCTTACCATTTGTGCCTGGAGGCTCCTAACTCTTGCGACGTTTTGACTATCTGAGTTCTAGGTTGTGTTTCAGGGATTAGATCTCGTGTTTTAGGTGCTGTATTGGGTTTAATAGATCCGTTCATTAACATAGCTTCTTGATTTTTGACATGTTAAGTTTTCATCCAACAGTTTTCCCTGTTGAATTCTATGGGCTCCATTTTTATGAGTTCATTTGTTCTTTCCTATTCCGAACTTTACAATGATTTGCTTATCACAATGTTTCAAAAAATATGTTGACCGATATCCCCATTGTTACATTTTTAATAACACGGTTTTTTGTTCCAAACGTTTGGCTTCTTGTTATAAATTTTACACTGCCGACTGTCATATTCCAATGAAAAACTACTTGCGTATATTCGTTCACTCGCGTCCTGATTTGAAAACTTTCCAGCCAGTTCACTATTGGGCCGTACGAGTGCATTGAATAGTTGAATCTTTAGCGACCAGTCATTCTGTGATGCACGGTATTCCATTGTTTTCAGGCGACTGTAAAGTTGGAGGGTAGTTGGTTCTGTAAGGAATAGTTGGTGCTGTAAAGCTTGTTAAGGTAGTTCGATGTAAGGGCAGTGTGTATGGTATTGTCATCTGAAGTCTGTGCCGAGTCTTGCGTACCAGCTTGTACCACCGTATGCAAACCCCAATGAATCCTGGTGTATACGATTCAACAATAGACGTTTGAGAGTGAAGGCATTTCCACGGTTTAATGTTATCTTAAAACCGCCTACTTTTCGTGGGAGACCTGTAGTAACCCGAATGTCTACATCTTGTTTACTGCAATGCTTATATAGTTTTCATATATTTACAAACTCCAAGCAATTTCACTGTTCAGCTTGCTTTCTCAGATCTCTGGGAGTGGTCTTGCTTCAAATCGTAGCTAGGAAAAGAACACAAACTGGCGGCTGGCTTTTATTGTGTTACTATTCCAGTATTCCAAGCAGTTCAGTGCCTCAGTACTTCATTACTCACTGCAGACAGTACTTATCGGTTCGTTGTAGTGACAAGTAGTACATACTTTTGACTCTTTTAGGGACTTTAGTTTTCTCTCAACTCTACCCCTTCAACTGATGTCGCGCAGAACTATATTGAGTTCAATGCTGATCCAGAGATTTAAACATATTGAATGTCTCATGGCATTTCGTTGAAATTTAAACCGTGGCTAAGGCGTGTGTAAGCCTCCCTATAAATATATCATTGGGGTATTATATAAATTAATGCTATTTGTAAAACAAGCCCCCACGCCATATTATTCTCTGCTAGAGGCGCGCAAGTGATCGGTGTCAGCTAGTGACGTCATTATCATGATTTGAAATGGTGTATTGATGACTCCACCCCGCGCTCTACGCTGAAGCGCCTGATCCCCTCCGCATTATACCCAATCAAGACATGTTATACGGGTCACATGACCTATTACACGGGAGTCACGTGATATAACTCAGTGAATTCTTGACTAAAGAGTGGAGATTCAATTATATATTATAGAGCTGAGAGTGAGAGAGCCCTGAGAACGGAGCTCAATATATACACACATGGAGAGGGAGGGTGTCCAGCATTCACACGCCGTATCTCAGTTTACACCATGTGTCCACTGTCCAAGGTGGGTTAGTTCACTGTCCAAGGGGGTTAAGTTCACTTGTCCAAGGCTCCTAGTTCACTTGGTGCTTTTTCCTTTCTCACACTGAAGTGATTTTAGTAAATTATGCCTCTGGTAGATCTAGATTTGAATGGAGTTAGAGTAGTCAACCATCAATTCATTTCAGAATTTCTCGCTTTCAATCCATTGTTGTTCTTAAATCTAAATTTATAAAATATTCAGCATATAGCATGTTGTACATTAGTCTAGCTAGAATTATCATACGTCTAGACGTGACACTGTTTACTCATGAACTGTGCTCATATGGCTCGACTAAAACTCTCTGTTCATTGCCATCCTATTATCCCTTTTTTGGTTACTCTGCCCAACGGTTTTTTGTAAATATTTGTCATTATGGTCTTATTACAGTTTTACAGGTTTTGTGTCCATAGAAATAAGTTTTTATTAGCCCTAAACTTTGGCTGAATATCTGTTTATTCCGTATAAGGCAAGGTTTTAGTAGTCTTCTGCTTGCAGCTTCAAAACTTGCTTTAATTTCTTTGTTTTTGTTTGTGACTCTGAATCAATCACATGGCTACTCAACCCTCGATCGGCACTGTACATTGCAAGGTGCGCGCCGAAATTCGACGCGCAGTCGCATCGTGATAAAATAACCATATATGGGTATTACCTAACACCTACCTAATGCGTAGGAAACGATCTTAATATGGAAATATCTTGGCGTCAACTGGCGCCATCATCAGCTGCCACATAACCGGGCGATGTCGAAAGATACATATCTAAAGTGGTGTCACATACCACTCATCCTTTTAATATCCCGTAAAATCATCACTCGATAAGAAGCATTAAATTTATCAAATAATATTTCAACATTGCGTTACTTGACATTCTAATTTACTGGTTCCCTGCGTTGTTGTTTTTACGCGAAGGTGTGGTCTCTAGTGGAATTTCAATGCGAATTCGACGCCCATTCCTCTGGTATTTTCATCAATTTTAGCAGGATTTATTAATTTCAATCACAAATTTTGATTATTCTAAATTAATTTCGTACTAATTTAATTTTGGCGAAAATCAATCTCATATAAGACATCGCCTAACCACACAACTTCGAGATTATATGATGCTTTGACTTCTTACTATTCGGCACATTTCGTTGAGCAATATTGTAGTAGAATTAAAAATAGTAGGGAATTATCTTTTTTCCGTTTCTTCTTTCTCCATTTTCTCTTTCTCCTTTTTCTTTCTCATTTTTCTAGCTTTTATTTTTTATATGCAGTAAACCTCAATTTAATAAACATTTTCCCACTCGCGTGCGGCGATGATTGCATCTTGAGTGAGCACTAATTTCAGCAACAAAATATCATGTATACTTGGAGTGCCATGCTTGTTCACAGCTCATTCTGATTTCCTGTACAGATTTAAAATGCATTCTTTCGAAGGACCTGATTTTTGTTTTAAATTTATAAGATATCTCTGCGTCTAGTAGCTTAAATTGTCAAGTTTTACATCATTCTATCATGGAAGTTCAATAATGTTCTATCACGGATCACCAAAGAGCTAGAACAGTTTAAGCTCAATTTCCCGAAATAAATAGATCTTTCAAGATTAACTTTTGACCGCCAGAAGTTGATGGGTAGACTGGCAGTTCAATTTTAACTTTGTGTGATTCCAAAGTCACTGTCAAGACTATCTCCATTTTAGATTTAAGCAATACAATTTCCCCATTGAACTGAAAGGAACCCAGTAGCTCCCATTTATTTTCGAATGTTTAAATGTGACAGGTCCTTTCCCCTGAAACATGATAAATACTCCCCTACACCGGTGCTCTTGTGACTCTGTGACATCTTTCAGCCTGACACCTGTCACAAGTCAGAGGTGTTTTTAAACTTGGTCATTATCAGTCGTGTGTCACTCTTCTCAGTTTCCAGAACCTTTTATAATGTGTTGAATTTGCCGTAATTACGTTATTTTTAAAACATTTGCCAGACATTGGTCTCCGATTTTTGTGTTTTTTCTTGCCGTCATAATGTCTGAAAAAACGTCTAACATTATCACTTTGTATACTCGTGCCTGGATTTTACTCCCGAATTAACTTCATCTGCAAATGTTGTTTGGACGTGCTCAGTCTGAAATTCATAATTTTGTTTTGTTTCGTTAAGTTTTTTAATTTTGGTGATTCGTGATATTATTGTTCAATGGTGATTGCATAATTAATCTACTACGAAATGTAGTTTTCAATGTATTAAATCCACAATACGTTCTAGCTCCCCCATTTAACCATGAACCACCTCCTCCTCCTATCTCTACTCCTATCTCTCCTTCAACTCAGTAACTCACTCCCCGAGATAACATCAGACGAAACTATCGACATGGGCGACGACCGTAAGTATAAGATATACGGTGACAGTTCAAACTGCAATTTTGTCTGCGCGGCGTAAATACATATAAATAACATGTCTACACGCCGCGCACACTGACAAAAAACTCCAGTTCGAACTGCTACTGATATACCCCTCCCGAGCCTGTTTTAGCGACTGTGTATGAGTCGTGAACCAACGATATTCAGTTTTGTGAGGCCATAATCATGATTCATGATTTGTAATAGAATACTCGTATGGGGTTTGATTCGTGCGCTGTCTTTACCATGTAGTCAGCGGTACATACGCTCCCAACTTCCTTTCCCAACAGTGGAATAGAAGACGGAGCTCGGCTTCGTATTGGCTCACAAATATATATTATTCTGGTTAAAATAAACTCCATAATATGAAATGGAAGTGAGTCGGCAAATGAGTTTTTAAACGGCAGAGAATTAAGAGTCTGTTTTAAACTAATGAACGCGTCTCGTCAGCTCGGCAAACACGCAATTAGCGCCAGACCACGGGCATATTTTCACAGTCCTGAGCTTTGTTTAAACCCAGCTCACCAAAAATAGGCGGTTCGGTACGTCATCAACTCACTAAATCGTTACGCTATGATAATGAGGTCATCTTAACCGCCTTTTCTTGCGTGGGCATATTAAAACTGCAGTGAACTGCTGCTGTTTGCCAAGAGCACGCTTCTGGGTCGTGTTAATTTGATGAAAATCAAGTGTTAATAATAAGTACAGCTCAGTGATCCAGTAGAGAGATTTTAACTGTCTTTTTAGAGCTGGCAGTTGACAGTTCTCATCTTTTCCTCCCTGAATCTGTTGACAATTTTCTTCAATAACTCTATTGAGCCACCAGATTTCGTTTTCTCCGAAGAACTGAAACGGCCCCGGAAATTTTCAATGGAAGTGGAAATGGATGTACCCTGCATGTTAGCATGAAATAAAGCAATCAATTTTTCAAAGTTGTTTTTCTCTCGAACCTTATCACACTTGAACAATAATTTCACTCAAAAAGCAGACAGTCCTATTGAATTTTAATGAAATTCATACTAAAACGGCACAACTGCAGGTTATCTTAATCACGACCAGGCCGGATATAATAAACTAATTAGCACCGGTGGGAAATTGGGAAAACTCGAACTGCACTTCATGACCCTGTTAATAATGGTGTATACTAAATAATGGTGTAGACTAAATACACCGTCTCAAAAAGCTGAGATAACCAGATTTTCTGAATTGGAGTATCTGCGATTAAATTGCAGTGCTCATTATTGCGTCCACATTTTATTTACAACTTCTGATGTTAGAAACAGTGTGTAATGATATAAGTCACGGTGGCCAATGAAATTAGCGTACAAGTATGAAGTGTCCAATGAAATTGCCGTATTTTCGCGATAAATCACGCCTTATGTATTTCACGTTATAATGACATTACGCAACGTTGATGGCTGAAGGAAACGAGGAAGTATTGAGTTATAATCGTGTTACTTTTCATTTATTAGCACTGAGTGAAATTAGCACTGTTTACGTCATATGTTTTGTTGATATGATATACATTAGTGTAACTTACTCCACACAAAACACACGTGCTATACTTCCTGTAGCACGTGTTGAATGGTAATCTCCATGGAGATAGTGTACGTGGTTTTGATAAGGCGTGTCTCAGTTCTAGGTCACGTGTATTGCCCTCCAAATATTATACAGGCTTGGTGCTAGACAATATATAAGATTACTGGTATACACTGATAATGACGTCATGATTTAGCATGAGAAATCAGCACTTATTGTACATTGTACTTGCTAATGTATTTAGTAAATACATAAGCAATGAATACATTGTACATGACACTTTCAGTATATTACGTACTTTTTATGTTACAGTCGGCAATGTTGCAGCAGCAAAAATTGTACAATGTAAATTGTACATACCAACGTATATACAATAAATACACCATACATTTTGTATCATGTACGGTATATTATATTTTCTGTTAGAGTGGTAATGCAGCAGGTGCACTCCTTGGAAAGATGAGACGGCTCATTCTAATCCTGGTGTCTAATCCTGGTCCCCCTCACGTGCTCGCTCGTGTACCATTGAGTGGGGATTATATTTAGAAAATATGTTATGGTTATGTCACTTTTGGAGAGTGCGCGCGCAAACTGGTCGCAGTTTCAAGAGGGTCTTCTCTTTCTTCATTCTTCTCGTCTTCTGTCTCAAGTCTTCTATCTTAAATCTTACCTTTTCTTTTTTATCTCAGCCTCATATTTAGAACCTTTATTTGTGGCTCATTAATAAATTCTTTAATTTGCAATATAATGGTCAGTCTCGTGAAAATTTTTGCATTCGAATGAGAAAGAATCATCTTATCCTAAAATCGAGAAAAGCATAGGGGACAAACAACGACAAAAATGAAACAGTCAACTCGCTCGCATCCCATATCATGAGGGCCCCTTAATCCGAATCACGATTAATCCTAATCAAGTTTACTCCCCTCACACCTGCTAATGAAGGTCTGAATATGCGATCATGCGTCTGAAGTAATATATTTCTCACGGTCCTAGTGTGTAATCCTACACTGGGAATTCTAGCCAAACACAAACTCTGCAGCGCTTTCTCACACTCATAATCTCCATTTGAGCATGTTAGGAGCTTTATAGTTAGTTGGCATAGAACAATAGAGAAAGTTCTTTATTATTTTTGCCTGCTGACTATAGAGACATGGATTGATCAGATTACAGCACTTCTGTACTTTGGTTTGCAGATAAAAATGCATTCTATCCTAACATTCTCAGCACATATGATTCCCACACTCATAATCTCCTTATAGTCACATACATTTGCTTCTCTGCTACGTGACAAGATCACTCACTCCCTTGCAAGAGGGGAAGCTAGGCCCTGCTTTCCCCAATGTATACACGCCTCTTGATGTAATGAATGTGAGATCAGGATGGCGTATGATTGTCACGTGCGTGTCACGTGCGTGACATGTGACGTGACGTCACGAACTCGTGAACCAATCAGCGTCTCGGAGCTCCTTCTCTCACGTGTAAGCGATCCTGGAGTGAACATGTGCGCGTTTGTATATACAGAACACTGGGGCTGAGAGAGATGGGTGAATGAATGTAGATTATCATTGTTGTTTTTATATTACACTCACGGAAAGTAAAGTTTTTTGGGGCTAATGATCAGGGTTGTAGTTTTTGTGGACTGGTAATTGAATGCAGAATGTAACGGATGTAATTGTAATACGTGGATTGTGGATTGTGGAGTGTTCACTCTTGGAGATTATGTAGCTGGAATATGCATGGAATTTACACTTGATAACAGCATTGTGATTGGAAACAATGTGTACATCGGCTATTATAATCACTTTTGTCGCAATGATGCAATTGCAATGATGCCACTTAATCTTACACCAAACCGACTGTGGGAATCTGTGAACCCTGTGTGCCGCTTGTCGAAACTCTTAAATATAGATTCACGAATATGGTCATTTCATGACGGCGTATAATTACAAGTGACTTGTTTTTTGTAGTAACAAAACATGTGACTTGTGAAATATTATCTGATTGGTCACTACCCGTCTTTGATGTTTATTCTCACAACAGGTGGTAAAATTACGTTTTAACGAACAATTCACATGGAAACTTTGTTTGAGTCGCTATACGGTAACAATAATAATTAGTTGTAATTGTACATTTCAGCAATTCCCTGTGTTTCAGTGTGAAAGAACCCAACAAGCGCTTATTTTAATGTGGGAAGTCGGCATAAGCCTATGCCGTCAAAATTAGTAAATTAGGTAACGACAATTGTACTCTTTGTGAGTTTTCAAGAGTAATTGCTTCACTTGTAAAGTATATGGTGTAAGCGTTTGTTCCCATTGAAATAGCAATTACAGCCAGTATTTCAGTCGCTGCAGAGAATTTGAACGTTGCTTGAGTGCGGGAAATTACGTAAACGTTGAAACGAGTAAATTTCCGGATTTGAAAACTCAGATGAAATATTCTAAATTACATCATGCTTCAAGAGTTTAGAGTAATTTGTAAATTATAAGTCTGTGTAAGGGTGTTTGGAACTCTGTTTAGGTTTTTTACATTTTGAACAAGCACGGTCCCTTTGACCATCACTGGAGCATCCCCATTACACAATTCACTCCTCCAATCGCACATATCCGATTAGATGGCCATTTCTCAAAGTCCCTACCCCAATTGAGGAATCATTTCCTTGTCATCATTAAACCTCGTCACCATCAAATCTAACCTTGTTAGATACGTATCTTCTTTCTCCACATCTAAATTAGAGACTGGGCGAGGTCGCCTGTTTCAAGACAGGCTGTTAATTCCTGGAAGTGGTAAACAGGGTGATGAAGTGAAATAGAGATATGTAGAAGACAGAAAATAGGCAGTGTGACGTCATCAATTCACCATTCTAAGGCATAATAATGACGTCACTCTCAACTGCATTGTATGGAACCACGAAGTTGGGTGTTTGTGTGGAATTTGGAAATGTTATAGGGAGGTGAGAGGGTGTCATGAATTCTGATAAGGTTTCACATCCATTTCCTATAAAGCTCATAAAGGCGGTGATAATTATTCGAAATGAATAAAAATTGAGTTGCTATACTTCACTTTTTTTCCTTGAAATACAGCGTATTTTTATCTGTTTACATTCACAGATAGATTCAACACCTTATACAGTACTCACCTTATACAGTACACACGTTATACAGACTGTACACATTACGTTACACGTTGCCAAATACTCCGATACAGGCACAACTTCTTCTTGTGATATGAACAGATGATGAATTGACATCATTATCAGGATAAATAATCCTCGATTGATGACGTCAGACCACGTGTTTAGTACACACAGCTTTGTTTTGTAATAACAGTTCCACAAGGAGATATATCCTATCACAACCTTGCTATAGTTGTTGAGATAGAGACATTGCTATTGGTAAACTGTTCCATGAAATAATACTTAGTTCTGTACGTCACAAATTCGACATTTATCATCCATACTCTCCTTGAGTTATAAGTTCTGTACGTCATGAATTTCCCTTTATTAAGTTCATAAATACCTACAGTAGAAGACCTCTCATTGGCAGAGATAGCAGATACTATCTGAGTCTTGGACTGAAGGTACGAATATGCACGGTTGTAGAGAGCCAGATATTTCGTAATCTCGGAAATAATTGCAAAACCCCCACTCTTTTAAAATACCACTCATATTAAATCTGAAAGCGCTGAGTGTAAGTACTTAACAAGCACTATAATATTTGCTTTATTTCCCTCTTACCAACCACCAATACTACTGCAGTAAGTATAAACATCATGTACAACAAATTCTTGCTTGCCTACATTCTTCAAGTTCAGTCATTATCTATGCGCATAATAATTTGCATATCCTAAATATACACGCGAATATAGTGCTATCATAAATTATGTATCAAAGTGTTGGGATGTATCATAGTGTGTACCTATACTTCTGTTAATTTGATTGAATTTTCACCTTTCACAGAGTTACTGATAGCGAATTATCGAGATATATTTCCCCAAAATTGGAGGTAATTTTGGGTTCAAAGACCACCGAAAGTCGTTAACTCTGCGTTATCTAATTTTACATGTTCTACCCCCTGCCATGTAATTATAGAGCTGGAATTCACTCGATACTCGGCATGTTGAAAATAATCCTGTGCCACGGGCACATTAAATTCTCATGGTTCGACAGTAACGCGCGGACTACTTTTCTAGAATGAGTTGCGCGCAAAGGGCGCGTAAACTTCAATTTTACGCTTTGTGATACGACTTGAACTGGATCAAAGGATGGAATGTTCCATGCTTGGTGCTTGGAACAGCTTTTGGCCAAAGGACATTCAATCTGATACTTGCAGATAAAGTACATGCATCAAATCGAAGTCACATTGGGTACTTTCGACAGTTTTACGTATCATAATTCAAAACATTCCTCATCCTAATTTCATCCTTTTAATTCGCAACATATTTCACTTCAAATCTCCAATTCTCATCGCATGTCCAGTCTGATCACATACGCTAACCTTTTCTACGTTTCAGACTACTGTAGGGACGACCAGTTACCCTGTGACGGTGGCAAGTGTATCCCGATCTCCTACAGATGCGATAAGTTTGAAGACTGCACTGATGGCGCGGACGAAATGTATTGTGGTAAGTTCAAATGCACTGTATTTAGTTCCCACGCTAATAGTAGCTTTCTCAGAATGCAGTATACTTCACGATTTACAAACAAGGAACTAATAACTAGAATAATTCAAGAATTTCCTCTCATTTATTGTCAATTCGCATTTGAAGTTCGTCTCGTTCTCTTCTATGGCATATTGACATAGTACGGAAACGTATTTGGCATAGTTTGGCAATTATTCACCATTCCCTCTCTCCTCAGATAAATGCCTGAAGAACCAGTTCATGTGTGCAGACAGGACTCAGTGTATAGCACTCAGTAACAAGTGTGATGGGATCAGCGAATGTGCTGATGAATCAGGTAATGTTTTGAAAAAATTGATTGTATTTTACCCATATAAGGCAATGATTCCATGATCTGTGCCCATATGAGGCAATGCATCTATGAGTTTCACCCATATAAGGCAATAACACCACCCCACCCCTTCAGACGAGCAAGGCTGCACTAACTGTGCGGGGTATGAGTTTCAATGCGATGGGTCCCGGTGTATTAACAAGGTGTTACGATGTGACAACAAGTTCGATTGCAGGGACAACACTGACGAACAAAACTGCGGTGAGTTTAGGGAAAACATTTCTTTACTTGTAGGGTATTTGTGTGTTCTTGGCAAAAGGAAATGTTGGATTTTTGGAATAATGTTGACCTTCAGTTTCCGTAATTCTATCAAAATTTATCTTCCATTCCTTGAAGGAATCAAAGATAAATATCAGCTTTTTTCAGCTTACCATCACTCCCAGACACACCATCTTATCATCTCCCCCTCTCTCAGGCACGTGTGCAGCAGGGACGTGGCAGTGTACCAACGGAAAGTGTATAGACGAGAACTTGAAGTGTGACGGGGATGACGACTGTGGGGATAACAGTGATGAGAGCACTGAAGATGCTGAATGTACGTATATTGAAAATATAAGCATGACATATTATGTATTCATTTTGTCTTACCTCTCCCTATGTTTCATTCCCCACTAACTACAGAGACATGGATAATTGCTGACCATATTTCGGCATTCCGTACTGTAGTATGGAGATAAAAATACAATATACATGGCGTATTGTATTATGTATGTTAATGAATACCATGTGTATATCACTTCGTATAGCGAGTGTTTGATCTGGCTGCAATAAAAATCGTCGCCATTTCATGCGTATGTGTATTTGGCATATGTTCTCCATTTCTCAGAATACGATTCCACTGATGATAGCACGGTTTTCATGAGTGTTGAGTTGTTGACGTATCACTATCACCTTTCCACTCGTAGTCTCGTGTCTTCTATCTTATGAAATAGATTGAGCGCAATGCAATCAACATCCAAAAAGTTACTCACTGCACCGTCATCACTTCACAACTAAATGTACTTTAGAGGCGTAAGACGAACACGCAGACAATATAGAGCCCTGCGCAAGCAGGGCTCTATATAATATTTAAATGTCGACAGCGCAGCTGGAGACATTTAAATGATTTAGAGTGCGAGGCAAACTGTGCGAAGCTGAGCCGAGTGCAACCTAAATCATATTTCTGCGGTGAGTCTGAGCCTCTAAAGTACTATAGTAGTCGAACGGTGTACACAAGACACACCCTGTACACAACAAGCACACATTACCTTATATGGTAATAGTAAAGAATGCTTGTTTTGACAAAACAAAAAAGCCCATAACTCAGCCGTTTTTTGAGCAATTTTGATCAAATTTTCAGGATATTTCGGGCAAGATATGACCAATATAATCCTAGAGTAGCTAACATTTTTGACCCTCAGAAATTGAGATATGACAAATAAACCGTTGTTTTGTTTTAAAGTTACCGCTGGATAACTAGCTTTTCGGTCATAACTCCGCTTCTGGCGCTCAAAAATGAATCTAAACTTCACTGAGATGTTGCTCTTATCGAGCTCTAAATATCCTGAAAGTTTCATGAAGTTTGCTCAAAAAACCTCGGAGATATGCACATTTTTGTAACGCAAAAACAAAGGTCGCATAGATTTACATTTGAGGTTGTGTCATAACAGACACATGATATAAAACGCGTGTAGAACACGACTCTACGGATATAGTACTACCCTTTAAATCGGTCAAAACTTGTCGTGAGACTACTATACCCCCTTACAGGTCCCGAACCAGAAGAAACAGAAACCGACACAGACACCAACATTGACCCTGAGGAAAGGGAAGAAGATAACGATAATAATAACGAAGGTGGAGGCAATGATTCAGAGTACGAGTTGTCAGACTGTGCTAAAAGTACCAGGGATTGCAACCTGGATGTCGACTGTAAGAAGGTCAGTTCGGGATTCCAAAAAGTTGCTTTGAACTTAAAGTTGTGGGGATAATCAACTTGAAATATCATAGAGTCTGGGGGATCAAAAGTTTCTATTCGTGACTCGTCAGTATGCCCTTGGGAACCATTCATCACCCAACATGTTACCATGGAAACCATTCACCACCCATCAACTTACCACTTTACTCCGCAGGAAATGGACAACTACAGGCGGCAGTGTCAGCAGCAGATAGAAAGCACTAAGATGATTAAAGTGCCCCATGGGGTGTTTCAACGCGTACTACCAGCTCAACTCTAGGAAGTACGGAACTACCATTATCTCAGAGCAGTGCGATGAACTGGGAGTAAAGAATGTCAAGTACAGCTGCATTCGATCCCGTGAGTTGGAGGGTGGGGAATTATAATTGAATTTTAAAATCAAAATCTTCGCTGATGGTGTCATTCCTATTTCCTTGTCGTCGCTTCTGTTTTCATTCGTAATTATTGTTATTAATTAGTGTCTGAACAAAGAGACGATTAGCGTATGTCTACTTTTAAAAAAGTAGAATATACTCGACAGGAAATCACTTACCCCTCCCCCTCCTCAGCTGCAAATCTGGACTGTTTACGCGGACTAAGCGAGTGTATGAACTCAGTAGTGTGTAAGGAGCTACACTCTGTGTTTACAAAGGAGTGCGGGGAAACACTCAACAATAACGCTGAGTGTACAAAGTCCTGCATACAGGCCTATCAGAACCTCATGTCGGTGAGTAAGAGGGTAGGGGTTGAGAAGGAATTCCTTTTGTGCATCTCTCGAACGTATTATGTTGGGAAGTGAAATTTACTGAGCTTTCTTGGGATTTTTTGGTACTTTGATAATTAACTTGCTCTCTAAATTGATAGTGATTAGACCTTCGATTCTTCCCTTTCTCCGTTTTCCATCACCGTCTTCCCCCCTGTTGTCTCCTCAATCTACTCTTCAGTTATTATTATACTAACCTTTCCCTCTCCCTCAGTCGTCCTCCTCAGACCAGCTACAGAAGCTCTGCATAGAACTAAACACCACTATCCCCGTGCGGTGCGGTCCCATGAGCGACGCTCTGGATAGCTCCGCGCAGTCCACCAGCACCAACAACGGTGCACACAGACTCTACGCCATCTTATTGACTGTTTCCACCTTATATCACACGCTACTCAGCTCAACGTGAGGCGTTGCCATAGTTAATGTCACGTGGGCGATATAGTCACGTGACTGTTACCATGACGACATATCTCGTGTCCAATCAGAGCGATGGAAATATGCGTGACGACACACGCGTGAGAATATATCAAATGTGCAGAAGAAGCAGAAGCGGTTATTTAGGTTTAGATTCAGCAGGTCTCACCCTCAGTTTATACAAAAACAGCAAGGCCTGTGTGTGTAGTAGCCATACCTTACCCTTATGTGTGTACATGGATCGATCGATGAAAATGCGCAAGTTTTGACAGAAATTCTATGAAAGTAAATTGCATGCGCGTCTCTATCAATTCCTTCATCGATCGATCCATGTGCACACATACGCGTATCTCACTTCAGACTCATATGTTTCGTTGTATTTGACAGAAGATTCCGATTTATCATATACAATTTGTGCACATTTTGCCGATGATGATAATATATAGATATGATATATAAATAGAGTGCAATTACATTAATAGATCTCAGCCTCACAGTTTAGCGTGTTTTTAAACTTCATTGAAATTCACAGACGTAATTTATTCAAGTGTGCTCAGATTCAGATGACAAAAAACGTTTCAAACCGAGACAAATTATTCCTGATTTGGAATTATGTCAGTGAATATTCTGTCTTGCATGATAAATAGGCGGTTTCTCAACTGCTTATTTTCCGTGTGAGACATTAACATCTGTTTCTCTGGGCACACTCTCTACCTGGGCCTATAATCTCAAGGAAATATGCTTTGTAATGTGTTTCGAGAGGATTTATCAATCATTGACTGAGTTGTCGCAGTGTGAATACCCAGATCTTGTACACTGACTTTTGCTGTGATTGTATGAGGTATAATCTCGTACATTGACAGCACATTGTCTGAGTTGTCAATGACATGTTATCTTGGCATGCGTGGATACTGGATAGTGGATACACTCGAACAAAACTCAGTTGCCAAGGTAACACAATCTCACGTCGCGAGTTCTGAGAATATCCTATGTAATTTCCACACGACCGTCATTTGTACGTACGTGATACTGATTTAAACGTTTATACCCACATACGTACATGGCGCCGCGCGACTCGGAAATTTCAGAACTATTCTCACTTCTCGAAGTCGCGACACCTGCGTAATAGTGTTGATGATGTTGTTGTTGGAAAGTATTCTTGTCGGTAAACTACTGTGTTGCACAATGATCAAAGTTACAAAGTTCAGTCTATGCTACATTGGTGTAAGGTGGTACATTTACCCTTTGCTGCGTTCTTCAACGGCTTTGCAATACGTTCTGTGATTATGGGTCGAAGTGTTACAAAACGAAGATTGATAATTAATTTGTGATCGATACAGATAATCAAAGTTGGAGTAACTATATTGATCGGTGAAGTTTGGTTACCGTTATTGATGAATCAATAGGGCGTGTCTTACAGTTACATAGCCTCTTGTTAGAGTTGATGATAGTTGTTGTTAACCAGAGATTTGCAGTAGAGTTCCACATCTCGTGGCGACATGTACTGTGGTTGCCATGGTAATGTCGCTGAACAGTGTCGTGCGTTGCTATAGTAATTAGTAAAATAGTCATGGTAATAAGTTAAATAGTCATGGTAATTTCCCTAATTTAACCAATTATCATAACAACTCGTACTATTGTTTACCATGTAAGAGCTTATTGTCGTGGTAAGTTATGTAGGTTACTATGCGAGAGTGTAATTGTTACCATGGTAACCCAAGGCTATTCGCAATGCATGTTTTGTTCATGATGAGTGTATCTACCATTCCTAAGATATTCACACTGTAACTATATGAGTATGACAACTTACCTCGTCTTATCAGCGGCTGTAAAGATTACCCAAAGCGTCCTGAAATTGCTTGCGGAGTAAGGATGCATTGACCAATCAGAGCGAGAGCTGACAGTGAGCTCGTTCTCTGATTGTCCAATGTTTCATTACCCCGGGATACTGTTGGTAAGCTTTCCAGCCACCAAAAGTAGTTCAATTGTGTGGCGGCAGTTTATGCTTTTTCTATTTTTATTTGATTCACAACATATTTCATTTTGTTATATTTCATTTATTTTGACGTTTTGAGATATATCGTTTACTTTTAGATTATATACATTTGAGATTTTCTACTCCCCACACTTGAGACTTGAGCCTTTAAAACTTTCGAGTTTATAAAATCTATTCTACGCACAAAAATTCGTGTGAACGGTGACTTCATCCCTTCACTATCATGAAGCATGATGATGACATGATCCAAAGTTGTCTATTTTTCGTGCATATGGAAAGGAAACATACTCATAGCTGGTTTTTGCCGTGAGAATTCTTAATGGCCATCGTAAATACCGCCTCAAATTAGTTAACTAAACTTAAACATGGCAGTCTCTAAGTACAAGTGCTGTCGGTAAAAACCGAATACACTTCACCGAATTTCTGCAGACTTCGTAACAATTCATAGCGCCGTCTGCAACTGACGGAAATAGGAAAAGTTTTGAAATCGCAGACAAGGAAAATGGAACGAGTTTTACAAATTAAGTTTTACTTTTGTTCCCCTCCTCCAGCTTGGGGAGTTTAACCTTAGAAATCGATCTGTGATGAATATAAAATTCTGACAACCGCGGTGTTCCCATTAAATTATCAACGGCGCATTACTACCTTGAAGTCCATTTGCCATCGACCAATCAGCGCTAGCTGCCCGAAAACTCGCGTGCTCATTGGTCAATGCCATGACGATTTCGAGCTTCATGTAGTGTCCTGCTTTCTAACAGTGTGGGTGGTGGAAAGGTTGCACGTTCCAATGATATCAGACAACTGCTGTTTTAAGTAGTTCCTGTGTTTGTCCAGATAAATGTTATACGCGTATTGATATTGAAATAGTCGTTTGCAACGATTTGGTGGTTTATTATACGTCACAGATTTCCAAAATGTGGATGAAATTCGGTGCCCTTATAATATGGCGATGCCCTTATATGGTAATTTTGTGACTTTATTATCCACCAAGTTGTTGCTGGTGATCGTATATCTTTAATTAAACCGAACCTTATTGTATATTGATACTCTTATCTAGGACGATATACAGTGCTTTTAAACAGCTTTTATCAAACATATATTTAAATTTTATTTTATACACCGTCTCCCGTATAAAACACAGGTGTTGCCACATCTGAGAAATTCTGTAATTTCCACGCGCGCACCATGTGTACGTACGTGATTTATAATCATGTAGGTAAGGTGCTGAAATTTCATTTCTCGATGTGGTGAAACCTTGTGTTGAATAGAGTGGTTTGAAGAGAATTCATAGATTTGTACGCTTAAAGTTTTACTTGTAAATTCCATCAACTTTTGGGGTTAAGTTTACCTTTCTCGAAAAATTAAGCTTCCTTGGTGTAGAAAAATTTATGATCAGAGCGAAAATTTGTAAACACAGTAACTGATTAGACATTGGACAAATCAGACTGTCACTGAACCGGTTTTGTCGTAGATGGTTGGATCTTTGCTCGTTATCTAAATATGCTTGTTAGTTGTTAGCAGTTCGTTTTCAAGCTGAGATGTTGACTTCGGGTAAAATTTTGTCATATTATTATCTCCACAGAAAATTCTTCAAATAACCAATTTGTTATATTTAAATTATAATTATCCGGGGCATTATCTATATTTTACACGTTATATCTGCAGTGTTTATAATTAATCTTGATGAGCTTTTCTTTCGTTATGTAAGTATATTTAGAGAATATGAAAGTCAGATTTAATAATGTATCAGGATATGTGTCATCGCCTTAGGTTTGGCACGAAATTCATATTCGGTGACGTCATTGAAATGGCGGATTAACTTACCAACACCCCGTGTAGGTGTGACCAATTAGTGCAATAGATTGGTATGATAGGGGGGGGGTCGACCTATTTTTTGTTTTTTTTGTTAAGGTAAATGTTGTTTTCTGAAAAAAACAAAAAACAAAAAAAACAAATAAAACAAAAAAACAAAAAAACAAAAAAACAAAAAATACAAAAACATAAAAAACAAAAAACAAAAAAACAAAAAAAAAAAAACAAAAAAAAACAAAAAGTTACAAAAAGTTACAAAAAACATAAAAAACAAAAAAAAACAATAAAAACAAAAACTACAATAAAAACAAAAAAATACAAAAAACAAAAACATAAAAAACCAAAAAACATGAAAACGAAAGGGAATTTGCCCATTTTGCTGCTGTGGTGTCGTCTTCAAAATCAAGTGAAACCACTTGTATTTTATGATAGAACGCTATTTTCCCTACTCTGAACATCTGTAACTCAGAGAGTTTTCATGATTGTGTTTACTTCGATACACATTGCTTTTAGACCTAGAGATTTAGCAATAGAGGAGTTCTCAATTTAAGGCGATCGAAAATTTTGTCGCAGGAGGCTTCTAAAAATGTAACTGCCAAATGCTGAAATTACGTTTAAGACCGAAACTTTAGAATGTAGCCCCTATTCGGTGATACAATGACGAAGTGATAATGGTTTCTCAATGCCTCAATAAATAGGAATGAGAAATCTACCGTAAGTTCACGTGGATGTTTTTCTAGAAATTAGGGATTTCAAGAAATTTATATTTGCATAGGTCATTCGACTTGATTACCTTGAAACAAGTTCAGATGCGATAGAAACACGTAAACTTGATGTCAGTTTCTGTATTTCAGCCGTTGAGTTCACGTCGATGAGTTGAAGGAATTGATAAGAAATACGTGACCAATGTTGTTTGTTCCGAGTTAGAATAAGGTTTGGTTATGTGGGCTCGAACTGACAAAATGAATGTGAAAATGGATTTTCCACACTCAATTCAGCAGAAGGTTACTACGCCAACCTGACAACTTAATGGATCAATAGCATATTTACTTTTATTTGTTTTTAATCTATTTTGTAATTTTTGTATTTTGTATTTCATGTTTTTTGTTTTTTTGTTTTGTTTTTTTTGTATTTTTGTTTTTTGTTTTTTATGTTTTTTATGTTTTTATGTTTTTTTTGTTTTATGTTTTGTATTTTTTGTTTTTTGTTTTTTTTTTTTTTGTTTTTTTTTGTTAAGGTAAATGTGATTTTTTGAAAAAACAAAAACAAAAAACAAAAAACAAAAAAATATGTCGGCCACCCCCCTATGATACTGTGTGCTGATTGGTCAATCGAAGGGCAGTCTTGAACAATCCCGACTATACCGACCGGCTCATAAGCTGTGCGGTATCGGCTAGCCGGTTGGCTACTAGTACTTGGTAGGCCAACCGGCTAGATGTCGGGATAGTTCAAGACTGCCAATCGAAGTGCTATGGCCCAGCTCAGCTCAGCTTTACGATTATTGTAAATAATTAGTTCAATCCTTGATACCTTCCATAACTATTATTATCAATGTGCTATTGTATAGTTACTTTTATAAAGACAAATTTCTTACATATCCACGAGTTTCAGTTTTTATATCTTCTCCAAATTCCAAGTTTCCTTGAAGCTAATCAGAACTTCAAAGGTTGGGGTAGGGAGGTTAGAAATTAGCATTTCAAATGGGCTGCCACATTTAAATTCACCATGCCAATTGGCGTAGCCAAAGAGGGCCGTGAGACTCTACCTGTCATATACTTATAGCATGTTAGGAATCTTGACTCGCTTAACAATGTTGACGGAGAACTGCTTTTCCTCTCTCCGTCTGCACTAACAACAGGGTCAGTTAATTACTCTGGACTCCACTTTCACTTTCTTTGAGAGTGGAGCCGTTTTGACAGACGCCAGGAATCTTGTTTCCATGGCCATGACTCGTGATTCATTGTCAGTGTGCCGCTTGCCATTTGCCTTATTTGCACAGATTAGTATTTGTATCTGAGGGCCATGGAGGTTTGCTTCCTTCTCTTCTAGTTACCATGCAAAATAATTCATGAATAGGGTACTACAATCTGCTCAAGGCATTGACGTTGGCTTTCACGTAAATATGCAAAAGCAGGAAGTAAGGTCTTTAGATTGCCACTTTAAATTTCCGCATATCTGGCCATTCATTAATTTAAGTTGTAGAATTCACTATCTCACCTAGAATTGCGAAGACAGTTTATATTACCCGGAAATTCTGGGCATGTGCTCCATTTCATACCTTGATGCTGTCTTGCAGTTACAATTACATACAGGGCTTTTACAGCAGAGTTAAACTGTAAATGACGACAAACTATAACAGCTGCAGGCGTATATATTAGCAGTCATATACCGATGGAAGCCGTACTGAGACTGAATATATGAATTATATGAAGGTGGACTTGGCTATAATGCGACTTTTCAGATCTGACTTCGAGTCTCAGAAGGGAATTATGCACGTTCCCCAGCTCCAATGTTCAATGTTACTGTACAGCAACTTTAGCCTAAGTTCACGGATTTGTGAGTGTATGCCCTGCAATTTCCTCAGGAAATATTTGGTATATTCGTTAGAATTCTCCGGTTTACAAGACCCTGTTTTCTCACTCCCGAAGCCTTATACGTGTCTGTTGGAAGAGAATACAGTGCAGCAGCATTTGGATTATACTTATCACTGACAATACCTCTAATTCCAAGCTTTTTTCTTCAGTTGGCGAAGATAATACGTCGCTGATATAATATCGCCCATGCCGTAAACCGTACCCGCTAGAACTATGGTTTTTTTTATTTTAAGAAATATTTCCTTGTGTTTGTTAAAAGATTTACATTTTACTCTGAATGTAGTACTTCTAACAGGGTGACCATCATCGATCCTACGAGAATTCCTTTTTCTGAGTTAGACGATTATTTTCAAGTAACTTGCAGTGTCGAAGTGGCATTTCCATGTCATTTGTAGTAGTCAGGTCAATGTCATACATAGTCGGAATGCGGTATATGCATGTGCTTGAGACAAAGTCAATTTCATTTGCTGATTAGCTGTGATACAGTCATTTGCTGTGAAATTTGAAAAGCTGTGATGGAGGTATAATAGCTATTTCCTGTGGTATTGTGACTTCTGTGCTATTTTTGGTGGGCCTTATAATATCATTTTAGTGGCATATATAAATATTTTAGTGCTTTTTATAGTGGCATCATTTTTAATTGTATATCATTTTATGGAATCATCTCTAGTAGAGAAGCATCAGCAGTGAATAAATTCCATGTGATGGCTCTTCACAGCTCAGTGATTCAGTCTCTTGGTATCATTGATATTATAGGGCCCAGCTCAGCGACAGTGAATCTGTGATAAATTGAAATTAATGTGAGGTTATTTAATTCTAATTTGTATAAAACAGGTAATATAGGCTGTGATAATAGGTATATCTTATATCACTTCTACTTCATACTTACCTCATTCATTTTCCTTTATTTTTTCACCTGAAATTGCGACAATTATTATGTGCGATAAGATGAGTTACATTTTCTTTGCTGCCTTCAAAAAATATGCGTTTATAAATGTCGTCAATTTGCGATTCTAAACCCTGGTAATGAAGTCACTCTTGGCTGGCAATCGATGGGTTTCGTTCCATAAATTAGATTATAATCATGATGAAATTTATGATGTAGGAAGCTCCCTGGCTGAGATGAATTACATTTGTTTTCTTTCCATGTTGTAGAAGGCTGTAGCTCGCAAAATATATTAATGTACCCTAGTTATAATGTAATATTAATAATTAAATATTTAAATTGAATTTGTTAAACACCTAAGAATCTGCAAAAGTTTAGAATCCCTGATATACTTGGTTTTGTCAAAATGCTTTTCTGGTTTCCTTCGGTTTTTGACTCCCTAACCCTTGTGAGAGAGGATAAAAATTTTCAAGTTTTCTAGTCCATATTTTCACAGATCTTCGACATTCTCTGAGCATGCAGGTTCTAAATGTTTTCGATTTTCTGGTTTGCAAATTCCAAAGATTTTTGAAATAGCTCCGAGTTGAGTGACAAATCGCAAATTTTCAAGCGATCCCTGATTATTTGCTCAGGCAGGACTATTGATGTGTTGCTACCCTGCGATATTGCAATAACTGCTTGGATGGTCACCTATCACTAACTAATCTGTACGTATCACACTGTACAGTGTACACGTGATAAAGTGTTTCTTGTATTCTGAACAACTGCTGAAATATGACAGTCCACTAGGATCATTCCTTCATTTCCTTACTCCTGGCCTCGTTAAAAGTCTCATTTCCTCAAGACTCACTCCCGACTTCCTGTTGAACGTTATTCCTAAATTTAGAAGCCTAACTTGCTCACTTTTTTGTTTCTTATTAGTTCTATTCATCATCAGCTACTGAGATGATCATGAAATGGGCAATGAATTAATGAATAAATGTCGTTTTTCTTTTCAGGTAAAACAGCATTTCTTCCTCAAAACCCCACATCGGATTGTATTTGTAGTGATATAGTGTGTCGATGTGCTATGACTGTAGTTTGTCATTGGGACCCACCTATATCATTTGATAGCTGGTCGTGTCAGGACCCAAGCATATAATTATGGGAGGGTTGCAGGAAAGTAATTGATTTGTGCCGATGTGTGACAAGATTTGATTGTCGATAGTAATCGGACATTTGGGAATGGAGCACAATCGTGATCTTGATTTACTCCAATTTCTATCCAAACCTCCATTTCATTTTTCAGTATCTGCCAGATGTTTGAAAATTTACAATAACGTCATGGATAGAGAAATACAATTGACGCTGTTGAACCGCCTATTTAAGTATTTTTCGTTTGCTTCAATGCAATTTGCGTCGGCAAACTGATTTTACACCCGGTTATTAAAATCCAATTATATTTGAGCAAGTTGACTCAAGTGTGTGAATGGCTATTCTGTGTCTGTATTTCCATTAAAATTGTTTGAAGTAATAGTTACGCTTTTTATCGTACTGCTTTTTGAGTCTCCTGTTATGTTTTTTCCAACGGTCCAGTACAAACCCAAACTCCCATCATGGTCCACCGTGTCCCTCTTTTATCTCATGTTTCAACCCTTGAAATAGAAAATCGATGCACAGCCTTTATATTTTTGCGAGATAGATACCATACCCGATGATACCTTGGATTGCATGATATGCCACCTCTCTGTTTACTACAGCATGCTCTAACGACTATGATGTGCGCTAAATCAATGAGTCGAAGTGCTGTAAAAGTGGAAGGTCACACCATGAAATAGAAATCCCGTCCTCGAAAAATAGGCGGTTCAACGTCATCCACTTACAACAATATGCTATGATAACGACGTCATCACAACCGCATATTTATCCAGTGCTGCGTTTACAAGGCATGCGTGCGTCAACGAATCAAGGATGTTTGTGATTCCTCTGATCTTTTCATCGACAATTATACTGTCATAACTGTGCCATTTCACATATTTCACTTCATTCTTCCAGTACACTGGAGAACTATTTCCACATTGCTATACAAGTGTATTTTTGTTGGATTTCGGGATTGTGCATTTTATTTTTCATAAGTTTATGACTGATCAGGCTTCGGATTGCTATTAAGCTTTAACTTTATAAGGATCTTTAGAGATTCATTGTGTCTCATTAGCATTAATGGAGAATTTCTTGCTGTAAGTTTCACGTCCTTTTCCCTTTTCCGGTCTGAATACTGCACTCAGGGCCTGAATCCGCCATTCATAAGATGCCTTGATTGACAGAATCCATGTTAGAGCTGACTGCCCATTTGTTTGGGGCTTTGCAAGTTGAGCTCTTGCATCCTACTTTAGGAATTTGGGCGTGACGTAATTGTCTGGGCTTATAACAGTGCATAGATAACGTCACAACGCCTATTTCCGCCTTGCTGCACAACAATACTACTACAGGATGAGTTCAGATCATACGGTGTGGCTAATGCTTGTCTCGCCAGCATCCTACGGCTTCTGTAGCTCTATAAACCCCAGCACACTATTGTGCTATTGTGTACGGAAAAGAGGTGTCAATTCGTCATCAAATCACCATTATAAACCGTGATAATGACGTGAGTCACTTCTGCCAATATGTATTATCAGTGCTATATTGTAGAAGCACCGTGTATACTGGATGAGACAATCGAGACAATCTGACCATGAACCAGTAGCTGTTCCGACGTCTTGACGGCTGACAGAATGACACAATGGATAATTGGTTCTTTTGTAAGTTCATTCGCACGCCGTCTTAATCAAAAGGTTATCTAACTTTTGTTTCTTTGATACGCTTGGTCCTTTATTCATTTTGCACTTTTATTGAAGCCCTATGTTAAGTTTTCAAGTTTCCCATGAATATTCAGTATTTTTTGTGGAACATTTTCAATATTCTTTTTCCGGTTCCCCTTCATTATCATGCGAAATTACGAAATTTATGTCCAAAATCACCATCCTGACCGCATATCTAATTATTCTAAGCCCTGCTATCGTGTTCACTGATCAACTTCCCTATCTCTTTTGCTTTCGCACAATTATACTGTTCTTGTCCACAGTAGAAGCCACATGATAGTGGCCCCACAGTAGTAAGCTTTTTGGAGCAAACGTCATTTCTTCTTCAAGTAATGTCACTTTGTGTTCAGTCCAGACTAAAGCCCAGTTTGAGTTATAATGAACAGTGATTAGCACCTTAAACAGTAAATTTTAGCACCCTAAGCAGTAATTAAAAGCAGTAATTAAAAGCAGTAATTAACGCCCTAAACAGTGCCCACTCGTTCATTAGTATATCATTGTGTTTGTACTGAGACAGACAACTGCAATTACAAGCAGCTTCTTCTACTGGCATGTAGACAGTCTTGTTTAACTCTGACAGTGGAGAATGGAGAGTAAATATTGCTTTTATTCACGTTAACTTCCTGATTATTTCGATTACTGTTTATTGGGCTGTTTTATTTCACTTCAACCTGGCCACTTGCTTCAATCAAGCAATTTGGTTCAGACAACTTTCCTGGTATGGTCCCTGGCTTGCAAGTTAATGTATGTTTAAATCTGAACCCTTCAGTTTAACATGTTTAATTGCTTGTTTCAGCGGATTCACATAGCGTTCTAGCACTATGTCTTCTGCTTGAAATGCTTGTTTGTTTTCCCAGACACCACTCAACAGCTGATAGAAATATAGTCCACGTGTTATGCCGATATACTCGATAGATACATAATATGGCAAGGAACTTATAGATTTGCTTTTGTAGCAGCAAATTCGTATTTCGTTGTAATAACGCATTTTGTTGGGATATTTAATTTTGCTGTGATATTTGATGAATTTATTTTAACGGGGTAATAGTTGTAGTTGGATAATAGAATATTGACAGCATAAAACGTGTATAAAAGCCTCCATTTTCTAAGTTTAAAATATTTTCTAACCTTTTCCCTCTAACACTGTGACCATTAACATGATTAACTCTGCATAGTATGACAATTAACTCAACATACCTTACTCTAGACACTATATCCTCCTAGCCTAGACAGACAGGAGGTCCTTCGCGAACGGTGATCTTTATTTAGGAAATCCTTAAATTTAGAAAAACTTTATTATAGTTTTAAAAGACGTGACTGTCACGAAACTGTGTTCTTAAGTTTCGGACCGAAATCCTTAAGAATTTGGCTTCCACGAACACAGTTTTTAGTGTATCAGTAACGCGGTAATTAAACCCCGTGTAGCTGTCACATGTACGAACATTAGCCAATCAGCACGCAGCTATCAGACTAACGACATAACACTGTGCTCTAAGCAAAACAACCTTAGCCAATCAGTTTGTTTGTATACCGGCACAGAAGATGATGCAACACACCTAATGGACCTCTATCAAATTGTAGATTGCGATGTTCATTGTGTCCAACTAAATAAGTAATAATTATGAAAAATAAAGACGGAACCATCAACTATGAATGTAATAGCAACCTATTGATACTGGCAGCGCATTATCACTATCGTCTATTATTGTCAAATCACGATTCCCACCCCAAGAAAGGAGAACCACAAATCTCAACGTGTTGTAAAAATCTCCTCCATATATGGCTAGCAGTCTAGCACATTGGATATCGATTATTGGGAGATTGCCGATTGGGGATTTGAGCCCCCCCCCCCCCCTTTGAGTAACTATTTCGCTCAAGGTTTGGATTCCGTTCAATGTGAATTTAAGCTTTCATACTTTGTAGTAGGCCACTAGACAATGTTTACCTTGTTGCTGTCACAATTCACCAATTTTCTTGCCACGCAATAGGCCTCATTGATTGGCTGAGTATGGGGAAAATCGAATTAAATCAGCTAAGGATTTTACTAAGTCTACCTAAGGACACCTCTCGAGGTGTCCTTAAATTTTGCGTGCTAAAGTCCGGTTAAAGTTCACTTAAGGATCGAAAAACAGCAAAATCTTTATTAAAGTATGAGAATTTAGGAATCACGCAATTATATCAAGGGGTCACGCAGGCTAAGGACAGCGCTAAAGTCTCAGACTAAGTGAAATTCTTTAACCTCCCTAATTAGTCTTTAGCACGTCTATAGTGCTTGTTCGTGGAAGCCACGCTCCTAAAGATCACCTTAATTGGGTCTAAGGAATTCCTTAAGCCAAAGTTTACCGTTCGCGAAGGACCTCCTGAACTTAAGAAGTGTTAATTTCATTGCACTTTTCAGGGGCACTTACGTTATTGTCGGTATTCATATCATTATTCATGTCAACACAGTTTAACAACATGATTTTAGTATCCGGTTAGGTACCCTCTTTGCTTTTAAAGTACTTGTGAAACTAATTCAATATAGCCCATCCCGAATTCTATAATTTCTGCTGACTATTATCAGTTGATCGTCATAAGATTTACCCCACGGGTATCTTTTCGGTATGACAAAGCCTCTTTTCAGAACAGATATTCACGAAAAGAATTAAAAATCTCAGAACGTTCATGATCACACAAAATAATGTTTTTGTACACTAATAACATGCAAATTTAGCACGTGCACCTAATTTACTAATCAACCCAAAACAATGGTATCAGTAGGTCTAACCTCTAGTTTACTTTTTAAGCACACACTCTAGACATAACTGATGTACTGCAGATTTTTTCCTTGGAGTGATTAACTTGAATGACTTCGTAATTGGCCTCAAATTTTCAGTTTTCACAATTCCTAATTTCCTTTCTCCCATCAAATTTGACATCACTTTCGTCTTTAATCATGCCGTATGTTCGTATGTTTATTATGCCTAATCATTTTCACATTATGCCTGATCCATTTCGTCTGAATTGAAGGTTTACAAATTTTCAGTAACTTCCGTTCTCAAACCTCTCTGGCCTCGCCTCGTAGGCGGCCAGTTAAGTGCTATCATTTAACACTACACTCTACATTTAATACTACATAGCTTCACATTACGTTACTGTACATCTTATTTCAGGGAGGTGACATTGTACTTTCATGTGTTCCTTACGTCATTATTCTGAGTTTTCCATGTGTAGTTTGTACATTCCATGACATCATTTTGTGGCAAAATACGTGTACTGTTTTTCGCTGCATTTGTTTGATTTTGTGATTCATTTTGTTCAAAGCAATAGTATGACAGCCGGGATAAATCTCATTCCTGGTTGCTGTCTGTTGGATCAGTCAGACACAGAATAGGTTCCCTACGGCTTATTTTACAATTTTAATTCTAAACTGATTGGAAAAGTTAGCTTGAAATCAGAAACTCTCAGTGGTTCCGATGGATTGCCATTTATTGAGTATTTTCTTGAGCGCCTTAATTCTACGGCCCTTACGATTAAAAAAGGAACTTTTGGCCACGCTGGGGCTCGAACCCAGGACATTCGCGTTATTAGCACGACGCTCTAACCGACTGAGCTACACGGCCATGCTACTGATTCATTTGTAATTTCCAACAATTAATTTTAATTACATCTGCGTGAGATGTTCGCCTTCTATTGGGCGAAATTTCAAGGCAGATATTTGGTAATAATTAAGTAATTAATTAAACTATAACCGGTATTTTGCAATGCGATGGTGAATTGTTGGAAACGACGAATGGATTCTGCAGCATGGCCGTGTAGCTCAGTCGGTTAGAGCGTCGTGCTAATAACGCGAATGTCCTGGGTTCGAGCCCCAGCGTGGCCAAAAACTTCTTTTGTACGCAATTTTGTTCAAGCCAACGCAGTCAAATAGAATAAGTTAGAACGAGGCATACACACTACAGCATTATTTTTGAATGTCTTCGATTATGCCTCAAAGCCGTTGAAATGTTTGTATACAAAAACATGCTGGCTTGTGCTTTGCAATGAAAGAAAATTTGAATACACAACAATTCAATTCGAGCACATGGCCGTGTAGCTCAGTCGGTTAGAGCGTCGTGCTAATAACGCGAATGTCCTGGGTTCGAGCCCCAGCGTGGCCAATAATAATTTTTCGAACTTTTCAGTTTCTTTTTATAGTAGCATAAACTGGTCAATAATGCAACGTCAACCATGCATGTTAAAACGTCAGTAACGGAAATAGAAACACCTACACGCAGACGTTTGGTCTAGGTAATCTGACACTTGGACACAGGACAGTCGTGATTTTGAACAAGGCGAATCCCGTTTCATTTGTTGAAAATACTTTGTCAACGCCCCTCAAGTAGCTTTAATTGCAACAGCTTTAGAAGTTGGCATCTGGCCAAAACAAGGTGGCAAGAACTCGCAACGTTTTATTAAGAGCTCAATGTGGGGATCCCGTGAGAGACACCTCATTTTTCGCCGCCTTTGAATTTCCATACCTCACCGAACGCTTGGAATTTAGTTATTCATTTTCCTGCGAATTTTTAACGGTTTCTCATTATTTTTTTAATTTCAATAATATTTCTGATCTACTTAACTTTTACAGGACTGCCAATTCTACTATGTCCTCTGTTGTACTTTTTATACTTTTCCACTGCTGGATATCCACATTATACGCTTCACAGGTTTGGTGTTGGAATGACTTTATTAAATTCTTATCTTAAAAGTTCGAGTTAAACGTTCGTCTTCATGCCTCATTATCTTTTTCTCCTCGTGATAACAATCATTAGCTTTAAATTTAGATTTTTTCTCCCCCAGAAAAGAATTTTGGTGGGAGTTTTTGATCTGAGATACGGGACAGACTGTCAAACAGACCGTGTATTTGGTAAAGTTTTAGGAGGGTTCTTTGAGGATTATATCACAGAGCTGAATAACCGGATGAAAAATGAGTGAGTCACAAGATGAAAACTTTCTTAAATGAAAGTCAAACTTCGCCCAAAATTTTCTTTTTTGGGAGTCCCTATTATAGTTAATCAATTTGCCAAACCCTGAAAATTAAGAAATAAATTTTCGGGGGATCAGGGCTTGACTGCTTTTGACAAACCAATCCTTCTCAGATCGGGTGAGGTTTGGGTGAGTGAGGTGATGGACTCCTGCAGCAGTCCCGTGATCGGGTCCCGGAGGATCATGAACAGATTAGTCAGACATAGCCCTAATAGGGAGGAGGACGGTTTTAGTGACAGTAGTCATGGTGACAATAGTCATAGTGACAGTAACAACAGGAGAGATTCATGTGCCAACACTACCCTTCTTCCTCCTGTTGCAGGTAAGTGCAAAAATGCAGACTGTTTGGCAAGTATAATTTCATCCAATCATGTCCAGGTCTGATTTCCATGAATTGGAATTACCATTTTGTTGGACAAAATGAGACAAAATTGGACTTCCCTCGCGTTTTTCTAAGAGAATTTCTCCCCAGGTTTGTTAGGACCAGGATCGAACAGTCAGATGAAGGCAGTACTCGATATTACCTCTACCTTTAACATCACGCAGTCAAACTACGGAATAATGGAGTCAGATATTCTACACCCTCCCAGCGACCCTAATAATAATAGATACCCCTTCTTCAGAAAGTGAGTTCTGCTAGCATTTAAATGGTCATTTTGCTCAATTCTTCTTCAGATGCTGATTATTGAGTATAAATATTTTTTCTGAAATTGGTTTCACTTTGCCGAGCTATGGAGAGAATACTGAAAATCATACAGTCACGGTTACTGTATTCTATGTTTTCAGTGTCCGCACTCCTTTCCAAGAAGTTCTGAGCAGCACTTGCCGGCTGATAAAGAAGCTAGGATGGCACTACATCTCTATTGGGGTAACCTCACATGAGATGTACAATGTCAATTTCTGCGAGAAACACGGTGTCAGCATGAGCGTCTCAGGTATTTTGTAGCCAAGCTGATTATGATTCCCATAGATACTAGGAGGTTTAAGGATCTAAGTTCTAGATTGAACCTTTGCAATCGTAATTTACAAGCCATGTCAATAATGTCACTCTGAACCTGTTCACTTCTGTGCTCGTGCCACATAACAAGCCTATCTATTCTCTTTCCTCAGTGCTCCTTCATCAAAACAGCCATCATGAAGATTTGGCTGCTCTTACATCACCCTACAAGAATTTTCCCGACCATTTGGCACCTCTTACCACTCTCCTGGTGGGAGATTTTACCCTGCAAAACATCCAGACTCTCAGAACCTTCCTTGCTTCTCAACAAGAGACTGCAAGCATCAGCAAGCGAGATAGCAACTATCGTGGGGAGAATGTTGCTGGGATTGTAGCAACAAATGCTACAGGGTACCAGGGAGCAACGAATGCAACTGGGTACCAGGGTGCAACAAATGCCACTGGGTACCAGGGAGCAACAAATGTTGCTTATAGAAATTTAACAGAGCGTGATAGCAACGTTGCCCGGGAACATGCTGTCTTGGAACCGCATATCTGGCTGGTCTCGGAACAGTTTCTCACTTCCTATGTTGACTACTTTGGCGAGATGCCAAACTTCCAGAATCAGACCTTCATTTGCTACCATTCTCCCCCGGAGATGACGCAACACCACCAGGTGAGCTTATATTAATCAATCTAATCAATCCAATTATCACTCCTGCCTCCTCACTTGATGCTGGAATTGATCATAAGAAATGCAAATATGGCTTGATTGGAATGGTCTCTAATTGATAATTTAGAAATCTTCAAGGTTCTATAAAACTACTAGTGATGTGCAATCTCCTCAGACGGAGGAATCAACAGCTGATACCTCCTGTGAAAACTGCTCACTTTCTGAAAAGATAGCAAAAGCTCTGAGCCTGAAACAGTTTATCTCTGCTGGGGTAGATCAGCTTATTGCTAGCCTTGACAACGGTAGTCTTGACAACAGTAGTCCTGACAACAGTAGTCTTGGCAACAGAAGCCCAGACAACGTAACCCTTGACAAAAGCCAAAGTAACAGAGTTGAATTGCTCTATCTGCAGCATCACTCAGGAAATTTACCCAAACTAGCATGGAGCAGCAATCATGCCAATATGGACCAAGTGTAAGTGAAATCGTCCCTCTGAAACCCCCTTATTTAGTTGTATAAACATTCATTTCATAGAACTTTACCATGCAAAAAGAAGATAATTGACCGCTGCGAGATTGTACGATTGATGGATAATATAACCCCACTGAAGCAACTTATGTATATTTCAATTGACTGCCTAATATGCCTATTGTCGAAAACAACAATTTTAGGCTCACCGCTATTATCACCCCTGCTTACGGTCTCTATCTTTCACATTGCAGGTCGGTTGAGGTGCACTCAGATGTTTTATATCAGAGCGGTGTTCAGGGTTTGGGACCTTCAGTTTGTCACGAGGGCTGCGATACAGGTACATAGATACAAATGTTAATAGGACTGAATGCTGATTAGGATATACTTTCTTACTTTGATATAGGTCCTGCTTATCATATATTATCGTCATTGACATACCAATACCATACCTTGACAAAAACCTGTTACAACTTTTGCTGAGTCAAAAATTTCATAGTCGATTTCTCTTTTTCAGGTCAGATGACATTCAGGCGGGTGGGGGAACCTTTTTACTGCTTCCATTGCAAAGATTGTAATCTTTTACGACAGGTAAGAACAGACTGACCTAATTTGAATCTATCTATATAGCCTCCTAAAAACGACAATTTTTGGGCTTAAATGGATTTTTGAACAATAACTGGCCCAAAAGACCCTAAATATGACTATCACCGGTTCTTTCCCATTCAGCAGCATTGCAGAGAGTCCACTTTAATATCACATAAAAATTTCTACAAAAATTCCCACAATACCACGTAGGATGCCGGGACTGAAAGCTTAAATACCTACAACCTCTCCAACATGTATCGAATGAGAATAGCAGGAAATCGAACCCGGGATCTCCCGAGCACGAGCCAGACTAGAACCCATTACACCAACTGACCACTGAATACCTCCAACATCTCCTACAGGTATCGAATGGAAGCAGTCCTGAGTGTGTAACGTGCCCGGAGACAATGAGACCTAACATTGACAACAGTGAATGTGTCCTGATAGACCCGCAACCCACCTATTACAAAACAGTTTTCACTGCAGTCAACTGATGTCAAAGTTAACTGGTGTCAAAGTTAACTGGGGTCAAAGTTAACTGGTGATAGAGGTAACTGGTGTCAAAGCGAATTCATCAAAGTCAAATTTCAGAATGATTTGCTCTCAAAATTAGCTAAGAATTCTCATGTCAAATGTTATACTTATAACGTGCATTGTGCATAATATGTTCAAAGACCCAGTATTCACCAGTTCTTTGTTCTCTTACTTAACTGGTATCAGAGTCACTCTTGACTCCCTGGTGTCAAAATCATTGGTGTCAGAGTAACTCTTGAGTCTTGACTTACTCATACTGATGTCATTAAAGTCACTGGTGTCAGACTCCCTGGTGTCAGTCACTCTTGACTCTGGTTTCAGAGTCACTCTTGACTCTCTACCCCCCTCAGAACAGGGAGTTGGGATAATCCTGATCCTGCTCTGTGTTTGTGGAATTCTGAGTGTAATCCTGACCTGCATCACCTTCAAAATCCACCAAACTACCCCCATTGTCAGGGCTTCCAACAGGGAACTCTGCTACGTCATCTTCTTAGGTTTGTTATCTTAGGTTTTTTATCTTAAGTTTGTAATCTTAGGTTCTTCATTTTTTAGTGAATACAAAAGGCAAATGAGAGGGTTGGCAGATCGTGGTTTAGTGTGAGAATAGGGATATGTATATCAGGTCCAGATTTTTATTAGAACTTTTAAACATTTCTGGAAAGTGCGGATTGCTCCTTTATAATATCAGTCGCGAAAATGTCCCTCCCTCCGTCGGACCGTCCGTCCGTCCTTCCGTCCGTCCCTTATCACAAATCTTCCTTTTTAATCATTGGCTGAACTCAAAACTAAAGTCTGACCAGGTATCCAAATGGAAAATGCTCAAATTCTCTCTAAATTATGATAAATTCTAAATTGAGGGCTGTTGAAGAATTCGTGACTTAAAATCTTAGGAGTGAGTTGGAGATTGAGGGATAAGATGATAAGGCTTCAGTTTGTATTAGTTTTAGTACCAAACTGTGCATATTCGACTGTATAGACACTAAGTTCAAAATACGGTGGATCGATGTGATTTGTGAAAGACGAATGATTCTTTTCGGAACAAGTGACAGCATTGAAACAGAAAGCATGAAATTTGAAATTTTGGAGATCAGAAGAAAAGTGACATCAACAGTCAAGTGATATCAACAGTCAAGAAAATACAGCGCGTGAACAAACGGTTACACAATCTGATGCGAAACGTAAACCAATTCAACGAAATGGTGCGAAATCCTCACAACGAACTGATTACAACAACTTGGTACGTAAGAACGCGAATTTAAGAAGAAATGGCACGTGCCAATGCATGTTCTCGGTGGTCGCGCGCAGCATTGGCGCAATATTTATACTCCTACTAGGAGTGCCTGTTGTAGAATGATGCTAAGGTTACATCAAGCACCGCCGGGGAGGGAAATTAAGCGCCTGCATTCGGGTACATCCCACAAACGACATTTGAAGAATTAAGCCCGCAGGCGCAATTCTTGTTTTTAGTTCAATTAGGTTCGTTATTTCTTACTCGATGTTTTTTCAGTTTTTAAACATTTTTAACGTACTTGACTCGACTCGGAAGACACATAGGACTGTATACAGTCCTATGTGTCTTCCGCTCTTCGCTACCTTTTCCTGATGTTATGACAAGAACTGAAGAACATTTCCCTCCACAGGTTTAACGTTGACCTTCAGTTCGGTCATCCTAATGATGCTACCACCCGGTGAGTGATACAAACTGACATCCTCAGACAAAAACACTTACACGCACATAACTGAACAAACATGCATACATACAGACAGCCATACATACAGAAAACCATGAAAAATTTATGACGCATGCCAATACGAACCGTTTTCTTTTTGACTGAAATGAATACACTTGAATTGACATCCGATTAATCAATCACCTGTTGTCACATCTGCAGGCACCATCCTCTGTAAACTCCAGATCAGTATGTTGTGTCTGGGAGCATCCCTCACCATAGCAACAATCCTGGGCAGGACTATCCGAATCATACGGATCTTCACTGCTACCAAGGTGACAGTTGACACCCTGCTGGTGTCACTACGACACCAGGCTGTCTTCATAGCAACCATTGCTGTGGTGCAGAGCGCTGTGTCGGTCTGGGCTGCTCTGGGGTAGGTTGACAGCTTTACAGGGGTTATGATCTCAAGTCATTTTCTTTGGAATTCTTGGTAGAAATATAAGCAAAAAAGCAGACCCTTAATAACAATAAAGACCTATTTAATCTTAGTTTTCAGGCTCAATTTGACACCCATACCCCCACCCCATTACCCCACCTCTTATATTCATCGTTACTTCGCATCCCAGTATGGAGCCAGTAACTCGGTCTGAGTACGAGGAGCGTTTGATGGAGCAGCCTAAGGTGTATTTGGTGTGCAGTGAACCGAACAGGGTTCCCATCCTCATCTTCCTCACTCTCTTCGTCTCCATCTGTCTGGTGACGTCAGTCATTGCTGTACAGGTAGTACCTAAGGATATTGAGGTTTTTATGAGCATGTTGGAATTCTTAGAGGTAGAGGAGCTGTGATATGCTGGTTGAGCAATGTAATAAATTCCATCGTTCCAAATTCTAATACGCGGAATTCCCTGACTTAAAGCTTCGAGCTTAATAATTCAATATTTCATCTTCAACACATTCGTAATATGAGTTTGCTGTCGTCAGGCGAGGAAACTGCCGACTAACTACAACGAAGCTACGTACATCTACTTTACGGTCTTCACCATGGACATTATCATCATCTCCTACATCGCCATAAGGTGAGCAAGGATCTTGTTATCTTGGGAGGGGGAATGTAACGTGGTGAGGAGAAGTCAGAAATGACATGTTTTCGATTATTCTCGCGAAAATTTTTCCATATTCTCGGCTATAGTCAATGCTACACTTTTGCCTGAATTTATTTTCCTCGGAACCAGCTCTGAAACTTCGATTCTATTGGCTTATTATTTTTCTCGTCTTGCTTCTTAGGAATTGGATATCAAGTACATAAATCATAAATAGCTATTTATATCAATGAAACTTCACCTAAATTGCTACTCATTTTCAGATTTACAGCCTACAAATCAGAATCCATCCTCTCGGCAGCCTTTGCCACCGTCCTAACAGCCTACATAATCCTCATCCTCCTATTCTTCAACAAACTCTACATCATCTACTTCAAACCGGACCGAAACCGGATCCACAACATCCCGGAATCACCGAGTCTCCGGCTGAAACGGCAGAGAAAAACGAGCAAAACACTCGTACCACCCCTGTCTAGTCGGAGTAGTGTGATATCCATGATCTCTACAGAGCAGAGCCATCCCCTAACAGCAGCCAGGAGAGGAACTACCGCTTCCCAAATATCTCCTCTAAGGGATGGGAGAAGGAGGATGAGCCGGACTAGCACCTTGTTAGGGACCCATCATCATGGGAGAAGTACGCCTGATATCAGGGTGCTGGATATCTGTAAGAAGAGTTGTGAGAGGTTCTTCAGATCCAATACCAAGATCAAGAGATACGATCAGGTTCATCAGTTTCAGGACTCAAAGACATCGCCGAGTATGAGGATTGCCGAGCAGAAGCCGAGGAAGTTGAGAGGTCATGAAAGGTGCCATTCTTCCTATATGTAGGCTGGTAAGGATCAGATAGAGTTACTACAGATGACTATACATTTCTATACAGCCTCGAAAAATTTTTGCCGGGCATCATCATTCGAATGCCGAGGACTTTAAGTTTATTGTTTTATTTTTTGTTTACAAGTTTTGAGTAGTACCAGTATAAATGTGGAAATGCATTTAAATCAAATTATTCTTGAAAGAAATCTATTTCAGTCTCGAAAGTCGAATTATAAACTGATATGAGAATTGGAAAAAATGAAAGAAAGTATTATAACATCCCATTTAGTTCTGTTTTTATTTGATTTAAAAAATTATTAGCTGGCGAATTAATTTTTTTTTTCAAAATATAAAAGCAATATTCACACAAATTTCAGCAAGCAGAAAAAATAGATAGCCATTTGGCTTAAAAAAAATCCTAGGTGCTTTAAAAACGGCCCAAACTGCAAAGTTTAAGGTCCACCTTAAAATTCCGTATTATACCATTAGTCACCTTAAAATTCTGAAAAATCGGTAGCCCAATCTACCTCGTCCTTAAGATGGTCCTTTAGCTGCTCCTTAAACGGCGAATTTTTAAGGTAAAAATTAAACCAGTAGGTGCTCGCGAACCACACGTTATATGTGATAATAATTTTTTCACAAGAGAAGAGATAAAATTCAATGATTCAATTTGCTGATAGCTTAGTTTGTAGGTCCGGCTGTAATCACAAAAGCAAAACAGCCAAAATCATTAAACAATTTACAATGTGGTGTGTTTTATAATTTGTAAACGGTAAAATTTATAAGACCGATAATAAGCTCTGGAATTTGTGTTCAACATTTTTATTTATATTCAAGTATTCAATCCGAGCTGGCAGTGACAGCTCGACTGAATTGACAATAGTCCAGCAACTGTGTTTGATTGACTGATAAGTTTTTAACGAGACCATCAATTATCATTGCAAGATATTTAAATCACTAGAAAACCATTTCACTGAAAAACTGTTAATTTGCATCTGAGATTTTAAAAATTGGTTCTAATATATGGAGCTGTCCTGAGTTGCGGGTAATCCCCAGTGTCAATGAAGCTTTTAAGATCAGCGTTTGAACGACCTCCTCCTTTACGGTTTAGGTCGACCTTTACGAATTGGGTAATACTGATTTTGCTAAAGGAGGACCTACAGGAGGTGCCCTTAGAGCTCCTCCTTAAACTGAGTCACCTAACACGAAAATTGTGTAATCCGGCCCTTAAAGTCTGAGCGTCCGTTCATTATTGAATTTGAAAACTGTGCTGGAGATTTTTTAAAATTGGTCTGTCCTCGAATCAATGAAGTTTATCATCAATAAGGGCGTTATCTCCGATGACATCGACCGCGATGTCAGTACCTTGGACTGTTTCTCTCATTCTCTTCTCCTTGCCCTCCGGACATTCTATCAATCACACCACCAGAACTCGTATTCAGGCGCTGGAACTTAATCAGGCGCTGGAACTTCTCATAGAAACGGATGCCTCATTCCTCGTTGCCATCCCTGTTGACTTGCCCTCTGCTATGTCCTCACCAGCCTCGGGGTTCCCACTGTTGCTGATCACAACAAGCACACCCCTTTTACAACCTCCTGAATTCCTCTCATTGACTGGTATCGAACTGGAATTTACCTTTATCTTCTGTGTCACCGCCTCTCTGTACCTCCTGTTCATCAGAGCGTAGAGAATGGGGTTCCCCACCACACTAACGAAGTAGAAGTTAATGTGGACCTTGTTGAACCAGAGCGGGATCTCAGGGGTCTTGTCGAACACTCTCCATGCCTGCTCGATGATGTGAGGCATCCAGGAGACTACGAATAGCAAGGAGATAGCCAGAGTGGTGGCGACTGCCTTCTTGTTGGAGAGGGAGTGGGTTCTGGTGTACCGCTTGGCAACTAGCCAAAGGATCAGGTTGCACGGCACCACACACAGGGTCGGGATCCACATCTGAACGTTGAGGACCACGTTAATAGCATACCCTACAGGGGAGGATCTGTTAACGTCCATCTCACAAATAGTCTCTATCTCGTGATTCACAACCACTTTCTGATGAGTGATGGCTGCCATGGCGAGGGGCAGGATGGCCTGGAACCAGATGAACGCCACCAGACCTCGTCTGAAGACCTTGCTGTCAAAGAAGCCTGAGGTTCTGAGAGGGAAGATACAAACCACCACCTTGACACAGGAGAGGGTGAGAACTAGAGCCATGCTGACCAGCACTGGGGGTAGGAATACCAGACCCTCAATGTAGCAGACCAGGTCTCCCAACACCCAGCCCCCGGCTATGTGGGAGATCAGGGAGGGCAGGATCCGGGTCAGGATGTACACCTGCAGGGGTTGGAAAAATTTTAGTTGGTTTTAGAGTCACCAAAGAAAAGAAGGCGACTTAAATAATAATGGATTCTAGTTCTACAACATCATAAACCACAATATATTTTTCGGCAGTTCCAGCCATCTAAAACATTGAAAGTGAAAGACGTTTAGCTGTATAACTATAAATATCAAATACCGCCAACCTGGTCTGAGAGTGCCAAGTTTCGCAGGAGGGACGAAGTGAAGCGATCTAGTCCCGTCCTAGGGGAGATGAGCACAGAGCTGAAGATTGTGAGACCATTACCAATACTCCCAGTGATGAGACACACCAGACACCATATGGTGAGGGAAACTCGGTCAGGGAGGGAGTAGATGGAGTGGTAGAGCTCAGTCATGTTGGTTAAGAGTAACCTATGGAGGAGGCGGATTTAAACATTGGGGGTGAGGGATTTGGGGCGAAAAAATTGGGGGTTTCAGCCTTGTGCTACGGAATAAAGGGAATTAAAGTGCAAATTATGGACGTGTACGGACTATGATGTAGCTAAAGCCTTAGGGAATAATCGAGAACTTATCACATATTCTGATACTCAGAAATGTTTATCCGTCTGATGATAAGCTGCGGAAAGCAGGGATACAGAAGCAATTAATCTGCATGCTCCTGCTTATTTATAGTCACCCAGGTTGGTAGTCACAGGAATATCGTTGGAAGATTGGAGAGATGAACAAACCTCCCAGCCCACATACGATACATTAGAGCATTGGTGTCCGTCTTGATCTACGTTTTGTGGTCATGAAAGTGATTACAATTGTTGCTATCCAGATCAAAGCAACCTTTTTGCACTTAGTCCCAACACAGTACCGACTATCAGTAAATGACGCATCTTCACCGTGGTGTCCCGACTCTTTTGTGCGCGGTGTATTATGACGCGCGTTGTGCTTTTTTGCTGCGCGCAAATGTGCTTTTTCCGGCGAGTGATAGCGGCTAAATAGAGTCAAAACATATTTGCGCGCAGCATAAAAGCACAAGTCGTACGTATAATATCCCTGTATTACACTTGTACAGGGATATACGTGCAAATAAAACGTGTGTATAATCATGGCAACTAATATGAAAGTATGGCAAAGGGTAAGTTCTTATATAGTCGCGAAATCACTATCAAGTATCAGTGAGATCGGTATCACTAATGATCATTGATCCTGGCCAGGTGTTCAATGTCAAAATGTCATACTCATAGTGACGCCCTGTATGCAGGGCGGGTTTCACTATCGAATGATATTCGAAAGTTAGGTAAGATTCGAAATATTACCTAAGTTTTGCTACTTTCTAAGCTTGAGAAATATCGTCATACTATTATATTTATTATCAGGAGATGAGTAGTCAGTATGATAATTGACACCAATGAGGCTAGACCCTCATAGTCATGTAATGCAATGCAACGTATAACATTTGGACACTTTCATGCAGTATGCACTCTCTAACTCTTCTGGCCATGTTACAGTTGTATCAGAAGAAATAGACAGAAAACACCCGTCAATAGTATTGAATTACTCGAAGTCGAAGTCGAAATCAGCCTCGGTTATTTCTTTATTTCAACCTCGACCACTTGCAAAAGTGACCTGAATAACAAAACAAATGGCGGTAGTGCGGAACAATAAAAACTGCAGTATACTGCAGTTTTTATTGTTCAGCATTTATCTGATTTTCATTAAGTGATTTATTTCCACTTCCAGTTCCACACTATGTCTATAGTGTGGAACTGGAAGTGGAAATGAATCACTTAATGATAATCAGATGAATGCGTTCTCGATCTCAGAACTCGGGTGCAGAAAATAAACTTAAAGAGATCAGGCATCTTGCTCAAATTCTCAAGAACATTTCAACACGCTTAATAGAGTTAGACATTGTCGAATCAAGGGAACTTAAACCTAACAACTATTTTTAGCGTGGCCATAAGACAAAACTAAAACGACTCTGATAGCAAAATTGACACCTTACAAAATAGTGCAAACACATCAACTTCACAATTTGACGAAGCCCTAGCTATGGAATTAGCGTTGCCCAATGCCCGTAGCCTGATGTAATGAAGTTCAATGAAGTTTCGAATGACAACATCAGGCTTTTGCATTCTGTAGCCATAACACATTGAACACACTCAACAAAGTAATTGTACGCAATAATACCTCCTCTCAAAGTCAAAAGCAGCCCTTCTTTTACTCTCATGAGTCTCACATTGCCTCCATGAAGTTAAATGAACTTTCGATTGACAACACCAGACTTTTGCATTCTGAACACACTAAACAAAGTAAGTGTACGCAATAATACCTCGTCTCAAAACTCAAAAGCAGCTATTCTCATAAGTCTCTCAATGCTTCAATGAAGTTAAATGAACTTTCGAATGACAACAGTAACACCAGGCTTTTGCATTCTGTACCCATAACACACTAAACAAAGTAAGTTTACGCAATAATACCTCAAAAGCAGCTCTTCTCTCATGAGTCTCCCGGCTCCCATGGTATTGGTATACTAATGTGCCCCGAATGCTATTCTACACAACCTAATTTAGGGGACTTCAAGAATTCATGAATAAGGAATGGGACATTATAATATCGTGCATTTGATATTCATGAACTTTTGAAGACTCCAGCAATTACTATTGTAATCACCGTGAAATTATAGAAGACAGTTTTGAAGTACCATCAAGATAAGGCGGCCGTAACGTTCGTCGGTCGATTCTGTTTAATTCTCACCCATGAAACCCATTTGAAAGAACGATGTGTTTTACTGATCCCTAATGACTTGAATCGTGTATTAGTATAAATGAGCAATATTTAGTTGTTTCCCTACTAGCTCAAAGATTTTCTATTTGAAACACATCAGTCGATCAAATGAAGTTGACCGATCGACCAATTCCATTCGATCGACCGACGAACGTTACGGCCGCCTAAATTATCATTATGCAGTGATTGTATTTCATTTCTCACCCATTGAAACCGGCCCTTTCATGGAAGCAAACAGCACCCCAGAAGCACCTAACAAAGAACTTCTGAAGTTTTGGGTATTTTGTGGCTCAAAAGTTCTAACCCAAAATTGACATTCTGAAGTTTCGTGAAATTGGTTACGATTTAAAATTATAATAGAATTTTTCTAAGTTGGATCAAGCTGTACATACAAAATTTAACGAATTAACTACTTAGTTTGCTTATAATGAGAGTTCTGAATTCTGATACTGCATCAGTGACATTAAAGGTGACCCTGACACTGCATTCGAGGGAACTGGACTAGTGACAACCGCCAGATTGCAAAATGGTCAAGACATTGACCAATCAGGGAACGAGTTTGCAGTCAACTCCCGCGCTGATTGGCCAACGTCAAATGGACCTGAGGGTAAACGAATACACCTTCGAGATTGATAGGGACTTGTGACTTCTGCCAGATAATTTGATGGTGCCAGATCAGACAGGTCTGACAGGAATATGACTGGGAATCAGGGTGCCGTCCATTGTCAGTGAAAATTGACGGCATCCTAAAATTCCTGGTTGTATTCGGCAAACCATATTGTGATTACTAACAAATGCTGTCGCACTTGGACAAGGAAAAACTAATATTTATGAAGGACTATTTTAAGTAAAATAGGCACATGAGTAGCAATCCATTCTGTTTCACGTGCCCAGGAGTTAAGAAGCACGTGCTGTATAGCTCCGTCAGGGTCGCCCTTATTTGTTATTGTGATTTCCATGGAATATAACCCGATACTGGATGGAAAAATGAATATTCTATTGAATACATCATTCCCGGATATACTCCCAAAAGATCCTTGAATCGTCAACAAAACGACGGGTACTCATTTTAAGATTTATTTGATACTGCAGAACTAGCAGAACGACCACTACAAGTACCAGTCACGACACCCCGCTACCACCCCGCCATGGCCATATACCGCCCAAATAGGCTCTAAAACAGCCCAATTCGGACCTGACCCACCCAAAAGGGTGGGCCTATGTTAACCCAGCCCATGTCAATAAATTGGCAGTCATTATTTGGATGGACATAATTACGGTTGCAATTAGGGGATCCACTTCCAGCGCCCGTATTATGTCCGATAAGAAATTTCGGGATTTCAGTCAATATTCATTCACCTGCATGAAAAATAAAATTACTTTGGTTTCAGTTGTCGATAAAATTATGAAAATGCACAATTCGTCAAAACAATTTACAGCTTCAGGAAAAATGAAGTTCAGCATAAGATCATGGCCAAACGCTGAAAACTTGCGAATAAGAAAAAAATGCATGCATGCTTTTCAATTGATTAGTCTTCTAAAAAAGGGTACATTGACTTCCCATTGACTGGAAAAAGTACAATGGGGCTTCGGGGACAAGAAAATAAAGCAGCTTATACACAGGTCTCGCGAAGTTAGAATCATTATGAAATTTCCAAATCGCGCGCACCGTGTACGTACGTGATTGTTGAAATCAGAAGCACGCGCGTACAAAAAGTGCTTGCGTGGAAATTGCGCAACCTTTGCAACATAATATTCGGGTTGAGGAATGGAAAAATGTGTCCATTCCAAATATGATTTTTAAAACGATTATGGATTATCAATTTTGTTTCTAGGTGTAAGTTGCAGCACTAAATAACTGTAAAATTAAACTTATTAAAGATGGCAGCTTGGTTGGGATTATTTGCCCTTTCCTCCTCTCTCCTTGATTCTCAGGGTAAGGGTCGCCTCCGGTGCTATGTTGAAGAAGGCAAGACTGTTCGTATCCTTCAATACCATTCCCTGAAAATAGTTAAGTTGAATCTGCTAATAAATTAGAATTTTCATAGGTCAGAGGGTCAAAATTGAAAATTTGGATGAATAATAAATAAATAATTTATGTTAATTTGAAAGAAGTGTAAATATTAAATTTGATAATAGCGATGGCATTTTCGTTCTTCCAGTTGGAGATAAGATCTTCTGTTTGCCACTGGGTAAGCCGACGACCTCCGTAATTCTGGCTTTGATCTTAGCAACGGTGTCATCACAGGAAACTTGCACAGGGATGACCTGCAGGAGGTATAATGGTCAATATATTCGTTGTTTTCAGGGTAGTAGGTGTTGTCATGGTAACAACAGAACTTGTTGTCATGGTATTCTCGCAGCAACAAAAATGTGGTGACAAATAACAAGAAGTGTAGTCCTACAATAGCACAATCTACATAGATATACAATATGGTGATTTCATTGAAAAGCAAGGTGCAATTATAACCGAGTAACCGACCTGTCCTGTCCGCCTGAGTCCTGACCTGTCCAGTGCCCTAACTCCAAACTACAGTCCAAACTACACTCCTACCTACTGTCCTAACTACAGTCTTCATAAATGACACAACTTAAGATAACCGACCTGTAGAAAGCTATCTACATGATGTAATATTACAACCCACCTGTCCCGTGAGTTTGCTATCCTCCTGTACTGGCATCACTACTTTCACGTTGAAAGGACCAGCTGGTACCCGGGCCTTCCACTGATCTGCAGGCACCAGCGCGGGTTCCTCCAGCCGAATACTGCAGATGAGAAGGAAATGAAGAGGAATAAGAGGGAAATTAGGGGGGGGGAATAAGAGGGAAATGATAGTGAAGCAAGGGGGGAATAAGAGGGAAATTAGGGGGAGATAAGAGGGAAATGAGGGGAACATGGAGGGACATACGAATGATTAGAAGATTAGAGTGAACTAAGGGTGATGTTTGGGTGAAACCAGGTGGTATAATCATAAATGGTTCACAGCGATCTCGAAACTTTAAAATGGTGTCGAAATTGAGGAATAAATGGCATATGATCTGAAAGTGCAATTCCGTCGTTCGCAGCATCTAAAAGGTATCAGGTATTAAAGTATTAAGGAAAATATCGACAATAAAAAGACTGGTGAACTGAAATCACTTTTGTTTTGGGGAGCTCACCGTTTGTTAGCCTGCCCTTCAGCAGCTGCCACGGCAGCGGCTTGCTGGGACAGGATCTGTCCTGCGAGTTGCATCTGGGCTGCTTGCTGATGTACTGCTTGTTGCTGAAATGGGGGTGGTGTTGTGGCAACAGAGTCTAATGTGTGTTTTACTGGCCTGTTACCATGGTAACCATGGTGGTAACCATGGTAACACGCCAGAGTTGCATCTGGGCTGCTTGCTGATGTACTGCTTGTTGCTGAAATGGGACGCGTTGTTAAGGCAGGTTGTAGGGCACAGGTTCTTGTGCGTTTCCACTGTCGTGTTACCATTAGCTGTACCGTGTAACCATGGTAACAATGGTTACCTCAATCAGGAGTAACTATGGTAATCTTTGTCTGACCCCCTTCGCGCGGGCCCCAACTCGCAATGGGTCAGACATTCAGACAAGGCAATCTTAATCAGGCGTAACCATGGCAGCCGTAATCAGTTGTAACCATAAAAACCTTAATTATACAATTATGTGTAATAAACTAAATGGTAAGCAGACGTGTGTCGTCACCCACAGGTAATAGCTCCATGACACAATGCCCGACATAAAGCCGCGAATAATGCCACTTTAATAAAATATGTGTCGTGAGACACCTGTAGAAAAGACAGCTGTTAATCATGTGGGATCTGAGAATAATGCACCCTGAGAGGGAATAATGTAGCTTGGTCACGTGTTCTAGGTTCCTAACTTCTACTTCTAGTGGCATTGCGAAGTTTATATTAGACAATCAGGAATAAATTTGGGTCCTGAATAGTTGATTGTAGTCATACATGGAATAGCGATTGACTTGTGAGAAGCAGTGAACAATGATGCTCTAACGGCGACGATGCTGCTTATTATTTACGATTATTTTATTGCATATTTGTACAGATCGCTTGATCGAAGGAGGGCTCAAATCAAAACAGACGCGCAAAATTGTGTGCTTTCGATGGTATCTTTCGATAGAAAGTTGGCGAGCAAACACCAAATTCGTGTGTCTTTTTCGAGCCCTCCTGTAATCGAGAGGCCTACACAGTACACACTTAATAGCCTCAATCACCCCCCGTGCCGTCCGAGGGCATTGGTACCTACTACTCTTCTACAGGTGACGTTTTAGCTCACCCACATTGACCAATCAGCGTGCGAGGTGAATGTAAACACGCGCGCTGATTGGTCAGTGTCAAGACGAATTCGGGTAAACTACTAGTACTATACCCTCCGTGTTAAGCTAGGGGCAGGTGTAAAAATAGAATATTATGTAGATTCAAGGCAGGTTTCGCGCGTGCCAACCGCTATATTATGCAGTCGTTGCTCGGAGGTTAATATAAAAAGCGGTTTTGTTTTTCGCACGTGCAGCTTTTATCTTCCTGCGTTCATGCTGCGACGTCATGAGATGTCTGCGTAATTTACATTGGCATTTGGCGGTGTGATAGATTCCAAGCAGTCAGTGAGATATACAGCGCATTTCACTTATAGAAGCCAGCACGCTTTATGACGCCTTCAGTGCCCCAAAAAGAAAACCTCAGTACCTCACTTTAGGTCCACAGGGACGGCAATATGCATACATCCGAACAACGACTTACTGGGCCATTATTCCTGTAAAAAACTGGTTTTACCACGGTCTACCGCCTTTTTAAACTCTGCTCAATATGGTGTGGCACTGACTGTATATTGTCAAATATTTTCCTGCTTTGTTGACTCACCCTGGCGATTTGCTGATTTAGCAGTTGCTGCTGCATCATGTTCTGTTGTTGCTGCGCCGCAGCCTGTTGCACCACGGCTTGTTGCACCACGGCTTGCTGCAGTACAGCCTGTTGGACAGCTGCTTGCTGAACTGCCGCTTGTTGAACGGCCGCTTGCTGAACTGCCGCTTGTTGTACAGCGGCTTGCTGCACAGCGGCCTGTTGAACGGCAGCCTGTTGCGCTGCGAGTTGCTGGCGTTGCTGGGCTTGAGCTCGTTGGGCGGCTATCAGATTGGCGTTTGGTTGCACTGAAGGATAATTTAAGTTTAAATGGATAACGTGATAGATATGAAGTTGCGACAAGTTTGAAGAAGCAATAATGAATTTACAATATGACGGCATGCCGCATAGAAAAATTCACAAGATTGCGAAAAAATTTCTGGCAACAGCTTCACCAATACATTCCTCCTCACCTATGACTGGAGCAGTGCGAACCAGCACCGTCTGAGGTTGGAGTGTTGCGGGGGGTACCGCCCCCGGGGGCCGGGGTTCCTGGGGTGCTAGAGTGGTGGGAGGGGGCTGAGTGGAGGGAGGGAGGGAGCCACCAGAGGTAACAGGGGCGGGGACTTCAGGACCTATAGCGTCCTTGTTGGGCAAGAGGAAAGGTCATTCAAACTTTTACAGGACTTTGAAATTATACTAAATTCGTGCATTATTGCATGGGCTTCAGACATTGGACAGATCATCAGAGTAAACTGTTAAGCTGAGCAAAGACAATTACACGGCATCAGTTTCAACAATATTGACATGCAAAACACATTGTATCAATACTCACAAGAGTCCTTTAGATCGTTGGATCGCCTCGATCTGCTCATCAATCGTAACATTCTTCTTTGCCTGCGCGATGACAGAGTCCATGCTGGAACTGTGTCCATCCCACTGAACTGAAGCTGCCTGGGGCAGTTCCTCCTCTCCTATCTTCTTTCCTATCATGGTCTCCTCGCCTCCCTTACCGAAGATATCCGTCCTCCTCTCAGCCAGCTGCTTCAGCGTGTTACCCACGTCAATGCCTGGGGAAAAGGATACAATTAAATGTGGTAATCAGGAATTCTGGGGTGAAAGCAAAAGTTACGTGTTGGTGTGATGAGGCATATTATTATTCGACGAAGAAGTAATTCCATGATAAGTGACTACCTATTTCGATACTACACAAACAGCCAAGTGCAAGTGTCACCTCATTTCTCACACTTACGGCGACAGTTCGAACTGCAGTTTTGCGCGACGTACAGATGTACATGTCTTAACGCCGCGCAAACTTAGTAAGTTTGCGCGGCGTAAAGACATGTTTGTCAGCTTGTCAGGTAACAGGGGCGGTGTAAGTTACTTACACCGCCCTCAAAAAAGGCGCGCAAACTGCGGTTCGAGTTGCCCCTGTTACCGACAAACAGATAGCATTTACAGACACACATACAGACAAACGCACAAACAGACAGCACTTACCAGGATCGTAAGGATCCTCGTGCCTCTTTTTCTCCTCAAGAGCTCGGTCAAACAGACGGACAAACGCACAAACAGACAGCACTTACAGACAAACAAACAGAAAAACGCACAAACAGACAGCATTTACCAGGAGCGTAAGGATCCTCGTGCCTCTTCTCCTCCAGAACTCGGTCAAACAGACAGACTAACATGCAAACAGACAGACAAACAGACAGACAAACAGACAGACAAACAGACAGACAAACAGACAGACAAACAGACAGACAAACAGACAGACGAACAAACAAACAGACACACGAACACACAGCATTTACCAGGAGCGTAAGGATCCTCGTGTCTCTTCTTCTCCTCCAGAGCTCGGTCTCGCTGCTCCCTCCACCTGGGATCCAGCAGGGCCACTCTCATGTGCTCCTGAAGCTCATCCGCCCTGGGGAGAAGAATGTGAAACGCAAGGAAATATTTTAGAGGGGAGGTAGTAAAACGCAAGGAAATATTTGATAGGGACGTTCTGAAACAGAAAGAAGAATTTCATGGTGAGAGGATAGTAGAACACAAGGTAATATTCTTAGTAGCATTATTATGTTGCACAATGGACCTAGCGCCGTGTCAAGTAGGGATTCTTTGATTCACATCACCTAACGAGACAACAAGGCAAGATAGTGATATATAAGGGACACCTTATTTCAATAAAGTAATAAAGTGACCACACTGGTAATTCGGCATGCCGATTGGTTTGAATGTCATTTGGAGGCACGTGAAAATTACCGAGCCCATTGACCAATCAAAATCCGTTCAAATATAGAGAAGCTATGAGAGATGTACATAATTAACTTAACAATGGAGCTGTGGGCTGTGAGAAAGTAGCTTCAGAAATTATCTCGGCTTGAATAATTATCACACCTTCGAACATGGAATAAATTAACTTTTCCCTTGTGCACTCAGGATCCTTTGAACACAAAATGCACTTGCTGGCGCTGGTCCTTTCGCCCGAGCACCCTTCCATCGAGATTTTACAGTCTTATGAAATCATAAAACCAACGTTCGCCTCAAAAAGCAAAAAAGCAAAGGCCTCAAATTATTAATTGTCTCAAATTAATAACCGAATAGTTCTCCGTATAATTGCTTAATTGCTCCGAAAATTGATATCTTGCAGTTAGCTCTTGAAATCAGCTAGCTCCTTTTCGTTTTACTTCAATAAAAGCAGAGTTAACTTCACACTCACCGAATTCTCTCGCCAGTAATGGGAGATATAACCCATTGCTCTGAAGGCACAGCGGGAACACCACCAACTTTAGCTGAAATAATCAGGGAATTATAATCAGAAATAATCAGGGAATAATAAGTTGAAATAACCATAAAATTATGAAATAAATGGAGTTATGAAATAAAATTGGAATTTAAAAGGAAAAGGGGTTTATACTTTTCTATAAACGTCGGCTTCAAAAAGGATCTATGATTGAATAGTGCCATTGAATATTTGATAAATTTGAGGTAGGAAAAATATGCTGAATGCACAATTAAACATTATATGCACACATCATCATATATGCAAATTACTTTGACTCAAAGGGGCCACGGACAGTTTTACCTCTGTTCTTTTGAGGCTGTGCTAAATAGTAGAGCACACCTGTTTTATCTTATTCAGAATAGGATATTAAGCCTGTTCTATATGGAGCCATGGCTGACATTTGAATTATGTACCATGCGCATCCTTATTCCTAACTGCCTGCTGCAACGGCTTGAATAGTTGAATAATGAATTATCTTCGCAATACTGCTTCAATGAATTACCATAGTGGCATTTGAGTTGAGCTGCAGCGCCAAATTTTGCCGTTGAGATTTACCAAGGGCAAGAAATTTTCTAGCTCGACTTAATATTTTGGCGACTTAGTTGAGGCTATCCATATCAAGCTGCAAACTTTAATTTCAGTCTAATTATCACTGTAATCTAGTTTCGACAATACTAGACTTCCGCGTCTTATAATTGATAGAACAAAACGTTTTCAGTAAAGAATGTACTTGAAATGGCCTAGAATGAGCCTTCAAACCCTGAATCAGACCGGCACCAAATGCTCGATCTCTTGTCATCACTACATCTTACTAATTACCACGATCTAAAAATACCTCAAAAAGATAGCCCCGTCCAGCATTTCTGGTCTGACTTTAAATCATATTTTTCTTTTGTTACATGAAATGGTTTTCGGCGTTCTCATAACGAATTGAAGACATGATCACGCTTATGACGGTGAGACGTGAGTTGAGTAAGAAAAACAGGTGACAACTTGTACCTTCACCTAATGAGCTTTTACATTTTGTTGCATAATTGTAGACTATAAAACACATTTCAAAGTTGATTAGACCAAGTCATGTCTCGAAGGTTTTAGTAAAATGGATTATGACTTTTCGAGGAATTGAGGACAAGACACAAAATGACATTCACTAGGCTAAATTGAATGATGGACACATATTTCTAATGATGAATATATTTATTTTTTCCTCCTAACTATATAGTCTGGTCAGTATATGCATGTACCCTGCAAAAATTCAGGAACTTATCCCGCTATGTTATTCGTGCTTCTTATCATGTTAGAAAACATATAAGCCCAGGAGTATTAAAAAATACCTTGGGGAAACTCGAAAATTGACCACGCCCTTTCCGACCGTGGGAAAATTTATCGATCACAGAAAAAATGAATTTATTGACATATATAGCATGATGGGTGTCTAAACCCATGTTTTTTGGGACGCTGAATCGATTGCAAGGGTTATTTTTAGTCTCTGACCATCACATAAGTCATTAGTGACCACGCCCACCCTTTAGCGTGGGAATTTTTGGGTCATTTTCACATGATATTTTTCCATATCAAACTGTGGCATGTTAGGTGTCTAAACCCATGTTTTTTGGGACGCTGAATCGATTGCAAGGGTTATTTTTAGTCTCTGACCATCACATAAGTCATTAGTGACCACGCCCACCCTTAAGCGTTGAAATTTTTGAGTCATTTTCACATGATATTTTTCCAAATCAAACTGTGGCATGTTAGGTGTCTAAACCCATGTTTTTTGGGACGCTGAATCGATTGCAAGGATAACATATTTAGGATTATGTGAGTCTCTGACCATCACCTAAGCCATTAGTGACCATGCCCACCTTTCATCATGGGTATTATGTTAGGAGTCTAAACCCATGTTTCTTAGGACTCTGAATCAATTCAAATTGTTAAAATATATGCTATAATCATTATAATGGACGTTAGTGAGGACACGCATCCATGACCATGATGCGAGAATTTTTCTTGGCCAAAACCAGGGGGAAATACCGGATTATAATAGAACTCACCAAACTCAACAAGTGCACCAGGAAAGAAGACTTCAAGATGCAGAATCATCAAGTACTAGGTTCGACGAAATCAGGGGGGTCTCCTGCCAAAGATTGACCTCAAGAAGCATATTACAGGATGCCAATCTGCCAGGGAAACGAAATATGGACATGCATATGCCTGTGTTTCGGACTATCCCCAATCCCCAGCTCTACCATGGATTTTCACCAAGATCGTGAAACTGCTTTTAGCTTTTAAGCGGAACTGAGGCGAATGCGGGGCAATATGGACGTTATCTCCTCTTGGGCAATCACCTGATAACGAGGCTAGAGTACCTCAGTTTGTGGAGAACCAGGAGAAAAGCTCTCGGAACCAGTGCTGGTTATAGCCTTTCTGGGATTGGAGCTGTCTTCAACAAACGCTAGACAGGCGATAAATCTTTCCCTCCCTGAAGAAAGAGAAGCTCCTAACTCAAAATTCCGGACTTTCCAGAAGCAGTAGAGGTTTCAACTAGTGAAGCTGGGGAATATCAATATATAAGTTGAATAATTGAATTTTGGAGCAAACTTTTCCTGGAACAGGGAAACACCAGAAGATTTTGTGTTGGTCAGGGTCAGCCCTACATCATCAATTAGATGCAACTCAGGATGGGGAGTATTGTTGAACTCCAGTCAAGCGCATGGAAATTGGTCCCCAGAAAAACAAGATCTAGAGATCTTCGCTCCTCCTCTTAGAGGACAAAAACTGGTCATATGCGGAGACAATGCTACCAGTCTGGCATGCATACATAGAGAAAAAGGAGGAACGAAGAGTCCTCAACTATGCAATTTCGCAATACAGATATTATGGGAATTAGCCCATACCTTCAGAATAAATCTGGAAGCGGAGCATGTTCCAACTTTCCAAGAGGTAAGATTAATGTGACCACAGATTACTTGAGCAGCCTCCACCAACAGGGTTGAACAGGTAACAACGATTGGAGATAGTTCAGGGTACAGGCCTAACATATTCAACCTCGCTGAGTTAGCTTGTGGGCTGACTGACAGAAATCACCAGCTACCTAGATACAAAACCTGTAATGAGCCTCACATTCTCTCATTCCAATGAATGCATTCTACCACACTCGCGGGAGGAAGGAATGAGACAATGCCTTCTCTCCATTCACTGTGATTCTGCGCGGGATTCTGATGGCCCAGGAGCTAGGTGTGCAAAGTTCAGGACAACCAGACGGCAGATACCAGTGCACGATAGTGCTGATTGCACCAAGATAGGAGACTCCAACATGATTCATAGTTCTCCCAATGTTTTGGGCATGTTTTGGGACATTCCTGTACCACATAACATTTCTACACGACAAAGTGTACAACCCTCAACCTGTAAGTTACTTGCTTCATCTGACGGCTTGGCCTGTGCGCTGTTACAGAACAGGCATTCAAGAAAGAGGCGATTTGGGGCATGTGGTCGAGATTTTAACCAAAGCCTGGAAATCAAGTAACCGACATGCTGAAAAGGGTGGGCTGAATTCTGTCAGAAACGTGAAATTGACCCATTCAATACATGTGAGTTGTGACATCAGTCCAATAATGGATTTTTACATGAAATGAAAACAGAGGGAGTGTCATATATCATACTATCATAGACTCCTCAGACAGCTTAGCAGTTAAAAATCTGCACTATCCACTTACTTGTCTAGCATTAAAGAGAAGAAACTCTCAGATCATGAGGCTGTTAAGACTTTTACGAAAGCAGCATAACAATCAAATCCACACAAGGCTTATGTGATGGTCAGAGACTAAAAATAACCCTTGCAATCGATTCAGCGTCCCAAAAAACATGGGTTTAGACACCTTACATGCCACAGTCTGATTTGGAAATATATCATGTGAAAATGACTCAAAAATTCCCACGCTAAAGGGTGGGCGTGGTCACTAATGACTTATGTGATGGTCAGAGACTAAAAGTAACACTTGCAATCGATTCAGCGTCCCAAAAAACATGGGTTTAGACACCTAACATGCCACATGCACAGTTTGATTTGGAAATATATCATGTGAAAATGACTCAAAAATTCCCATGCTAAAGGGTGGGCGTGGTCACTAATGACTTATGTGATGGTCAGAGACTAAAAATAACCCTTGCAATCGATTCAGCGTCCCAAAAAACATGGGTTTAGACACCCATCATGCTATATATGTCAATAAATTCATTTTTTCTGTGATCGATAAATTTTCCCACGGTCGGAAAAGGGCGTGGTCAATTTTCGAGTTTCCCCAAGGTATTTTTTAATACTCCTGGGCTTATATGTTTTCTAACATGATAAGAAGCACTAATAACATAGCGGGATAAGTTCCTGAATTTTTGCACAGATGAGCCTATTTTTGCATATACTGACCAGACTAATAGAGATATGAATTGATCAGATTACAGCCTAAATGCTGTAATCTGATCAATTCATATCTCTATAGTTAGGAGGCAAAAATAAATAAATTCATCATTAGGAAATATATGTCCATCATTCAATTTAGCCCTGTTAATTTCATCTTGTGACTTGTCCTGTGGTTCGTAAACTAAAATATTGAAAAGGCGCGGTTAGGTCGTGTGACTTGTTGTAGCTTTAGGATTGTAGTCCTTCCTGACTTTGACGTTGCTGATCTGTATCGGAGTGCTCTCCACTGCAACTTCTTCTGCAGCCTGTAATAGTTTCAGTTAGAAATGCTGGGATTCCAGGGGAGGTTCATGGTTTTCAGGTTATCCCAATTAATCCCCTCAAAATCAAACTCCCCCAGCCCTCCATTGGCCATTATTTGTATCAACCAAAAGTTTTGGGGTTGACCCTCATGCTTGGGTGTGGTCTAAAACCGTACACGAGACTTATCTGCATGATAACCAAAATATAAGTGCTACAATAAGATCCAATTGTACCAAATGGGATATTTGGGGAGAAAAGTTATTATTCCAAGGGATTGATGATTAAGCAATTTGTATATATTGTTTGTTTGTAGCTAAATTTACATATTTATTATCAAACATTTGTTTGATGTGGACACCTGTACTCTGGTCATCCATCTAGCGTGATCTAAGATGATGGCTTACTAATGAAAATATAAATATAGCTAATTTATTACTTTACCATCTATGGTAAAGTAATAAATTGGCTATACTCATTTTACAAACATGTCTCAAACGTAGGTATCTTCAAATCATCAGTTTTAATTTGCAGGTTCTTCATTATATTTTATCAGTAAACGAATCGAATACTCGAATTTTATGCTATTAAACACAAATAGGAGATAAAACGACTACAATTCGCCAAATTACACCTGTGATTATGAAGTTATGATAACATCCAATATTCAATATTCATATGGATATCCGCTATTAACAACTCAGTTGCTCAACCCTAGTGATTTATCATAATATTTAGCACTATTAATTATTATACCAATATTATACGCAGTTTTAACCACCTGCACCTGTTATAGGTGAATTACGGCCCATTATATTTTACCCCCAGCGCTCAATTGCTCAGCCACTCAGATCGCAGTATCATACAAATCGTGCTCACTGATTCCCCATATTTTTACCCACCATGATAGTTCAAAATGACGTCATTATCATATGTTTACTAGAGTAATGACTTGAGTAAACATACGGGTACACGTCTGTCTGTGCTCTGTGCAGAGCTTTTGTTATTCTAAACAGGCATGTAGACTGGAGCAGTCTCACCGCGGTGTCTCGACCTAGTTTACGCCGCGGTGTCTCGACCTTTTGAGGCGCGGCGTAATACGACGCGCGGGGTACTTTTTGCGGCGCTTTACAGCACGCAAATGTAGTTTATATTATGCAAAACATAGTAAAGCAAATTTTCGCGCTACCTGTATCAGTATATCATGCGCCGCAAAAATACCTAAGCGCGGCGTGATACGCCACGCTCCAAAAGGAGGGAAAACCAGGGTTATGAAATATGTTATGGAGTCTACAACGGCGTAGCAGGCGTAAAATAGGTCGGAACACTACGATCACGTTTAACTCTAAGGTGCCGTTGGTCGAAGATACTATTTGAGTTGGCTAATATGTTGCTTCTGGTTTCGATTTACGTTTTCCTTATGCCCCACCAAACAGTGTGCATTTAAGGCAAGGAAATTAACCGCCCTAGTAGAGGTGCACTCTAGTAGAGTCGTTAATATATTGCCCAATCATCCTGTTTCAAGCGTTATGTGTCCATATTGTGATGATTATTGTTGATTAACTATTAACTAAGTAATAGTTTCAAAATTTTATTTATATTTTTCACCATGTGTTTCAATCTACTACAATATTTCAGTCCAACCCATATAGCTCTTTGTTCGCCCTTTTTTTCCAAACAATGATGGTTCCTTTCAGTTTATTCTTTTCATTATTCTTTTTAAAACATTTAACTCTCACAAAATGTCCCAGTACCTATATTGTGAAACTTTTTGTGTTCCTCTGCTACGTTTTCTCTCTTTATGCCCCCGGTTATTATAACTTACCTACCTGAACCCAGTACCTAGTACCTACCACACCCTGTAAGCCTGTACTACCACACTCAGTAACTACCACACCAATTCCATACAAAGAAACTTTCAGTGCCACTACCGTGTACCTTCCTATTTCCTACAAGGTGTTACGAGGATCTGATAATTTGCCTTGTTTTGTCATTACATCGGTAACAGATTAGGGCAGCTAGAGGTCCCAGTAGTATTATTCGTGCCTGAGAAGACGCCATTATCATAGCTTAACGTGGCATACCTAACCGCCTATATTATAATTTGTTCTTGAGATTGTTAGGATAACATCAATATATCACCTGTTTTATAAATTATCTTTGTGTAATTTGTTACGGCTGAGACCCCACCGAGGCAATTTATACCCCATGCAGAGAATGCTGGTGAGGGAAACCAGTCTCGCACGGCTCGGGTTTTATATGTGCAGCTCTATAATCTACACGAAGAGAAAGGTGGCGAGTGAAACCCTCTTCGCTGTATAATTTATTCACTTGATTACGTTTCAGAGCCTTCAAGGTTTTCCATATGCAAGGCATATGATTCACATACACACATACACTGTATGATTCAGTATGATTCATTATGATACAGTAACTGTGCGTTGTGAACTGTGTAGATTTGCGTGTGCAATTGTTAGTATCTAAAGTTATAATCGAGAACTCCTTTTCGAGCTATCTGCACACATATAATGCGTTATTCTGTAAAATCTACATGGGCTACCATCCATAGTATTAGTCCCATAGTATTAGTCCCATGCTTCGTAAGTTCGAAAATGAGTTTCCATTTTGGGAGATAAAAGCATCTAGTATAGCTGTTGTTTTCTGTTGTTTTCTGTTGTTGTTATTATTGTTTTTGTAGATTCATGAGTCTTTGTAGTTGTTATGGTTACAATAGTTTCATACATAGGATCTGAAGAGGAAGTACTCGCCTATTGATGTTGAAAGTTGTTGTTGTTTGGAATCGAGGGTAAGGTATTTTTATCTACAAACTACAGTACAGAATTGCTGAAGTCTGTTCACCAAGTCTTTATAGTTAGTAATCCAAAAATAATAAAAGGAGTAATTTAATATCATGCTCATATCATGCTCATATCATGCTCATAGATTTATGCAAGTGTCAAAATGTATGAATAAAGGAGATTCAATGATTTTAAAACGTATGATTTTAAAACAGCCCCGGATAAATTTTGTGAAAATTGGATCGGCGAAAAATATTTCAAACTATGTAATTCGTTTTACAGAAAATCGAAATATTTCGAACCGCACAAACGTACCGAGCAAGCTGCTTTATAGGGGTGTGGGGCGCAGCCCCCGGAAAAATTTTGGAAAATTGGGTGTTTTAGACTATTTTATTGGTCAAAATATATCAAGTTTATCGAAAATAAAAATATTTGATAAAATAAGAGCAAGATTTTGGGATGCATCGATCGAAGAAGGATTGATAAAAACGCGCATTTTACAGTGCGCGCAACTTACTTAATTCTTAGAATTTCTGTCGAAAGTAGTGTCTCTTAACGCGTTTTATAATCCATCGATCCATGTGAACACATGCCATATATGGGTAAGGAAGAGGGGTAAGGAAGAGGGGCCGAAACACTGTATGAGGTGCACTAGAGCCACTTAATTACCCTGCCCGACTGATGACTTTATCAGAAATAAGACGAGTACGTTGGTGACGAACGTCTTTAATTTTGTAACAGTTAAAATTCCTTGTGTCTTGTAATAATTCAATATATCATTCATCATAGTCATACAACATGAGAAGTTTATTGGTTAGAACATGCAACTCATGACCTTTTTTTTATCCCGGTGCAGCATTATCTAGCTTTTAAGGCCTTTGAGCCATTTTAATTGTTCAACGTGATAATTAGGAATGATCAAATTAAAAATAACATATCATTCCATTTTATCAACTATTAATTTTAATTAAATCGGATTATTCATTTGTTTAGGATAATGGGTGCAATTGTTTCAGTGTGTTTCATTAATGGACCTGCAAGTGTTTCAGTATGTATCAGTTGTTATTTGTATCATGCTCTATCCACTGAACTGCTTGATAGTCCACCTTTTTTTTTTTAAACCATATGAGTACACATGGATCGATCGGTAAAAACGTGTAATATTTTGTGATAAATTCTCATTTTGCCACAAAATAAGAAGCAGTTTTATAGCTCTTTGGTTAAAAACTTTCTACGTTCAACATCATTATCAGCCATATTAAAGTATTAAGGTACGCGACTACTCTCTTTAAATTTGATAGTATAAAGTAGTGTTGAAAAGTTTAAAACTATTGTCTACAGAATTAAAAAATTGAACAGATGACTGGAATCCATGTGGCATAGAGACATTTGGTTGATCATATTACAGCAACTTTTTACTGTAGTTTATATAGATAACAATAGTTGTGGGGTTACTTGAGCTGAAGAAACACGTGTTAAATTTTAACTAACTTTATAAGTTTCTCAACCAACACAGCCCACACCTGCGTTATATATCTGTATTGTAAGTAAACTAGGGGGTCTTACAAGATCAATTCCCCGTACTGAACCATGGTAATGATCTCACAGTCAGTCGTTCACGACTCTCATATTCAATCAAATCAGTAACCAGATCACCTGATCACACCATCACCTATTTCCTTTCACAGTTCAATTATATCACAAAAGAAATATTTGAGTGGAGCATTGTTGTTCGGTTTTCAACGGCAGCAATTCAATCATTTTGTTTCATGTTATTTTTCACTTTTTACAATTTATTTTTCAGAAAACTTTTTATTATTTGCAGAAAAGGAACTTTGGATCTGAGTAAATTCTGATATTCTATTCACCATTTTCTTAACATAGCACGTATAGCCGAAAGTAAAGAAATTTGACACTACCAATTGACAATTTACTCTTGCAATGGTCGCCTCTCATCCCATGACATCTCATAGATAATTTCCTTAATGACCAAACAATGATCCCGGATAATATGTATCATGGAGAATGATTACTTAGATTATTTCTTCATTAATAAACACTGCCTTTCCGCCATAAAGTAGTAAGACGTGCGAATACGCGTGTTGAGTACTAACAAAAAGCCGAAATGGCTCATGCAAAATTAACATTAAACTATGTACAATGTTCATTAGGAATGGCATTAGTCACAGAATTAGTGCGAATTATTCTTACTCAGATCAAATATTCAGTGTCGCTGTTGAAATTGTTTTTGTCGTTGTTTTACACATTGGTTTTACAAATGCAGTTGTCAACTCTTTTTACTGTCAAATCGGTAATTTGGTAATCTGTCGACGGACAGTTACCGGTCGGTTACCGGTCACTTAACGGTCGGTTAACGGTCGGTTAACGGTCGGTTAACGGACGGTTACCGCCCACGGACAGTTACCGGTCGGTTGACGGACACTTAACGGACGGACAGTTACCGGTCGGTTACCGGTCACTGACCGGTCACTTAACGGTCGGTTAACGGACGGTTACCGCCCACGGACAGTAACTGGTCCTTTTATGGTCGGTTAACGGTCGGTTAACGGACGGTTACCGCCCACGGGCAGTTACCGGTCGTTTAACGTACGGTTACCGCCCACGGAGAGTTAACGGTCGGTTACCGGTCACTTAACGGTCAGTTAACGGACGGTTACCGCCCACGGGCAGTTACTGGTCGGTTAACGGTCACTTACCGGTCGGTTAACGGTCGGTTAACGGACGGTTAACGCCCACGGGCAGTTATCGGTCGGTTAACGGTCGGTTACCGCTCACTTAACGGACGGTTACCGCCCACGGGCAGTTACCGGTCGGTTACCGGTCACTTAACGGTCGGTTACCGGTCGGTTAACGGACGGTTACCGCCCACGGGCAGTCAACGGTCGGTTATTTACGTTAGGTTACCGCCCAAGGTCAGTTACTCGTCGCTAAAGGCCGTAAATAAAGCATCTCAATTGTTTTTCCAGACCCTCATCAGTTCAGGGATCTCCTTGCTGAAGTTCTGTCTGATGGAAGGACCAGTTCTGGTAAGGTTTTGCTTCTTCACCCACCCACATGAATTCACACAGAGCAATCGCAATGCTAGAGGAGTCGGATCAGCTGCGTCCAGTTCCAAGCTGCATGTGCTTCTTGGCATGAATCCACATGCCCTCACAGGTGTTGGTGTGTACGTGGACCCACTCACTGGTGTACCAGTGAGTGGGTCCACGAAGCCTCTTCCATGTGGTTGACCTCCAGATGGGTGAAGCCATGCTGAGAAAGGGAGCCGTAACCCTTCCATTTGTCTGTCAGGATGATGGTTCCTGGTTAAACTTACTCCTTGATGAGACGGGTAAGGGTGTGTTTTTCTCGCCTGTTCTCTGGACACTCAACAAGGAAACATTCCCGCTGTTCCGACGGCAACCACCAAGCACCCACTAAACCCACTTCCCCTCAACACGTCGTCCCCGAGTATACTTCCTCTTCCCGAATTTGGATTCATCAACCTCCAGGATGTTTGAGGGGGTTGGCGTCGTCTTCTGAGTCGGGACATGTCAGTTACCTTATCGGCCTTTATAATTTATTTAACTGGCCCTTAATAAGGACAAAAACGACTTTGATATTTTTGTCCAAAGGCCCGGTTAAAAAAAGGCCGGTTTAAGTGGGGCCGGTCAAATTGAAGGCCAGTTAATCAAGGTCAAATGAAACTTATATGACTTGGCATATAGAGTGTAAAATTCACTGGAACATATAACAAAACACGATAATGACCTAAATCATATTATATCAGACCGGGATTTAGGTCTTTTGATGCAATTAATTAAGTATAAAGGGGTTTTAAAGGTCATTTAATAGCAAAAAAAATCCTTGATCTGGCAACCATCCGAAAAAATTTTGTCCAAGGGGCCGGTTAAAACGGTTCAAAAATGATTCAATTTTTGTCCATAGGGCCGGTTAAAAAAAGGCCGGCTAAAAAAAGACCGGCTAAATAAAGGCCAATAAGATACTCGAAGTAGAACTGAAGATATGAGAACTGCACTGACGATTAGCGGAAATTATGAAGCTAAAAGGGGTTCACTGCTCCAGAAAAGGTGTTATTTTTAATGATACTAACCATTGCTACAAAAAAATCCTCGTGAAATCCCCATTTTCCTATCGTCAGATATCACACCTTCATGTTATGGCACAACGACATTACTTGCTAGTACGTGATGAAATTGGTATTTCCCACATTACTAAAATAGAGTTTACTTCTCGATTAGTTTTTAGTTTATTTGTAAACGATAGTTTATCAATTAGATAATTTGCTAGTTAATTAACGCATTCAATTGATTATGACACTAACCGACCGTTAAGTGACCGGTAACCGACCGGTAACTGACCGTGGGCGGTAACCGTCCGTTAACCGACCGTTAAGTGACCGGTAACCGACCGTTAACCGACCAGTAACTGTCCGTGGGCGGTAACCGTCCGTTAACCGACCGTTAAGTGACCGGTCAGTGGCCGGTAACCGACCGGTAACTGTCCGTGGGCGGTAACCGTCCGTCAACCGACCGTTAACCGACCGTTAAGTGACCGGTTACCGACCGGTAACCGACCGTTAACCGACCGGTAACTGTCCGTCGACAGATTACCAAGTTGCCGTCAAATCTTACTGAATGAGTACGATTTAGAATAAAATCCCATGAATAAAGTGTAAACCAACTATTACGCCGCGCGCCTGGGTATTTGGGTACTTTCTTGCTGCACGTTATAGCGCGCAGATGTGCTTTCTATGCAAAGCACATCTAGTACAACACTACTGCGCGCTATCACGCGCCGCAAAAAGCACATCGTAAAATACGCCGCGCCTCGAAAGTTCGAAACACCACAGAACGTATTGTACTGACTTATTTGGTAACCATGGAAACTCTTATGATAACTCTTATTTACATAGGTTGCTACAATGGCAATATTCGGTGAGATATGGCTACAGAACCCTGAAGGGACCATGGAACTAATCCGAGAAACGAATACCGCGGATATCGTCATAAACTACGTGTTCGGGGTGATCTTTGTCTTGGTGGGGTGTATCATAGGACTCTTCCTTAATCCTCTGATTCTGTCTTTCCATGTGAGGAAAGAGAAGACACTGGGGACAGCGCTGTTTCTAGCCATCAACATCTGCGACCAGGTAAGTTTGTGCTTTCATGGCAGGCATGGGATATCTAAAAAGGAAACTGCTCTAGAAATTGAAATTTTGAACAGTTTTCAAATGCTTTTTTCATTCTTGAATCATGATCAATGAAGTCCGAAATTCCGAATAAACATTTCCTTACTTCAAGTTCACACTCTGTACTCCTGCAGATAAAAAGCATCCTTTTCCCTGCCATGTTCGTTCCCCATCTCCTCTCCCCTGTCACCTACCCCATGCGGCCATACCTCGACTACTCCAACCTACCGTGGGTGGGCTATGTCGCTGCCATCCTCATTCTAATCAGCGAGGTGATGTGGTTAAACCGACATTTTTTTATAGAATTCCATCATTGAACATTGACAATTTCAATTTACTCCATTTCAATCCATTGCACATTGATATTTCATCTGAATTTTGGCAACATTTCTTCCATTCCAACCATCTCTAAGTTTCATTTCTAAGTATCATTTTAAGTTTCATTTCAGGTTGAGATAGTGTTATTAGTAGGACTATGCGCACTGCGGTACGCAGGCGTGCGTTACCATGGCGACCTGAACAAGAGTAGGGCCCCTGCCATGATACTGACTGCTCTCGCAATCATCACGCTGTTACGGATTGTTATCTTCGCCGCTCACGCTTATCTCAACTGGACCGGAGATCCTCGGGTATTTTATTCGCACTTACAATTTAAATATCGTATGGGCCACTTTTCATAAATTAGGACATCATCACGCACGCGCACACGCTAATCCAGGGAAACCACCAATAAAAATAACGTGTTATTGCTGAAAGTTGCTCTATTTCTTGTCAATACTATAATAACGGTGACAGTTCGAACTGCAATTGGCGCGTCATTGGTGTGTGGAACACAGACATCTGATTTATATCATGCCTATACGCCGCGCAAACAAAAGACGCGCACAGTTCACTCTAAACTGCCGCTGTAACTGTTAAAACTAACTCAACTCTCCCCAGATATTCCACCGGCTGTATCAATTGGTCCTGACACGTAGCGTGGAATTCCTCCCCACGCAGCACGCATTCAGCAGATTCCGAGATGGGTGGAACTGTCTGATGCAATAGGTACTGAATAGAAAACACTATAATATCATAATTTTCGATGCAGTTGAGTAAGAAGAAGTATAGAAAACTTTAAAATTAGTTATTAAAGTTTCATTTGATTACTAATTATTAATTTAATTATGTATATAATATTAATCACAATATGTTAATTGTTAAATGATGCTATTTTTATTGCCTTCAAACAATTTGATAATTATCAAGTAGGTACGGGGCCATCCATAAAGGACGTCCGCAAAGAGGGGGGAGGGGGGAGTCGGCCAATGCGGACGTTTGCGGACGTAGGGGAGGGGGCGTTTGGCCAAAATGCGGACGTCCGCATTTATGTGAAAATTTTGGTCGAATTGGGTGTTTTCACTTGAAAATAGACGATTTTTTCCAGGATTTTGGCTTATATTTTCGGTATTGAGTAAAATAATAAAGTTGATTTTGTTACCTTATTTGAAAAAGGGCATAAAGATAATGACACAAAAGATTTTCAGTGAAAATGCGGACGTCCGCAGGGGTATTTCAGGTTGCGGACGTTTGCGGACAAGGGGGAGGGAAGGGTCTGAAATAGCCGAAATTTTGCGGACGTCCTTATGGATGGCCCCTACCCCTATTGTGAATACTGAATAGGCAGATTGCCAATCAAACTCGACAAATCTAACATATTTGTATAATTTTTAAATCTTTATTTTTTTGTAATGTACTCAAATTAAGAATCGTTCATTGCCGGTCGTTGTACCTACCTATACATCTGGAAATTTCTATCGAAGTAATTTTCGGCTAAGTACCCGTGATCAATCAACTAAAATTTTCAATCAATCAATCAAACTAAAATTTTATTGTTTTCGACTAAATCAATATGTGATATATCCCTTACAGCACAATATAAGGCCTAGTATGAAGTATCCGACTCAAGAGAGAACAATGGATTGGTTTAAATCTGGTCACAAAATGGGTGATTTCAATCAATAAAATTTTACCAACCAACTTTTACTTTTTTGAGTCAGAAAAATGTAAAGGACCGTAAAATATATTTAAAAAGTCCTTGGCTATCAAATTTAGTACACTGTAACTAACATTTTGACAAAATTGTGGAATACCACCCAATTTAGTACACTGTACTAACTGTTTGGTACAAAAACTTCAAGGACCACCCAACTTAGTACACAATGACTAACTGTATTTCACACTCGGCCGAGACCCACCCACCCACACCCTGTGTCATGCACTTAGTACCTGATCCCCCCCCGGTAAAATGTGCACTAAAAACAATTCATGGATTCAAACTTTCAGACAGCCCCAACTATCCTCCACTCAGCCCATTAGGACCCACTCAGCCTCCACTAGGCTCCACACAACCTCCACTCAGCATCCACTAGGCTCAATTCAGCATTCACTAGGCTCCACACAACCTCCACTAGGCTCCACTCAGCATCCACTAGGAATCACTCAGCCTCCACAAGGCACCACACAGCCTCCACTAGGCTCCACACAGCCTCCATTAGTCTCCACCCAGCCTCCACTAGGCACCAAGTAGCCTCCTCTAGGCTCCACTCGGCCTCCACTAGACTCCATTCAGCCTCCACTATGCTCCACTAGGCTCCACTCAGCATCCACTAGGAATTACTCAGCCTCCACTAGTCTACGTTAAACCTCCACTTGGCTCCAATCAGCCTCCACTAGGCTCCATTCAGCATCCACTAGGCACCAAGAAGCCTCCACTAGGCTCCACATGACCACACAGCCTCCACTAGGCTCCATTCAGCCTCCACAAGGCTCCACTTGGCCTCCACTAGGCACCACTCAGCCTCCTCTAGGCTCCACTCGGCCTCCACTAGACTCCATCCAGCATCCACTAGGCACCAAGTAGCCTTCACTAGGCTCCACACAGCCTCCACTAGGCTCCACTCAGCCTCCACTAGTCTCCATTAACCTCCACTAGGCTCCAAGTCCACACAGCCTCCACTAGTCTCCATTAACCTTCACTAGGCTCCACTAGGTACTACTCAGCCTCCATAGGCACCAAATAGCCTCCACTAGGCTCCACAAAGCCTCCACTGGGCACCAATTATCCTCCAGTCAGTCTCCACTCGGCCTCCACTAGGCTCCACTCGGCCTCCACTAGGCTCCATTGAGCCTCCGCTAGGCTCCACTAGGCTCCATTCAGCCTCTACTAGGCACCAAGTAGCCTCCACTAGGCTACACTCAGCCTCCATTAGGCTCCCTTCAGATTCCTTTTGGCTCCACTCAGCCTCCACTAGGCTAAACTTAGCCTCCATTAGGCTCCCTTCAGATTCCATTAGGCTCCACTCAGCCTCCACTAGGCCCCACACAGCCTCCATTAGGCTCCCTTCAGATTCCATTAGGCTCCACTAGGCCCCAAACAGCCTCCACTAGACTCCAACCAGCCTCAACTAGGCTCCACTCAGCCTCCACTGAACCACTAGGCCCCACACAGCCGCCACTAGGTTCCACTCAGCCTCCACTAGGCTTCATTCAGCCTCCACTAGGCTTCATTCAGTTTCCACTAGGTTCCACCCAGCCTCTACTAGGCTCCACACAGCCTCCGCTGACCAGTAGGCTCCACTCAGCCTCCACTAGGCTCCACTCAGCCTCCACTGAGCTCCACCCAGCCTCTACTAGGCTCCACTTATCCTCCACTAGGCTCCACACATCGTTCATTAGACACTACTCTGTCTCCACTGACCACTAGGCTCCAATCAGCCTCCATAAGGCTCCACAAAGCCTCCATAAGGCTCCACTCAGCCTCCACTTGGCACCATTCGGCCTCCACTAGGCACCATTCAGCCTCCGCTAGACACCGCACAGCCTCCACTAGGCGTCACACAGCCTCCATTAGGCGTCACACAGCCTCCACTAGGCTTCATGCAGCCTCCACTAGGCTGAGAGGCTCCACGCAGCCTCCACTAGGCTCCACCCAGCCTCCACTAGGCGCCACTAAGCCTTCACTAGGCAATAAGCATTCTCAACACCGTTGTGTTGGGTTATGCTGCAGGAATCCACGGAAACTGGTGACCAGTGGTTACGGTGGGGCCTTACCATTGACTTTAGGCTGCGTATGTAGCGTAGATGCTTCGGTTTTAGGGCTTCATACAACTGTTTGATCCGTTGATAGGATTACTTAGTACTTAAATGCATAAAACTTAAAGTAAGAGATAGTGAAATATCGTATTTGTTACTGTAGCCTTCTACTCTATTCAATGTGGATGTGCTCTCTGCTACAGCTTCTGGGTAACGTCAAAATGTGAAACAGACCTTGGGAATCGATTCAGCATCCTTGAAAAGTATATTATGGGTACTTAAAGTGTTGCCAAAGTGCTCAAAAAGGTGTTTTATTTTTGGCAAACTTTGGCAAACTTTGGCAAATGCTTCCACTTTTTTTGGAGTTTGCCAAATAAAGTGTTTGCCAAAGTTTGCCATAGTTTGCCAAAGTTTGCTTTACCTCCCCCCCCCTATATAGTTGGAAAATATTGGAAGTTTTGTTTTATAAAAACTATCGTATCTATCCCTTACTTATGAAATTGATGAATTAAGTTTTACTTAGTTTGATATCTTTATGCGTCCCTTGCCGTCATTTTATATACCCCGAAGTCCAAACCGTCATTTCATTCGCCTTATGTCGTAATTTACTGCACAGTCCATCCGTTCGCCCCATTCCGTCATTTCCTGTCCTCTCCATGGGTTGTTGTATTCGTAGTCTAGAAGCTACCCCTGATAATTAGTACAATCCCCGAGATTACGTCATACATTAATGATGTGATATCATCGCCAGCACGCATCAGGTTCCATGTGCTGATTTAGTGATTTAGGGGAGCTGGATTTTGATTAATCTCTGAGCCTACGTTTTTAGAGCTCATGTATTCAATTGCTGTGACCCATTCCTGCCCAATGACCCAATGCCCTAAACTCCTGCGTGGTTATATAGCCAAATATATTGGGTGACTACTTTTCTGAGTCAAGAGTAAAGTATCATTATAGAAATGATGATAGTTGTATTGCACCTTAGTGCTAGCCTCACATATCTTCCATAGTAATAGTAAAATCAAATTGGAGTGTCATTGCTCTAGCACGTGACCAGGCAGACTTGTGATATTATGCGGAAACGCATGACCAAAACGCAAAGTAGGGAACTTTCATTTCATTTGCTGATTTTAATATCACACTTTACTGTATTATGCCAGTAGTTTAAAACGATGTGCATGGCAATAATGTGCCATTAAAAACCATGATAATGACGTTAATCGCAATCGCTTGTTACTTGCGTTGGACTATCAAGCATATATATACTGAACGTTTGTTTATTTGTGTATTTATCTCACCTACCCACTATCCAATCTCGCGCTGCACTTGGAGTAAAATTTAATATTTTCATTTTCGTAAATATATATTCTTTATTAGATTACAAAATTTCCTGAGACTCATTTACACTGCAATTTGTTTCCTGTTGTCGGTGTTGCGTTTTAAAAGTTTGTTACTCGTCAAGTTTACATATTTCTGCTTTTTGTTGGCATATAATATGACTTAAAGTTTCCTTCATGGTTCGAGTTGAAATTCTAACACGGTCTGGCTGTGACTGTGCTCTTTTATTTTATTTATGTCTTCGCGGTCTTTTAAAACTAATGTTTCTCAGAAATCTTTCTACAGAAATAACGTCAAAAATTCGTTTCATAAAAAATGCCCTTTTATCATCATTTTATTATCATTGCTCCGGGTTTAATTTACAATCGTTCCGTTGAAATTAACTTAAATCATCAAATTGTAGTAACCCACGGCAAAATAATCGTCCGTTTAGAGATTTGCCTGGAAAGACTCCGGCCTTTGATATGAAATATACAATTTGGAGGAATCCCATTGTGATCGCAGAATTTATTCCGTTGTTGTATAATTTGGTGTATTCTCTTTGAAGATTTTGATGTTGTAGGTACCATCTTGGGCCGTTGTACACAGCTGTTGTCAGAGGGTGAATAACACGTGATTTGGAGAAAGTGTGATGTCGGTAAAGAGGTTAGATTAAACCCCTTATTCGCTCATAGCCCGTGCGTGGTCCCATTATTTCTGCACCGAGAATTGACAGTCATTACTTTAACATGACAGTCATTACTTTAACATGACAGTCATTACTTCGACTCATTACACAGCTCCCTCCATGTTATGTTGATATCTTTCTTTAAAGTTCCATAGATTGCTTATTTAATGTTCATGTCGAATGAACGGCTGCTTAATATGTGCGTGACAGGGCCATATTATCCTAATTCATGGCATTACCACGGCACAGAACTCTTCTATTTCCGAATCATTCTAGAAGCTTCGATGGATTTCCAGAGAAGTCATTGTAATTTATATGTGACGATTGGAAGTGGTATTCAAGGCCATATTACACCCTGAACCCTCAAGTTTTAAATCGGAATTTGAGTAGAAGCAATCAGGATAGGATGCCTGTAAATTTCATGTGCTAAAGGATCGAAGGAGCTGTAATCTGTATAAATGGACCGTGCTGTGATAGCAATTCCATAATCATTTTTGTCCGGAATTCTCATTCACAGTCTACGTGTGACGTGGGTTCGGATTTGCATGTTTATTGAGCTCTAAAAACCTCGTTGGATCACGTTAAGCATCACGTTTCACTTTTAACTCAAGCAATAAAAATGTTGATTGAGTGGGATCTTTTCTTGTGATTTTATGGAGCTTTATTCAGAATATTTCAGCGTGGAATATCATGGCTTACGTAGGTACATCATGCCATTTTATTAAGCAAGTGCAATTCCATGCGTTATCGTGATGTACAATTCACTACTATTATCGGAATGGTATTATAAAAAGCGTATTAAAAAGCTCATAGGATTCCGTATTCCCAAATCGTCTTGGTATTGACGGGTCATCGCGACAGTTGACGTTCAATGTCAAAGGGACCTGTGGCTCGTGTAATATGCCGCCGGTGGTATGAATGCTTGGGACTCGATCATGAGATTTCGCAAGTCACGATATTTTAGTGATTCATTAAAAATGCAATAAAATATGTGAATCATCAGGCGAGAATTGACAGAATTCTCCTCAACTCCGTCAATGATCTCGGCTTTTCGATATTCGTATCGTTTATGATTCTTTCCTTATAGTAACCTCGTATTTTGTTTCAAAACGTCTGTTACTTAGTACATTTTCATTTTTAATCGGTGTGTGCTCCATACAACTAATAATAGCTCTGGAAGGAACAGAGTCACTGCAAGGATAAAGAGCGGTTCGTATGACTCATGATCATGGTTTATTAAACATGTTAATATTCACTTGACGCTACTAGCTCTGCTTATTTTGTTATTGATCCTTGTTTATTATTTGTATGAGACTTGAGGATGCTAATTATTCATAACCATAATATCATGGAACAAACTAAATTAATTTATTTTGGATTCATATTCTCCTCTTAGAATGCTCAGAAGGCACTTAAACATCATTTCTTGCAACATATCATTTAAGAAATGCTCATATAGAACTTAGGCACCTTCCCCCTTACCGTCATTTGACCTGTTTCTCACACTCCCAAAATAGATAGCATTCACTGCTCGCTTAGCTGAAAGCCCTCCTCTTGAATCAGCATCTATTAAAACCATCTAATTTCTCCAGTCTGATCTCGGCCACTCACCTCTCCTGATCCTCACCTCAAGATAATATAGTGTTTAATGGAGCTCCTTTGTTAACTGCTACTAGTTATATTGTTACGACACATTTGTTATCATGTATCATCTAGCTCTCTCGTATATTGTGTACAGTGTCGCGACACGAGCATGATAGATTTGCTGATTGTAACTAAATAATGAAATACTGTCTAGATTTCAGCTGATAGTCAATCATGCTGCAGCCCGCGACTCCATTAAGAGAGACAACTTTTGTGACTTTGATTCGTATTGATTGGAGAGTTATATGTTCGTAAGACATTTTAAATCAAAGAGAATATATTGCACCCCATATATATGATATGTTGCACAAAAAATCTTTGTCTTGAATTTGGTCTGATTAGTATAATCTACTTGGTTTCCAAGAATTAGTGACATCATGGTGTCATTAGACGCAAAATTGTCGTTGTTCTGACGTAGCTAAGGCGTTAACCTTCTAATGTTACCCAAGGCATGTGTCTTCCTGAGTTAGACTTATTTGCTTTCTCTTACTTTTTAACGTTTCCCTTCTTATGTTTGCAGTTTGGCTTATATTATGAAAAGTAGATACCTAGCAGTGGCAGTTGGAACAACAGTTCTGTGACTTGTGTGCGCGGCGTACAGGCATATTATTATTATTCATATGTCTCTACGCCGCGCAAACTTACGCCGCGCACACATAAGTGAGGTTCGAATGTTGGGTGTATCACCTCATGCTTAGTTTACACTAGACAGTGATTGTGCCTAGTTGCCTACTTGGGGATCTGATTCCATACGAAAGATGTCACCTTTTTCCTGTAACCTGTCAACATTCCGAGGCCTTTAAACATTGTAAAAGTCAGGAGCAGCTGGCGAGATACACTGTCAGATATCTGTATCAGAGTTCCGTGATCCGTATCCATGTTACATAGTTACTCTTCCAAACAGCTCTCTCACTTTCTTACCGATTTGATGTAGATCTCGTGCCATATCAAATAGAAAGATATTCTATTATTTATGTGGCCTGCTGTCATGTGATGAATCACGTGACATATCAACTAGGAAGATCTAGGTCATGTGGTGAATGGGATACTGCTGCTCTTGTCAGGGTCTCCTGGCGGTCTCCTGGCTCTTGTTGTCAATGGTGTTGTCACGGTAGTGTTGTACACTGTCTTGTTGTCAGCATTATGACAACAAGACTGATGAACGTGTACCAGTTTTTAATTGAACTATTACCTAGTCTCACTATTAGTAGCACTAGCTAAATTAGCATATGATTAGTTGATGAATGGAGCTTGTAATATTAATACTGTGCTTGCATAACTTATAATCCATCGATTGAAGTAACAGTAATTCACAAATCCGCAGTTAATTACCTTGGATTATTTATTATCAGTCTCACGTCTGATGTCCTCAGTTTCTTAGTAATCATTTATCATTGGTGCTATCCGATTTGATTTTAATCGAGCGTAATTAAATACGTAGGTATTATAATTAATCATCAACGCGGCCATCGGAAGTTAGGGAAAAGTAAATTACACAAATACTTTGGGGGCCTCACTTTTCGAGTTGGAAATTAATCAATAATCCTACATATTTCAATTTACTGAAATCCTATGAAGTTTAATAAGCCATGGGCTTATACTTCCCATGCATTGGCACGTAGGTCGTTTAATTGGATTTGGATAGCGATAATATGCGCGTTATACTTGTAGAAATAATCAGTTGTGATTGATATAGCAGGTTATTATTATCTCTCATTAAATTTTCATTATCGCTCCTCCATGATATGTTATAATACTCGAATACTTGTACAGTTTTTTGCGCTTCTGGCTCCGATCCCTATAAAATTATCGTGCTTCGCTTCTCTCTGGTCCTCTGTCATGTTTTACCTGCCATATTTTTTATGGATTGTTGCTCCCGTAAAGTATAGTCTGGTCAGTATATGCATGTACCCTGCAAAAATTCAGGAACTTATCCCGCTATGTTATTTGTGCTTCTTATCATGTAAGAAAACATATAAGCCCAGGAGTATTAAAAAATACCTTGGGGAAACTCGAAAATTGACCACACCCTTTTCCGACCGTGGGAAAATTCATCGATCACAGAAAAAAATGATATTATTGACATATATAGCATGATGGGTGTCTAAACCCATGTTTTTTGGGACGCTGAATCGATTGCAAGGGTTATTTTTAGTCTCTGACCATCACATAAGTCATTAGTGACCACGCCCACCCTTTAGCGTGGGAATTTTGAGTCATTTTCACATGATATTTTTCCAAATCAAACTGTGGCATGTTAGGTGTCTAAACCCATGTTTTTTGGGACGCTGAATCGATTGCAAGTGTTACTTTTAGTCTCTGACCATCACACAAGTCATTAGTGACCACGCCCACCCTTTAGCGTGGGAATTTTTGAGTCATTTTCACATGATATATTTCCAAATCAGACTGTGGCATGTAAGGTGTCTAAACCCATATTTTTTGAGACGCTGAATCGTTTGGAAGGGTTATTTTTTGGCTCTGACAATCACATAAGCCATTAGCGACCACGCCCACCTTCGATCGTGGGAATATTTGAGCCATTTTCACATGATATATTTCCAAATCAGACTGTGGCATTTAAGGTGTCTAAACCCATGTTTTTTGAGACGCTGAATCGTTTGGAAGGGTTATTTTTAGTCTCTGACCATCACATAAGTCATTAGTGACCACGCCCACCCTTTAGCGTGGGAATTTTTGAGTCATTTTCACATGATATTTTTCCAAATCAAACTGTGGCATGTTAGGTGTCTGAACCCATGTTTTTTGGGACGCTGAATCGATTGCAAGTGTTACTTTTAGTCTCTGACCATCACACAAGTCATTAGTGACCACGCCCACCCTTTAGCGTGGGAATATTTGAGCCATTTTCACATGATATATTTCCAAATCAAACTGTGGCATGTTAGGTGTCTAAACCCATGTTTTTTGGGACGCTGAATCGATTGCAAGGATAATATATTTAGGATTATGTGAGTCTCTGACCATCACATAATCCATTAACTTGACCATGCCCACCTTTCATCATGGGTATTATGTTAGGAGTCTAAACCCATGTTTCTTAGGACTCTGAATCAATTCAAATTGTTAAAATATATGCTATAATCATTATAATGGACGTTTTAGTGAGGACACCCATCCATGACCATGATGCGAGAATTTTTCTTAGCCAAAACCAGGGGGAAATACCGGATTATAATAGAACTCCCCAAACTCAACAAGTGCACCAGGAAAGAAGACTTCAAGATGCAGAATCATCATAAAGTACTAGGTTCGACGAAATCAGGGGGTCTCCTGCCAAAGATTGACCTCAAGATGCATATTACAGGATGCCAATCTGCCAGGGAAACGAAATATGGACATGCAAATACCTGTGTTTCGGACTATCCCCAAACCCCAGCTCTACCATGGATTTTCAATGCTTTTAGCTTTTAAGCGGAACTGATGCTAATGGGGGGAAATCTGGACGTTATTTGAGAAAGATGTCTCATCTTGGGCAATCACCTGATAACGAGGCTAGAGTACCTCAGTTTGTGGAGAACCAGGAGAAAAGCTCTCGGAACCAGTGCTGGTTATAGCTTTTCTGGGATTGGAGCTGTCTTCAACAAACGCTAGACATGCGATAAATCTTTCCCTCCCTGAAGTAAGAGAAGCTCCTAACTCAAAATTCCGGACTTTCCAGAAGCAGCAGAGGTTTCAACTATTGAAGCTGGGGAATATCAATATATCAGTTGAAGAATTGAATTTTGGAGCAAACTTTTCCTAGTGCTGGAACAGGGAAACACCAGAAGATTTTGTGTTGGTCAGGGTCAGGGCGCTCCCTACACCATCAATTAGATGCTAGCAACTCAGGATGGGGAGTATTGTTGAACTCCAGTCAAGCGCATGGAAATTGGTCTCCAGAAAAACAAGATCTAGAGATCTTCGCTCCTCCTCTTAGAGGACAAAAACTGGTCATATGCGGAGACATGGCATGCATACATTATAGAGAAAAAGGAGGAACGAAGAGTCCTCAACTATGCAATTTCGCAATACAGATATTATGGGAATTAGCCCATACCTTCAGAATAAATCTGGAAGCGGAGCATGTTCCAACTTTCCAAGAGGTAAGATTAATGTGACCACAGATTACTTGAGCAGCCTCCACCAACAGGGTTGAACAGGTAACAACGATTGGAGATAGTTCAGGGTACAGGCCTAACATATTCAACCTCGCTTAGCAGTTAAAAATCTGCACTATCCACTTACTTGTCTAGCATTAAAGAGAAGAAACTCTCAGATCATGAGGCTGTTAAGACTTTTACGAAAGCAGCATAACAATCAAATCCACACAAGGCTAGATATAACACGACGTGGAATGCGAACAAGTGATAATCAAAGCCATCGATTCTTCCAACACTAAGCTTTCCATCTTAGATCAATCCATTAAGACTTTTACCCTTGGAACTATGGGGCGCTCAGGCCTGAGCAGATCTGGCGATACTTTCTCTGCCACAGATAACAGTCTGGTCAAAGATAAAGATGGGGATCTTATTTGTCAATTAAGCTTTCGTTCCCCAAACAGCAGAGTTCAGGACTCCTTACTACCCGTGAGAATCGATGTTGCATCTCAGGGCATAGCTAACATTTGTCCTGTGAGAGCTTCAGAGCAAGGTTTACATAGGAAGAACCCAGAAAATTAGATGGCTATTCATATCCATAATCCACCACACGTCATTACAAAAAGATTTCCTCTAAGACCACCTCAAGGTGAATCACCACATCCATGGTAGACATAAAGGAGAAGTTAAACCAATCGATTTAGCGTCCCAAAAACATGGGCTTAAACAGTCTAATAGACACCTAACATGCCATAGTTTGACTTGGAAATGTATATCATGTGAAAATGACTCAAACATTCCAACAATGAAAGGTGGGCGTGGTCACTAATGACTTGTGTGATGGTCAGAGACTAAAAGTAACACTTGCAATCGATTCAGCGTCCCAAAAAACATGGGTTTAGACACCTAACATGCCACAGTTTGATTTGGAAAAATATCATGTGAAAATGACTCAAAAATTCCCACGCTAAAGGGTGGGCGTGGTCACTAATGACTTATGTGATGGTCAGAGACTAAAAATAACCCTTGCAATCGATTCAGCGTCCCAAAAAACATGGGTTTAGACACCCATCATGCTATATATGTCAATAAATTCAGTTTTTTCTGTGATCGATAAATTTTCCCACGGTCGGAAAAGGGCGTGGTCAATTTTCGAGTTTCCCCAAGGTATTTTTTAATACTCCTGGGCTTATATGTTTTCTAACATGATAAGAAGCACAAATAACATAGCGGGATAAGTTCCTGAATTTTTGCACAGATGAGCCTATTTTTGCATATACTGACCAGACTAGTACAGAGTATAGACTTACGAACAATGGTATGATTCAGTTCGATGTCTCCCCTCCCCCTTTTGCTGCACGCAAAGTAGACTGCTTTCTCCGGTGTCATTATCAGGACTTAGAATGGGGTATTGATGGCATAAAATGCATTCTATTCGTACATTAGATGTTTCTAGTGTTCTTATATTGACTTACACAATCCACCTGGTTGCAACAACCAATACAGCACGAAACAAAACCACTAATTTATCTTCCATGGTTTTATTCAATGAGTTTCTAGCTAACAATTTATATATTTTCCGTGAATTAAAGTGACAATATTAAATCATCCTTGAGGAAACATCGATATTTATTCACCTCAAGAGTTTTGTTCTGCTTATGCCATTTTCATCAATCAGTATCGGTTTTATAACCTCATATCGCGTACCTTCAATATAAAGGCCGTACCATTTAGTATGGTTTTTGATATTTGATTGCCTCTCAATGCCAAACCCGCACGGTGTATCGTGTATGTTATACCCCCTTCTAACCCGCATCGTGGTTTCAGTGTATCGTATGTTATATCCGTCACAAACCCGCACGGAGTATCGTATGTTATATCCCCCTCTAACCCGCACGGAGTATCGTATGTTATATCCCCCTCTAACCCGCACGGTGTATCGTATGTTATATCCCCTTCTAACCCGCATGGTGGTGCAGTGTATCGTATGTTATATCCCCCTCTAACCCGCACGGTGTATCGTGTGTTATATCCGCCACAAACCCGCACGGTGTATCGTATGTTATATCCCCCTCTAACCCGCACGGTGTATCGTGTGTTATATCCGCCACAAACCCGCACGGTGTATCGTATGTTATATCCCCCTCTAACCCGCACGGTGTATCGTGTGTGTTCTCTATTTCCGTGGTCCCCAGGTGTTTTCATATCCATCTCTTCTCGCTCATTCTCTCCTCCTCGACACGTTTGACATCATGAATATATATCCCAGTCCCTGCAGATATCATCAGTTCACTATTTCTTCGGTACCTTGAAATGTCTTTGAGATCCTGTGATTTTTTTTTCTTCAACAGGATCTGCGTGAGGCTTTGAAGCTCCGAAAGAGCCTGCCCTGTTCATTTGTATCTTCTATTTATTATGGGCTTCATGAAAGCAATGAACTCTAAAGGAGTGCTTTGATCACGTATTGTGTAAGTCACGTGAATCATGGAACTATTGTGGTTTATATGCCTACCTATATTTTATACTTTTATACAAGTCGCTGTCCTCTGATATAGCGCTGGGCTACATGGTCAAGGGGTGTAGATCTTTGTATTTACTTCTAATTTTCCTTTCCCTGTGTATCAGGAGGCCTGCCTTGCGGTTCTAAAGTCAGAGTTTTGGCCGGGTGCGTGTATCGTGGATTGTGATGTCTATTGAGTCATAAATCCACCAGTAATCGGTCTTATAGATAAGACGTAAAATTAACTGATTACATTCTTATCTCTTTTATATCTGCTTTTCTGTTGTTATTGCTAAAAGTGAGTTTGAGGCACACTTCCCCAAGACCCAAACCATGCCTGAGATGTAAAGTGTAAACTGCCTTGCGTGTAGGATGTAAACAGAAGGTCTGACCGCGAAGTATCTTCCTTCAGACTACTGTAAATCTATAAATAAATTTATTAAATCCGAGGGATCCCTCTCAGAATATTTACAAGCACGAGAATATTTTCTGTGCAATTTGCGTTCGCGAATTACGTCATTATCATAGCTAATACTGGTTAACTGATGACGTTTGGTGGGATGGTCCACATCGTCAGCTACTGTATCTGCTGTAATTTAATGAATGTGCGGTCCCCCCGACGCCTGCTTGATCAAATCATGAGCGGTATTTCGACACTTCTCTGGCATCTGCTATGGTATCTTAGTTATGCATAATAATTCGATTAGTACTTCATGTCATGTTGCTAATTGCGTGACAATGAACAATGAACGTCGAACTTTAAAGGTTGTGGTTTCCATTACACTCGTCCAGTGACGTTTCATAAAATAATCGCTTTGTTTTGTAGGTATCTGCCACTCCCTACAGTCAACCTGGTATTTCTGAAACCAGATATGTTGTTGTTAACCTTGACATCATTCTTGACATTTGTTTGCCATTCAAAACGTCTACCAAGGCATCCTTTTTTCCTTATTTTTCTTTCATTTTCCTTTTTACTTTTATTTTCCAAATAAATCATTTTTAATCGAGAATAATTCCCCCAACCCTCAGGACTCTATGCAAACATTCCGGTAAGTCACCATGGCTGAGATATCCTACACTGCCCTAGACTACGTTGTGGGGGTGATCCTATGCCTGGCCTTCATCATAGGCACCGCCATGAACTGTCTAGCATTCATGTACTTCAAGCAAACCAAGAAGAGAAGCAGGAACGGCAAGTTCTTCAAACGTCTCTACTCCGTCATTTCTCTGAACGATATCCTCATTTGTTTTGGCACCTTGCCAGCGATTGAGGCATCCTTTTCCCCGGACCGGAATGGCGTGTTGTTCTCCAACTCCATCTTCTGCTCGGTCTGGTTTGTCTACTGGTTCACCATCTACTACGTCTCCATGATCCTCATTGCTGTCCTCAGCATCTCCCGCCTGGTCCTCATCATGTCCCCTAACTGTATCCTCAACCCCTGGCTTTCCTACGGGATATCCCTCTCTGCTATCCTCATCATCTTCACCTTCTGGACCACTCTGTCAGCAGTGAGGCTGATCTACACCACCTTCTACACCGAGCATCTCTTCTGTGGCTTTGCTTCCTTCTCCAGTGATGACCTCTCAGCTCCCTACGAAAGCGGTTCCACAGCAGGGGGTCTGCTGATCATTATCAACGGAGTCTCCATCGTCTGCTTCCTGACAGTCTGCACCTCCTTCGTCCTATCCCTGATCTTCCTCCACAAGTTCAGTAGAGCTGCCAGGGACCAGGGGATGTCCAGGAAACACCAGATAGCAGCAGCTCACACTGTTATCCTGGTCACCTCCCTCTACATCCTGTTCAACGTACCCCTCATGATGATCACCCTCTACATGATCAGTGATAGGTTCGTGGATCCAGTCCCGGAAGATGCTACTGTCGGGTTCATGATTGAGAGGGTGTACACCAAGCTCTTCAATGAAGTGTCCTTCCTCAACCACTACGCGTTTGCCTTTGCTTTCGTCATGTCGACGTGTCTCAACAGCATGATGAACCCTATCGTTTATTCGAGGAGAATACGGGGTTTCAAGACATTCCTCTGCAAGATATGCAAGCATGGACCCCAAACTAGTAATGATAATTCCAGCACAGTTAACACTAATAACCTGCCAAGAGGGCCGTCGACACCAAACTATAATACCAAACGGTCTGACTTACTCACGACTATCAAGGAAAATAGCATGTAGAAACTAGAAATTTGTAATCGGATTGAATTTGAGATTTGACTCTCAATTTAAATTGTAAGTGTTATGCATGCCATTTCATCTTCTGTGGATCACAGATGAACGGACACGAGATTATTTTTGATGATCAATCCATTACGATGAATATCAGTTTTCAGTGTCTCAGTAGTGTGTGCCAAGTATTGCTTAAGGTGCGCCTTTCTGTTCTGCTGTCCCTAGAATTTAAATTCCTACTCATCAGTCACCATCATTATTTATTATTTTTACTCCTGAATTCACAGTTGACTCACATTTCTCTCTCATAGTAACATTTACAAATATTCCGAGTATTCTCACATTCAGCTAATCAACTGCTTATTGAAAGCACATGAGGCTATAACAAAGGCTCCTGAGTCCTACTCTCAACTCTAAATTTAACTGTTTCATGACAAAAACGATGGTTAACAGATGGTGATGATAATAATCGGAAATCCTTTTGTTTTTCAGTCTCTCACTTTGATGTACATGTTCACAAGAGTAATGCAGATTTAAGTCATCAACACACTACTTCAGCTCAGATAATGACGTCATGATGGTCATTTCATCATGTGTTCACTTGTCACATCAAAGGTGCCATCTCTCTCACATTGTTAACTGTACAGTACAGAATCATATTGTTGTCTTTAAATAGTTATTAGGGGAAAGTTATTTGAAGTATTCTCATAAATGTGATAAACCCATAGATTATTAAGCTCTAAGCTTATGAAGCTCTAAGAATGCTGCTAATTATGTGACTGGATAATGATCAGTAAATATTGTCACGTATAACATGTGTGCAGATGGATCGATTGAATGGAGGACCGGCTAAGACGCGTAATTTCCTGTTCGAGCTTAGGGTGAACTGCCGTGAACAATGTGTCTTCATCAATAGCTCATTCAATCGGCCCATGTGGGCACCTGCGTTTGAGTGGTTAGAGTCTGATTTTTGAAGCAAAAGCTCAAGGAGTGTTTGCATAAAATTAATCTTAACCATCTCTCGATTAAACAGTGAATTGGGCTGGATTCGAGGTATGGAACTGTATGGTTGCCAAGTGGATATAATTCTTAACTCTGGAAAGTGGTGCTGATTTTATTTAGCTGATTATTTTACCAATTTACCATTTTAATGAATAAAATTGTGTAACTTATGCTATACTTGCTTATATCATGTATGTCAATGGTTTAATTTCGAAACCAGTCAATACTCCTGAAAAGAACGCTTTAAATATGCCGGACATTCTGTTTGAATAATATTACCCTTTCCTGCAATAAAGACAGAATGTAAGATGTATTCGTAATTTTGTAACAGCACCATCTTAAACCGCAAGATTCAGAATACCTCACCTGGTAAATTTTCAAATATCCGCCGTTCGGGCATTTCTGAGAAAACCTCATCAGACATGCCTCACTTTTTTACCCCTGAAAGACTGAAATTCTCAAAGAATTGCAATTCACCAGGACATAACAACTGGTATTTCACTACATTATGACTACAGTATGCCTGTAGTATACCCACTACCCAGTATATCACTCAAGAAAACTAGATAATGACTGCAGTATGTCCGTATTTCACTACATTATGACTACAGTATGCCTGTAGTATACCCACTATGTATGACTCGAGTATGACCCGCTTATGGCCCGTACACCACTGTACGTGGAAGAAGACGCCCCCTCATTCCAGCATCTGATATCTAAATCTGTCAGCTGGTTGACACCTTCCACCGCAATCTGTCAACCAACCCACCTGGTGTTGTGTCGTGCAGCAATGGAGTGCTGTTCAGAGTGGTGTCATGGTCAGGGTTTAGTATGGTGGTTTGTTGAAATTGAACTGCCTTTTAGATTCCTTCATCGTTAGTGACCTTCACAACTCAAGATACTAAACGGATTGATACCCTGTTTTGTAGAGTGCACTGAAGCTCGAACCGTTGGTAAAAGACTAAATGATGTATCTCCCGAAATAGAATGGTATCATATTATTGGGATTTCAAGGGTGTGTCCCCCTAACAGAAAATGTGATATAACTTTTTTTGAAGGTTTTACTTCTATTCCAACAGCTGCAACAGTCATGAGCAAATGACAGGAATCAAAGGAATAGGGGAGGGGAGGGGAGTATGATGATGGGGAATTGATTGGGAAGGGAGATTGTAACAAAATGAAAATTATTTCGTTAAGTTTTTATGCGTAAACTGGCAAGTGGTAAATCTTTTTTTACCCTAAATTCCAACCCCTCTTTTCACCTTCAGAGATAGCCACAGCCCAGCCGATGTACAATGGAGGAGGTGGAGGAGGAGGAGGAGGGTCAGGGAGTGTTTACACTGGACCCACGTACCCCAAAGCCTACCCTGCCAGCCCCCAAACCTACAGCAACCTCTACTCTGAAGACGGGTATAACTAACACTGCCGGAGAAGTGCAGTAGTTAACCCCCCGCACAGTGAGGGACGACCAATCAGCGAGCGGGGTTTTGTGACGCTGCGTGCTGATTGGTTGATCCCTGCTGTGGGGATAAACTGATATTAGCTTTCCGTCACCCACAACTTTACCCACTATATTTCTCTTGCCCATGTTATATCCCTTGTCAAGTTATCACGCATATTTAATGATATATAAACTTATGGCAGTTATTTGCACCATCCTCAAGGAGTGGTAAAGATCTGTCACATGATAAATTATAAGCGTCAAAACTCAAATGGCGCACCCTCATAGATAGAACCCGATAAACAATGGAATGCACGGGTTCATTGTGAAATTTGCTGATGCACCCGCCTACAGGGTGATGCGATAAGTTTTGAATAGTGATCTGGGGTTGTAATTGTAGGTTGAATCGTGATATTGGGCATTGGCCTGAATTGGCATTTCTCACCACCCTTTGTAGTGAAAAGCACATAAATCCTTACAGTGTTCATGGGTATTAGATTTAGATCTTATACCTTTGAAGTATGTTAGGTCTCTGATGTGGCCTTGGTTTGCTTTGAGCATCAGCCACAATGTGGATCCTTTCAAAAGTGGTTTGAAATATACCAGAAGCATCACGGTGGCGTGTCGAACTCCTACGTGCGCGGCTTTTCCATGCGCAGCGTAATCGTACGCGGTCCAGTGACAGGCAGTGAGCCGCGCACGATAACGCAGCGCATCACAAAGCTGCACACGTAGGAGTTCGACACACCCCTGTTATATGATTTAGAAATCTTAAAGTTAAATAGTAAAAACCTTAAAAATCGGGCCTATTACGAGAGCTTTAATTTATTATTTTTTAAAAGTATTTAAGCATAATATATCTGAGCTGTGATTTAGCTGATTCTCCCGTGCTATTAATAAATTCTCTTGAACAATTTAGAGCATTTTTGGGAATTAGAATTGTTGTGATTTTGATTTAATCATAGAGCGGTTCATAGACATTTACATTTTTAAACGCACTACACTAGACCCACCCGTTGATTAATGTTAAACGCTTCTTAAATTCCAGTCAATTGATGATCATTTTAATCTATATTCGAGCACTATGAAAGTAACTCATTTTAAAGGCTATTGGATGAGTATTAGTTGTCATCTATAATATTGGTATCAGTAGAAGCTGTTACCGGACGAAATTGAAAGCTGCAATGATATCAATCCCTACCAGTGTCACTACCCGTTGTACTTTGGGAGCCCCCTCAGTAGTTTATATGTTATCTATTTTTAGACTAATACACTGTCATTTTCATGAATGATGATTCTTTGTCCTTTGCCTCGTCAAATCTAATGAGATTTTATTTAAGATTTTAAAGAAGCCACAAGTTCATTTGATCTTGAAAATATGATATATCTCCAGACCGTGATATTTATGAGTCACTTGCTGATAATGTTCCTAATTGATACCCCTAATATGATTAATTAACAGACGGTTCTTAAATTTATTCTTATAGACTCACTATCAGGTATATATTTTAAGCGTTGATCAAGTCAATTCTTTGAAAATGTGGTGGTTGTAATCTTAACCCTCTTTTAAAATGAATATTTTATTTTAAACTATAATATGAGTGTTTTATAACATGAGACTTATACTAACTATTATCAGAAACAGAAGTACAAAACTGCCTCAAGTTTCTCAAGTCCTGCAACGTCTGAAAATTATAGACGTGGTACAGTGATCCCTGTCAGTTTCAGTTGCAGTGATACACGGATCGGGATACTGATTAGAATTATGAAAACGCGAACGCACATTATTATATTATTTGCATATCGAGGAACTTGCCATATAGGTCCAGTTTTACCGAACGTTTATTAATTAGACAATGTCCTTGGTTATGGGACACACTCAAAAAGTTTTACAGCTGCATAAACAATAAACTGCATAGTGTACCATTTGTCCATTTCCAACTAACGGTAGGTCTCCCATATAAACGGGAGCCTTCATTATCTATGACAATGACGTCACTCAGAAAAATATAATTAAGCGCACCTAGCGCTTTAAGGACTAGGGTTAGGGTCAGGATTAGGGTCAAGATTTGTTAGGGTTAGGGTTAGGATTGAGGTTAGGGTTTTGGTTATGGTTAGGTTTAGGATACAGAAAAATTGACGTTTAGATCTGTGACGTCACTCAGAGCCGTTTATATGGGAGAGATACCGACAAACTCGACAGACGTTGCCCGTCTATTTCTTCTGACTGGCGCAAAGTGACATTTGCCAGATGTTGCCTGCGAGCGTCGGGGCGCGCGCGCGAGGGGGCCAGGCAACGCCTGGCAAAGTGACATCCAAATGTGGAACGCGCGCCGCGCAAAGGAAGGGTAACATCCTACGACTGTCTGACGTCGTCAGACCCATTATTTCGCGCGCGCGAGGGGGTCAGGCAACGCCTGACAATGTCTGACAACGCTTGCCCATGCCCTATGCTATACCTATACCAGCGGCCAGCGCGATATCCTGGGCCATGTTGCTCCTCCTATGTAGCGTAGGCCGCTTCCTAAGCCCGCATAGGTGTCATGCGTACCGTTCACTAGCGCTTTCTTCGGGAAAGCGCGCGCGCGCGCCGCAGCGCAAACGGGGATCGGATATACGTGTTTAGCAAAGAATTAAATTTCCCACTTGAGAAAAAAACAGTAAGAATTATTTTCAGTCGACGGCGGACGCGCGCCGCGCGCCCACCTAAGGCGAAGGGATCATACAACGTCTAACATAAAAAGGAGTCATAATCACAAAATTTTACAAAAATTTGATCAATTTACACACGATATCTGAAAATTAAATTGCGAAGTACTTCCGAAACATTGTCAGTGCATGACTGTCATTATTGAGAATGTTCCCCATTTTACAGTAAATCTGATTGTATTTCCTAAGCCCGCATAGGTGTGCGTACGCGCGCCGCGAGGAAGCGCGCCGCGCAACGCAGACAGGGATATACGTGTTTAGCAATGATTGTATAAAGAAGGTAACTATTGTCGAGTCATGAAATTAAATAAAAAACAATAATCCAGCAAAATTAAGTCAGCTTGTATCATTGCATGTTGCTACATGATTTTTTGAAAACCGTTGTATATATATATTTTTTTCAGATTTTTAAGATGCTTTTTTAATTTTCTAGTTGTGGAATTATCAAGTTCAAACATTCCTAGGACCAATCTCAGCAATCTATTCCGTCAGCAAAATGCAGAATTTCGATGTATGTTACCTGTATATTTCTTGCCTGTATATTTCCTCTGACTGTATATTTCTTCTGACTGAGTGGCTGAGTACAGAGTGCAAATTTGACCATCCAAATGTGGAACATTGTGCATGCATGTGACAGCAACATTCTATGAGCAAAACTAGGAAGACTTCAGCTTTTTAAACCTGAGATTCAGATTTTTGTTTTTTGGCAGTTGACACAGCCTTCTCCGCCACAGTTGTGGATGTTATTTTAGCCCCTTCTGTGGATTTTGTATCCTTCCCTGTTGTGGATATTGTTTTCTTTTCTGCTGTAGAAGTTGTCTTGTCTCCCATCGCCCTAAAATATGTCATAGCCTCTCTTCCTCCTCCATCTCCTCTTATCCCACAGATTGCTCCCCAAATAAATGAAGCTCTTTGCCTCACTGCCTCAGAAACTCCCTAAAACTCTGCACTGTGAGACTGTAGATATAAAAGTTAGCCATAATGTTGATGCTGATGATGGAATGTGTTGCTCTACGGATGTGAACATAGAGCATTGGATCCTGAATGAATGGCCTAAATATGTAGAATAGCCCTAATGGCAGTACACACAGACAGTACACAACAGCTGTTGTAATTACTGTCAACAAGCCTTGCCATTTTATCTTGTCACCTGCTCGATTTGTTATTCTCACAGCCTCCACTATGAGCCATGTGGTGGTTACCACAACAATCATGTTTGGTACCACTGATGCAATGATGCCTGAAACTGATCTCCAGATTTTCCAAGCTTCTGCTGAAAAGCCATAGATGCAGGAGTATTGTGAGTGATCAAATTTTGTATCATCTTTATCAATAACAAAGAAGATAGTGGGAATAGCTAGAGAACAAATCCAGATGATTCCACAGCCAATATGACCTTTAGATTTAGTCCAGAGATGAGCATGCATTGGGTACTGGATTATGAAGAGCTTGATGCTTGTTAAAGCAGCTGTAAGGTAGAAGCTAACTGTGTAAGAGTAGTATGGTAAATAACTCTTAAAATTACACAGGAAGGTCCCTAGATTGTTCTGTTTTGAGATCAGGGTAACAAGGAAGAGAGCAGTGTTGAATGAGTTGAGCAGATCACACACTGCCATGTGCTGCATAATGGTGACAATGAATTTGTGAAGCTTGAAGGCATCATATTTGGTTGAAGCCACTATGATGATAGTATCCCCCAGGAAGGAGGAAAGGATGGTAAAGATTGTGTAGGAGATCCAGCAGTAGTGGGCTGCCTGGTTGTGGTCCATGCTGTACTCGGTGTAGTTGGTAGAGGAGTTGTTCATAATCATTAGGTCTTTAATCTTTTAACTGTTAATGAGGATTTCAGAGGTATTAGGTGTACTGCTAATAGAGCAATAAATTCTGAAATTTGAGGAACAGGTGCTACAAATAGTAAGGCAAAAGAAAAATATTTATGGTATTCTGATTGATTCTGATCTCAGGAAATCAGCCTTGTCAGCTCTCAATCACCAATTTCAAGAGCTGACTGATACTCCCTCCATGAACAGCCTTGTAATTTGAGAAATGTTTGGTCATGCCAATAATTTCCTTGAGCAGTACTGACCAGAAACATAAATGCAAGGTAAAAGATAGGAAGGCATAAGAAGAATATTTCTGGTGTTCTGAATGATTGAAATATATACCTTAGGAGGTGTATTTATAAAGGTTGTAATTTGGGGATTTTTCGGAAAAATCCCCATTATTTCACATACCATGACAGTTCAAAATGATGTCATTATCATATGATTACTATGATAGATCCCCAAATTGCAACCTACCAAATTTGTTAACACCAAAATTTTACTCCACATAAATACACCTCCTAAGGTCCCATCTGGGCTATAAAGATAATGGCATCAGTGAGTCAGATGAAAGAACCCTTGCTGAACACCTACAGGAAATTCACCATCTGCATTCAGTTGACTCCTTCAATAGCAACTGCACGTTCTCAGTTCTAGAGGTGAGCCCTAGAAACTTGGACATTGCTGAACAGAAGTGGGTCAACAAGCTGCTCACTATTCAGCCATTTGGTCTGAATAAGGAATTAGACCAGGTGGGGTTCTTGAGTCATTTAGAACTTTGGCTAATCGATCACTGGATCTTAGGATCCAGTGCCTAAGACCTTTTTTTATTAATTATTCATAGTCTTTTGCTTATATCAAGGGTTTATTAATTCCATTTTAGATCTGTTTTCTTTGAATTTCTTTTCTATATATTTGAATGTTTAGATTTCACCACATTTTAGGGCTTGAATTTTTGATAACATATATACTTACTCTTTCAATTGACTAGATTATTAAACTGTTTCACCTCATATCATTGGTTCAACTTGGTATTTTGATATTCATTTTGATTTTGTTTCACCTTTTAACTCATATCATTGGTTTTCACATCATAATCTCAGAATGTTGTGTTACACTATGTGGAGATCCTGAAGAAGAAATATTCAATTTCGATACTGTCAGCTGATTAGTGGTATTCATAGTGTGTGGGTTTGATATCATTTTTGAGATTTGTGTTTCACTGCATCAATGATCAATCACTTCAAACTGTCAATTGGATGTATGGTAAATTGAATGAATTATATTATCAAAATTTTGAAAAATGCTCAATATTTATCGTGGCAGTTAGATTTGTGTATCAGCCTGATCTGCCTCTGAAAATTTCCTGACAGATCAATAACAACAGCAATTGTATGACCAATAAATAAAGCATAGTATTAAAATCTATAACCTACAGTTAAACAATGTGAAGTATCATTAAGGCTGATGCCAGTGTACATGAAATCCATGATAACCATTTGAGGATGAGATAAAGTTGACACCGGTGTGAGGTATAGCTGACACCATAATTGTGAGGTATTGTTGACACCAGTGTGATTTTAAGGCATCACTAGTTTGAGGTATAGTTGACACCAGTGTGAGGTATGATAGTTGACACCAGTGTGAGGTATCATTGACATCAATTTAATGTATAGTTTATTTACAGTTGACACCAGTTATAGTATGGGATAATTGATTCTATACTATTTCCATTCACTATTCCCTTATTCAATTCATTTGCTAACAAATAATTGCATTATTAAATTATATCTAGAGCTCTACATCATAGATAATTTTATTGATTTGATGGATCATGATGATAATTAGAAATACTGTAATTTTTTACTCCACTCAATATTCTGTGTAGGTGAAAGTAGCCAATTTTATATTCATCTGTCAAACAAGCCATATGGTATAAGTCTCTGGATGGATGGTAACTGAAAGACCAGATGTAAAATGTGTTATTGTTGGTCATAAGAATACAGGAAAGACATGTCTATTCACTCGTATCTGTAAAGGTACTTTTGACCCTAACACTGAAACAACTGTTGGATTTTGTGGGGTTAAGATGATACCTGTAGCTATTGATGGACAAGCAGATCCCATAAAAATATCTCTTTGGGATACAATGGGAGAGGATCGATATGTGACACCAACAAGACAGTTCACAAGAAATGCAAATGCAGCTCTGATCTGCTGTTCTCTAAACAATGCTGATTTTGATCTAGAAAAAGCTAAATTTTGGACTCAAATATTTTTAAAAGATGTGCAATATTGTAAATTATATCTTGTTGGTACCAAATGTGACTTAGAAAAACAGCATGGAAATGATACGAAGCTTCAAGATTATGCTGATAATTATGGTGCTTTCTACATTGAAACATCATCTAAAGAAAATATTAATATTTCTGAACTAATGAAGAAAGTTGCTTCTGACTGGGTTTTAGGTGGGAGAAAGGGTTCCAATCAGCTCTCAATTAAAGACTTTGAAATTGAGGACACAACTGAGAACAAACAATGTTGTCATCTCTCTTGATATTTTATTTCATTCTATCATGTTAAAATGATAAGTAAATGATATGAGGTGTTAATTTGGTGCAGGAATTTTGAGTTTTAGTTTTTGTGTGAAGCTTTCAGTCATGGAAGTGGTTCACGGGGTGCCGTCTCAAACTGAATATGACCAATAGAGGTTCAGAGCCAGTACCCCGTGATCACTCTGTGTCCGTTCCCATGACTACTGATTCTGTGATTCTTTCCTGCGCTAAATTCTTATCTCAATGGAAGTTTGGCAGTGTTTCATAAGGAGGATTTATGTTTCGTTGACTCTCCAGTCTCCATGTGTACTGTGAACCATGTTTTGTGATAGTTGATACTCGAAAGCTTGAACTATGATCCTCAGCTCCTGGTTTCACTGACTATTTCGTGAATTGGCATTTTCGAGCACAACGCAGTGGTCCATCGCTTGTTTACAGCTGGTGTGCACAAAATGGATATCAAGAAATGGAAAATGCAATCCATGATAATGATTGTTACTTTGAATTATTTTTGTTAATTTCAGATAAATCAATGATTTTTATTTTGACAGATTTCAACTGCCTTGTTAGGCAATAGAGCTTTATTATTACATCATTTTGATCCAAATTATTATACTGATTTTATTGATCATTAATAATCGTCGATTATTTTGTAATCTTTATATGAATATTGTTGGTTTAAATTTAAAATGAGTAATTTCCTTGAATCAATTAACAAGCTGACGATCCATTTCATCATAGGTACTGATTGAAAAGCTTATCAATTCTTTGTAGGTTATTATAGATATTCACTCAATTCATATGATATTGGAAAGGAAATCATTAAAATCCTCAAATCTAAGATCTTATGCAATTTAATAATACTAGTCGGTTCCCGTCCTACGATTTGTGAATGATGTGCCGCATGAGCTAACGGCCACATGTCCCTTGACAGTGATTCGAAATTTTAATTCCCGTGAAAAAGCTTCCCACGCCCCAACGGTAACCCAATATTGCTGACAATATTCTCAAAACCTTTACTCATCATAGACCTCCATAGCGAAAGAATTTCGAAAAAATTCGAAACTTTATTGCGTGGCCCCCGCCCCCTCAGGGATTCATCATAAGCAACTTGATGGCGAAGGAATTTTGAAAAATTCGAAAGTTTAATTTTGCGAAAAAAGTGACAATAATTCGGACAAAATTCTCAAAATTTTTTATTCATCATAAGGAAGGAATTTTGAAAAAATTCTAAAGTTTAATTTTTGCGAAAAGGCGTGGCTCCCCACCCTCAGGGTGGCCGAAAAATTATCTCGGTATTTTTCTAATTTATTATTAAGTTTTTGCAACACGACGGAAAAATAATTTTGTTGCCTACTTGAAATCAGTAACGCCACATATAAATAAATATATATATATATATTAACAACACGCATTATATATAGTAAGATTTTACATGCCATGTATACTTGACAGAGTAACATGCTGAGTCCTTGGGCTATAGGTACAGATCACTCATATCAAATCTTTTTTATTTATTTTTTAATTTTTAATTTTTTTCACTCAGACTGTGGCAGCACTTTGTTAGAGCACCCTCACACCCTGTCACATTCATCATCATGTACATGTACTTAAACAGTGACATTTTCCCTTGTCTATTGCCTCAGCCTTCTTCCCACAAATCTGAAATGAAATAAAGGGAAAAAGATAAATAATAAATAATCAAATCTTTGGCTGCATTGATATTTCATTGAGGATGCTTTAGATGAAAGTTGATGCCAAAGTTGTCCTTTTAGGATCAGCTAATGTTGGAAAAACATGCCTTGTCCATAGGATATTAAAGGGTATCTATGATTGTCTTGTTCAATTTTTTAATGAGTAGATTACACACTTACACAGTAGTTTCTCATAGTGTGGAAACTACTGTGTGAAAATGACTTTGAACCCCATTCTCGCCAAAATGATGATTTTCATTTTCAATTTTTTGCAGTTGTACTGGCAAGTTTCGGTTTCAGTTCTGATTACTGGCCACTTTTTGAACAAAATATGATGCAAATGGGATTGTAACAAAAATTATATTGCAGGTAAATATCGAGGAGAATATGAGAATACTATTGGTGTGGCATTTTGTGCAAAAAGATTTAATGTCAAAGGAGCATCAGTAACCTTAGTGGGTGAATTGATAACTACTATTTTCAATAATCAATATTATACGTTAAACTGGAAGTGCTATAAGCCTTTCAAGAACAATAGTTATATTGGTAGTTCCTCATCAAGCATTGATTATCTAAAGAAACATTTTTTTAAATTTCATTTTTGTAGTATTTAATGAAATCTTGTTCTAGGGTATTTGGGATACTGCTGGTACTGAAAAGTTTGAGTCACTTTCAGAGCAATACACTAGAAACTCTGTCGCTGCTGTTATATGCTATGATGTATCTGACAGAATATCATATGAAAAGGCCAAGCAATGGGTAAAGTTTTATCTGATAGTAGATAGTTTTATGCAATAGGTTTTGATATTATTTGATCTCGAAGAATAATCTGAGTGATGGAAAAAGTAACAAATCCATATTTCTTTGACAAAGTTTTTAAAATTGTTCATTAATTTCAGATTGCAAAAATGAAAAGTGCGCAGCCTAGTTGTTCCATTTATCTAACAGGTAACGTACGGAATAGTACATATAATAAAATTTGGTTCAACCTCTTCCATTGGACGAGGCTTTAATTTATGTTACATTAATTAAATGTAGGTACAGTCATGAAATATCATATTTATTATGGCATACCTATACACAAATTCATGATGTGGAACTAATGTTGATCAATGGTCAGGAACCAAATGTGATTTACCAAATCATGCAGTGGCCAGCTCAGAAGCTACAAAATATGCTTATACAGAGGATTGCTATCACATCTGGTGAGCAAATTTTTATGTACTTACATAAATTCTTTACAATCCATAATATTGATATTATACCTTTATACCTTCTTGAATGTAGCATGTCTATTTATGTCCATGCATTAAAGTAACACTACTTAACTGTCAGGACAAGCAGCAAAGACAATGTTAATGTTACAGAGTTGTTTTACCAAGTAGCCAGTGATTACATCACATCAGAAACTACTGAAAGTCGAACAGCATCCAATGGATTCTCTGTTACAGCACCAGTTTCAGAATCTGCTGCGCAAAGAGAGGAAACTGCTACCAAATGCTCGTGCTAGCACAGTTACGACAAATTAAGATGCGTACTTTTTATTTTTGGAATATTTTTTTAATAATAAGGAATCACATACAAATAAACAAATAATGGATTACATAAAAATTTTTCAGTATTCTTACCCCCAATCATCAGGTTTACAGTAGTCGTATTTTTTGCAATAAGGTTTAGTGTAATCATTTGAAAATTCCCCTCTCTCCCCTTAGCTAATTACCTGATGTGTGAATCATCCCTAAGTTTGAAAGATATGGTATCAGCAGGAGTACTAAAAATTTAACACGTGTCAGAATTGTATTTGATATGGACAAACATGCCTGAAAAACATATTTCGAATTTTTAAGTTGTACATTTTTGCTCAGAAGGTACTAGGTATAGGTTTTATCTTTTATTGCTTATATAGAAACGTATAGATTAGCTTGGATACTAATTCAAGCCCTAGACTTATACCTATGTAGAATTTCTAGCAGTTAAGATTTCAATGAAATCTTAACTGCTAGATATTCTACAAGGGATAAGTCTATCATAAATCGTAGCTGCTACCTTTCACCTCTATATTGCCAATTTTAGAATAATCTACTGTTATTAATTAAGTTTTAGCAGAAATGTAAATAACATTTTTTTTTTTGTTTTTCAGCACACTTATTTAATAATGATATTTTTATTGGTTAGAATTTCCAGTTTGGTGAGGAACAATTTTCAGATTGATCAGTTATCAACTTATCAATGATGATGCTGCTAATCATCATACTCCAGAGGCAAGTCGAATATGAATCGATTATAGAATTTGTGCAAATTTGAGTCATGGTTCAACACGACATACTGTAATATGATCTTTGTTCGTCAGGTTGTTAAATGATAGGTGTCACAAAACTATCGTTTCAAAGAGACTTCTCTTTCTCTTCATCTTATTTTGTTATCAATATCATTTCTTATTCATAGGTTTATAATTTGTAGTTGCAATTTCTAAAGTTAATGAAGAATGCTATCATGGAAATGATTCTGTTAAAACTGCATGCCAATTGCCAGATTTGATTTTTATTGGGATGCTATTAGTATCCATTGGATGTGTCATGGGGCACTTTATCCAATTAATATTTACTTTAATTACAAGTTGATTTTTATGAGATTTGAGAATTTGAATAATTACTGTCTTTCAAATGGAAAGTTATTAGAAACGTCAATTAATATTTTAATTATGAAATTTGATTTGTCTTGAGTTTCAGAAAATTGATTATTTTCAGGAAATTTATTAAAACACCAACGACCTTTTTCATTTACGATAGTCCTTACTTCAAAATACTTACAGTTATAATTAGAATCACCACTCCGATATTTCATCATTTGCAACATGAGCTGCCCAAAGTTATGTGATTTAATAATTTCACTGGTGATATGATACGAATCAAGTGACCAGCGATTTGTTATATATTGTGAAATCTTTATTTCTGTCAGTCATGCAAATTATGGAAAAATTGAGAGTAAACGTATCATAAATCTTATTGTTATTGGTATTCCCAATGAAACGTGAAAATACAAATATATCTCTATTAGATGGAAAGCAGTACAAGTTAGTGATGATAAACTGAAAACTGATCGTCAGTGACCATGGAGCTTCTTGAGTGGTCCAGCTTTGCAACGAGGATTGGTGACGTGTTCCACTCATACTATGAGGTATGGCATTCTAATATTACCAATATTAATTTCCAATATTAATAACCAATATTAATTTAATATATTTAATACCAATATACGTCACAAAATGTTCCTGATAATATTATGTTCCAACTGTTAATTTAACTCTCAGCTTTTACACCTGCGGGGATTTCAGACCCCCAGTTACTGAGTTAGAAAAACGAATTTCTCACATAACAACATAACACACAATCGCTCATTATTTCAGATCCCGTTCTACCACCTGCTGGTGGAAATAGCTCTGATCCTCTTCATCATTAAGATCCTGATGAGTAAGAGCACAGCTTCCCCTGGTGACGAGTCTCCGCTCACTGAACCGGAGATTGAGAAGTTGATTGCGGAGTGGAACCCTGAGCCTCTTGTTCCTAAAGATGCCCTGGAGAAGGAGCCGGTTGTTCCGGTAGTGGAGAGGTGGGTCTGGGTAGATAAATAAAACAGGGGGAAGTAGACAGGTAGTGGAGAGGTGGGTTCGTGTGGATTTATAGGGGGAAGTAGACAGGAAGTGGAGAGGTGGGTTCGTGTGGATTTATAGGGGGAAGTAGACAGGAAGTGGAGAGTTTGAGTAGATTTGCACGGGAACGAAGCAGATGATTTGATGACTGGTTCAAGGAAATTGTGGAAGAATATTTTGCCTCAAGTATGCCTGGACCCCATCCATGTCCCAACTATGCCCAGCCTTTCGCCCCAACAATGCATCGGATCGACATAGAGCCAAATTTGAGAATGCTCCTTGATACCAGATTAATCCTTCACTTTTGTGGCCCATTATGGTATTATATTTACCAAACACCTTGATAATATTGTTGAGAAACGATGGTTATTCAGTGACCAGCAGTGTACAACAATACAACCGTACACTACTCGGTCTTTCCTATAGAAGTTTTACGATAATAACTGTTGCGATCGTTCGGTTGTGTAACAATTATTGCTCGCTCGAATAGATGTGTTATGTGTAGGTTTAATTGATTAATTACTATCAGTACAATACATGTATTGTATTTCAATAATTGAACGATGGTGTTCAATGAATCAACGATGTTGCTTCAGAAATACGTTTCAAAAATATGTATCAACTTTTCTGTAATGTACTGGTTTTAAATTTCAGTAAAGTTGGGAAATACGTTACGATAAACGGGAGTGAGTGTTTAAACCTCGCAACCATGAATTTCCTTGGGATGATCGGGAAACAGGAAATAGAGGTTTGTGTAACTTTCAGATTAAGTATCATTGTATAAAATTATTATAATAAAAAATACTTCATGCATTATTACAATCAATGTGATTCATAATCAAAATATATTTAGAAAGTTGAGCTAAATTATGTACCTCAGAAACTCAAAAATGGAAGAATTATTATTCATTATCCTACTTGATTTGATTTTTCATAGGTCATAGCAGTCACTCGTATCGTGTTAAATTACTTTAATGTAGATGTGGCAAGTTCCGAAAACGTATTCTGAAATTTCCACATCATGGCCATTTGTACGTACCTGATACTGACTTGACAGTATATTCACGTATGAACATGGCGCTGCGCGATCGGAAATTTCAGAAAGATTCTCATTTCTCGAATTCACGACACGCCTTTTATTAAGTTTTTATTCAATAAAAGAAAAAACATCGTAACCTTCAATTCCTCAAAATTATTAACTATATAAAATTGATGAGAATATGATCCAAACACGATGTTATTATGAAATATCCACTAAAAACTACAATTTGTTTTATTCGTCACTGACTGTACCTCATAATGCGAGAAGTGAATAGTTCACACTGAACTGATACCATTCTGGTGAGTTGGTGATCGTTGCACCTTCTTATGTATATGAAAAGTTCATCCAATCACATGAAAAGTTCCCCGGTAAGATGGCAAATCCTCCAATCAAATTATGAACCGTGATGATTTATATTAATTTCTGCGCACAGTTTCTCCAACTTTAGTATAATTTGGGGAACTCATAATACACCAGAACTCATAAAACATCCAGAGTGTAAAAGGAAATACGTTGCTTTCACCACTGACCAAAACCGGAAAATACATCCTCAACAGACCACCCACTAAAACTTAACAAATCCATGGAGCTAAAAAGACCAGAATTAGTTAAGAGATCAGTAAAGAATGAGTCATCTGCTGATCCGGAGCCGTCAAGTGGACCTCTCTGTCTCAATGGGGGTGCGATCAGGAAGTTACCAACAGGAAGTTGAGTTTAAGTGTGAGGGCTAGAAGGAATCACTGTATGGAGCAGCCCTCTTTACCGTTCCCATTGTGACACTTCACCAGGAATTCCTTTAATATCTCCGTCCTGAGAAGATACAAGTGGAACTTTGTCGAGGAGTTAAAATTTCTTGTAAAAGTGAAATTTTGCCAATGTTAGACACTTGGAATAATAACTGAAAACGATATACTATAATTATGATCTTAAGGATGGTTTCCGTATTGCGTAATCAGCCAGAAGTCAAAAGTCCTTATGGTTTCTGACCTATTATCAAGTGATGATGTCACAGTACCTGTCTGAGTCGAAGGCGCAGCACTCAGTGAACCCCGTTACCCCGTGTCGTTCTGCGAAGTCCTTAGCCTGGTAATACGTCACGATGTTCTGGGTCTTGTCAATCCTGGAGGAAATAGGGAAATCCTCAGGATGAAAATACGGGGCAAATTTCCGGGATGGTACACAGAAACTGATGACTCAGACCTCACGCGCAGAATAAGTCCTAATTGCATCTCGTGGCCTGTGACGTAGTTAATAATGGCCCCCCTCCAAAGTGTGTCATGCTAGTGTGTCACACTCAATGGGAGACCCTATAATTTCACGGAAACCAAAAGCTGAGTTATTACCTTCTCGCCTTTAATTTTACAAACCTCTGATCTGTACGGAGTCCGAGTAAGATGGTAGATGCCTTCTTTCTGTACTTCTCAATGTGTTTCAACCACACTTTTTCAATGTTTTCCAGAGATTGGGGCGTTATCACGCTGTAACACAGCACGAACACATCTGGAATTAAAATTATTGAGGAGGGTCACAAATAATAATTTTATTGATTGAAAATGGTTTTGTAATCGATGTTTTCGTGACTGAATTAACTGAAGCCATGGCAGCGTAATTGCTAACCAAATAACCTATGCGATTAAAATCCTCAAAATCCCAGGAAACAAACTGTGACTAGAACTGGGTGACTTCCGGACCTATATTGTTGGTCCGTCAAGAAAGACTAGATTCAATGGGAAATAAACCATGCTGTTCCTATCGGACTACAGTCTTGAAAATGTAATACGTTACATGATTTACAAATGAAACAAACTGCGACTAACTTGTTTTGGGGAAGGTTAAGGAGGAAACTAGAGGTACATCTGACTGCCTCCCACTCGTATCAAATAACGTCATTTCGTAGTGGGTGTTTTCCACTGTAAAAGAAGGAGTGAAGGCGTTGTAATAAAATGTTCTGAAGTGGAAATGAAATATACGGTATCGCAGTCAACTCATATTGCCGTTTATTCTGAATACACATAAGTTTTGGGGCGTGCTGCTGGTCAATGACTTGCACCAAAATACTCATTTTCTACCTCATAGAATATGTTTCTATACCACATCGATGAAAGAGGCTCTGTTGTAGAAATAGTGTCACTATTATATGAAGAGTGAGTGTCCTTACCTGTGATTTCGACGACCCCACTATCGCATACGTCTCCACCAGCTTCTAATGCTGTATTCAAGAGCAGTGCCTGAGAATGTGGTTATGTGAAGAAACAATGAAATTTAGGAGAAATCGAGTCGGCACGATTTAAACGATCGATGGTCTCGATGGCAATTCCAATGATGTAAAATGGCAGTCATAAGGTGTGGCTACATAGTAGGTACATAATATCTGAGAACAATTTCTTCGCTGTACTCGACCCTCTACTTATCTTACTGACCTGGAAAATGGTTGTTTTTCCGATGTTACTGTCTCCAATCATAACACACTTCACTTTTACGGGCGCGGGGGTCTTTGGTTTCGTCATCACTCACTGATGCAGGGTGATGTTTGAATATCAAGTGATGTTTGATTTTTCAATAACGTGGTTACATGGACATCTTTGAGACTTAAAAAGTAAAAAGTGCAGAAACTGAATAAAATGTAGAGAAGAAAGGAATGATTCAAGTCAGGAATGTATTCAAGCCAAATAAACAAATGAAGTAAAAAAGGGGGCGTGGTTACAATTTACAAAGTAATGAAAGTCGCATACTGAATGACTAAACACAAACATTGTAAACATTTGCTTGCCATATTCGGTGAAATCATGTTTGATTATGTGCACGTAAATTCATCTTGCAAATCAAATTAATTTCACCCGAACATCTAATGAATGTCTGCTAGCATGTAGAATCCTGAGATGAACTCCTACAGAAGGAATGATGTTACAGATGATGTACGACCGGAATTTGATGATTCTTATTAGAACAAATAAGGCGAATTCGAGACGGAATGACACAGCAGCGTGGCTTAAAAGTTAAAACCTCTATCGTTTACTCTTTTACACATGCAAACCGATGCAAGAAGAAATCAGAGCAAAATAACGCGTCGGTTATCATAGGATTATGGTGTTTAACAGGTATACAACCAGTATGAATCTCGCTGGCACAGAGAAAACGCATACATAACAATTTTCACAGTACCGCAAGGTTTTTTAACGATCTATACCTCTGTGTATTTCTCCTCAAGGTATTAAAACGCAAAGGCTGGAGATACAAGGCATAAGAAGAGAAAGAAGGGAAGATGTCTCTCTCTTTTCCTCGACAAAATCTACCGCCAGCTGTTGGTAGCAACACTCTTCCGTGATACTACACATATCACATGACACATATAACACATACGCCCTATCATTTGCCTTGCTTTATGGGGGCAGGGGGTGAGCTGGTCTTTTTCCATTAATCAACTAATTACACGCCGATTAAATGGTGCGTTTAGATGCAGGGATGCAGGGGTAGCTATATAGATATAGGAGTTTTATCTTTCATGTAAATCATTAGAATCATGAATCGCTAGTCGCAAAAAACGGAGAGAGTAAGAACAGTGTATCACTGACAATAAATCAATAATTGATGCTGAATCAGCTGTAAAGTTAAATCACAGACTGTCCCCTTGCCATTTTGTGCTCTTTTTCCCCTTCGTAATAGAATCATTACTTCTAGAGAATGTCCATTCAACCATTATAGAAATTTGATATTGGCGATAAATCGTGAAATTTCAGCTTACCGTCACAAACACACACATGACGAAAAGATGTAAAAAGAGACAAGAGAAAATATCTGATTTTGTTTAAAATAATGGTACATGGACCAAAGTACAAAAGTAAAAGCCACACTGCAGTATACGTAAACTGGAAGTACAGAATTTAGCAAAGATAACCGGCTGGCTACTTGGCTAAACGACAGTTAAAATATGTTGTAATTTCGTGTTTAGGTCTTTTCATGACATAGTAACATCAAGCAAGTACACCGGTCAAATGCTCTGTTTAAAAAGGATATTTAACAAGCAAACAAAAATAAATATTGAAGAAGTCCAGATGACCTCAGTCTAATTCAACACGTGGGATGAGACGTGTTTCGAATTGATGGGCTGGGCAAGAATAAAAATGAAAACTTATTAATAGACTGAAAGACCCCTGTCTTCATGTTGGCCGACACTAGATTAGCAACGCAGTCGAACCTGCAACCTAGAGTCATTCATGAAAAAATAGCAACCGAAACTACGGAGAAGGCGCTACAGATCACCAAACCGAAAGAACAATAGCATTAGAAAGTTGCAAGAGAACCAAATCCCCCGGACACACACAATACAATTACACGAATGTACACACGGAGCATATGAATGTGATACTAACACAGACACTCATAGCGGAGGACTCTGAATATATATTTATTATGATGAGGAGGAAGGTAGGCTAGTGACATCAGAGTCAAAACGTTATATAAATTAGATCATGATTCTCTTATATATACCTACACCATGTGTACTCATGTAATATTAGAATGGTGTGCAATATATGTAGCAAATGGAACGGAAGTCACCTTGTATAGATCAATGAAATACGATGTTTGGAATAGAATATGGGATAAGAATAGAATACCAGTCTATCTCCAGTCGAAAACAAACGGATATATTGATAATATTATGCAATCACTTATCACTAAAAGTTATCGAGATTACATGCATCATTAACTCCCGGTGTTTGAATTAATTGGGAGAGTAATTACGCCTTATCGGTGATAATTATCATTGGGCCTAATTATATTTCAAAGTTACTGTGATTTTGTGATTTCATTCTATAGGCACAGGGCAAATATCAAAGAAATAAAAACGATCAGACATAACGCTTGAACTCTTGATCAGATGAAACCAAATCAAAGCCGGGATCATGTAACCGGGCCCATCGGAGGAGAATGAGAGCAACATGGGGGGGGGGCCAACCCCCATAAACCCCCGGTGGATATCGAAAAATGGCAAATGGGGGTTTAATTTTTGGGGGTTTATGGGGGTTTATGGGGGCTTAATTTAGTTAAATTTTGCTGTTTTATGACTGATTTTGTTCACAATTTTTGGCATTTTACGGAATGGTACCATTTTTTGTTGACGATTTTTGGCTTTTTTTGAAATGGTACCATTTTTTGTTGATGAATTTCGGCCCTTTTCTGAAATGGTACCATTTTTTCAGCGATTTTCAAGCCTTTTTTGAAATGGTACCATTTTCTGTTGCGCATTTTCGAACCTTTCCTAAAATGGTACCATTTTCGGCCATTTTTTGAAATGGTACCATTTTTTGTTGACAATCTTAGACCTTTTTTGAAATGGTACCATTTTTCGTTGGCGATTTTCAAGCCTTTTCTGAAATGGTACCATTTTTTGTTGACGATTTTTGGCCCTATTTTGAAATGGTACCAATTTTCATTGAAGATTTTCGACCTTTTTCTGGAAAATTAAACCCCCATAAACCCCCAAGTGGATATCGAAAAAGGCAAATGGGGGTTAAATTTTTGGGGGTTTATGGGGGTTTATGGGGGTTGGCCCCCCCCCCCCCAACATGATTTAATCAGCACACGCATATACACACACATACACACGGGACTCTGATTTAATTGCGGATTATATCAGGTTTAATATCATAATGATATGTCAATAATAATTTTTATTTATGCATAAATAGCTATGAACAATATGCGTCATGGGACCTTCGATCAGGCTGACGTGTGGAACTTTTTAAGCCTTGTGACAAAATAAATCATCGTTGACGTTAAAACTTTTGAATCATCGTTTGGATCATACCTACATATCTGGCAATTTTCCAATTCTGAAACAAATACTCCTGGCAATTCGGTGAATCTGAGTGTTTAAAAAATCTGTCAACAGACGTCAGAAGCAGTTTCATTCGTTCCAAAGTTCCAAGAACAGTTTTTAAGAAATTCTGGATTTTATAATTCAGAGCAAGCGATAGCATTCAAAGTTGACCCAACCTCCATATACGACGACAACGAATTACTGGTATGTGAATATGTCATTAATATACTAAAAGCTCAATTACTCATTCAAGTCATACGTTATGTACGCGAGGCCGTCCTTAAATCTGCTGGTAGACGTACAATCCATTAGAGGTCTGTTCTCCAACTCCCATTCAATGTGGTTGACTTACAGAGCTGACTCAAGTATATTTATTCATGACAATGAAGTTAAGAGAGTTCCGGATTTCACGAATCAGATGGTTGAATAAGAATTGCATAATTTTAATGAGAGAGAGTTCTTGATTTATATTCTATTTTGACTGAGTGACTCAAAAGAGAATAAATTAAGAACTCTAAGTCCGTCCTAAGTATAAATCATGTTAAATGCATAAAAATTGAAAAGACTTGCGACTGCCTATAAAGGACTGGATGTATAGATCGCTAGACAAAACAGCAGTAAATTTATAACAAACCGTGTTATGTTACTCGAAACATCGAATTTATATTATGATAATTGTCATTATCAACATAGACACCTTGTACATAAGACAGGTGTTTTACTGGTCATGAGTCTCGTATATTTAAAATTGCAAACATATGTATATTGAACATAACGCTGGTCCATGGACTAAGATGTTTAACATAAACAACAGGACCTTCATTGATAAAAGAGGAGGAAGTGTCAGAAAGGGTCATTTTCTAGCTTGTACAGTTGGCAAGAATACAAAACTAGTGAAACTCAAAAGTAGCAAAACCCACGCGAAACGTGCGATGTACACGATGCCTTGGTCTGAGCACATCACTAATGGTGCACATCATAAACCACCGCCGTTTCAAAGTGTCCGGGTGTGTGACATCATGTAATTAAAGAGCTGGAGTGGTGAGGCTAACGGAGAATGGAATATGGATTAGCTGCAGAGCTGCGCAATATAAATGTTGAGTAGTTTTACGGAATTACAGTACAGAATTATTACCATTTAGGGCGAGAAAGTTAAAAGCTGGTGTAATTAATAATTGTTAATTACTCGGGCTATCATTATAAAACTTTACCTTTACCTCTTGTAAGATGTAGAAGATGGCTTCCTATGACAATAATACTGACATGTGTCGTAATCTATTATGCTGTGTTAGTTATTGCTAATTGCATATAATCATCAATAATGAATTATCTGTTCACAATAGTCAGATGTGTAACATAAAAGACGATGAGCCTGTTGGAAAATAGGTCGGTGAACGTCGCCAACAGTCCACTTTAGACCATGGCAATGATGTAACACCAAACCGTGTCTCTTTTGGCACTCAACCTAAGATAATTAAGATCGATCTCATCACATATAGGCGCTGTCAAAACGTACTAAACGAACTTCAGACGGATGTTCGATGCCAAATTAACAAGTCAATAAGTCATATGAAATGAAATTGGTGCTGCGCGTGAAAATTATATCATATCATTATAGGTTGTCACCAACCAGCAATCATCAGCCTGTGCAATCTCACATAGTGACAACATTCCGTTCACAGCGGCAATCTGAGCAGCCAATCATAGAACGTGCGAGTTACCACGTTTAGACTAAGTTATTTTAATAACATGTTAAATATTCACGAACAACTTTCGAAAAATTAATGATCAAAAAATAAAACTGATACTTTTCAAAACAAAATATATGGAAACACAAATCTCCACCCTTGAAGCCCGACGTATAATAATATACTAATAATCAAGTGTGAGACTAGATACCGAATTATTTATATAGAAGAAACGACGTGAGCCATACACACACAGTCACATTCATACGTTCTATAGTCCACCATAGACATCTATGTACCGATCACTCACTAAAATACGCCTTTCTTCGTCACCAATGTACCATTGTAAACCCTGATAATAACATCAATGACAACTGCCTGCTAGTCTAGCGATTTCTATAGTCGATGTGTTGACATCTAATTAAAAATTCGTTGTAATTTTGTAATCCAAAACTCATATATCTCACCTATCAATCTCATGTATAATAATAATATTATATTGGCCCTTCCGCCTTACTTCAGGACAAAGAGCACTTCTGAATAATATAGTAATAGTATGTGAGTAGTAATATATTTAACATTTTGTTAGATTTCCTCTTCGAAATATTGTATGTTATCTCCTCAAAACATCATCAACCCACTTATCTCTGTTATAGAAGAGTTAAACCCCCTTCCGTTCGTTTTTATATATACTATTGAAGTGTTATTAGGGCCGATAATAGTACTATGACAGTTCCAGCCAACCCTTGGCAAACCTGCGATGTTATCTAGTGTGTTCATGGCTGGTCACAGCTTCAGTAAGTGGTATAAGTGAAATCGGACTGCCTTTCCATTCCACCGTCACTTTATAGTTTATGGGGCTTCACTTCACTGCCAGGTGAGACTGCCTGAATGTCTTTGGTGACAAGTGATTAGCTTGTCGTCAATAACTGACTACTTTAAGTCCTGACAATGACGTCATTCTCTTTGCTTATTGCTCGTTCCGGCCTGTACCTGACTTAGATATATACGCTATTCCTCGCACTTTTTAGGGATATTATCGGATATATTATGATAATTATAGCTTCATTCGGACAAGCAGTCAGTGTGACTGAGTGATCAGACCATATGTGACATAATATTCGATAAAGTTGTTAAAAATTTCATTTTTGTAACAAGAAGTCCATCAATATGCAGACACCTGTCTGACAATCTCTATATATTTTGGTATTCTACCTTGACTCGTACTTCCACCTAACTCATTCTCCTAATTCTACTTGACTAATTCTACTTCAGGAAGCTGCCGTAGCGAGTGTACAGAAGTACGGGGTAGGTGCGTGTGGACCTAGAGGTTTCTATGGCACGATAGGTGAGAGCTTCTATAAAAGTATAAAGATTACTTTTTCCTAGCATTATCTCATTAAAATCTGAGTTGAACATTTCTCGCCATGTTATGACCCATCTGACTATTTGTGGGTGAAACTGGAGTTTTGAGTACCTACAAGGAGACGTTATTATTCATTAATCAAAGTGCCCCACAGTGCAAAAATAGACGGTTAAACGTCATTTAATGCAGCATCTAGCCCACCTTTTTATCCCATGACCATATCAATTTATAATTAACTACCCCTCTCTCCTAGACGTGCACCTGCTACTGGAAGAGAAGTTAGCTCAGTTCATGGAGGTGGAGGAGGCCATCATCTACAGCTACGGCTTTAGTACGGTAGCCAGTGCCATCCCCGCCTACAGCAAGCGGGGCGATGTCATCTTCTGGTACGAGGGGTCCTTATATTAACTTATTAAAATATTAAAGTCATCAAATAGAAACTCAAAAACATTCAATGTTATGATCAGGGACCTTTCACTCTAGATGATGGTTGACGTTTATTCAGGCAATATAATTCACCATTCAGATTCACACTTAATGCATTGTATTCTGTGATAAGGAGGTGTGCTATGCGATACAGAAGGGGGTTCTGGCTTCCAGGAGTATCGTATACTACTACGAGCATAACGATATGGATCATCTGGTGGAGCTACTGGAGGCACAGGCTGCTAGGGACAGAAGGTAGGTTGTTAGGGAACACAAAGGTAGGCTGCTAGGGACAGAAAGGTAGGTTGTTAGGGACAGAAAGGTAGGTTGTTAGGGAACACGCGGAATATTATTATTAGAGAGCTTCTTGTGGGACACTTTTGGTATAATTGAAACACTTTCTAGAATTACGATTTTCTAGTTACTTGTAGTACGACATACGGCATTAATAAAACTTCTTTCATTTTATCTCCGAGTACATTGTACTTGATAACCATAACGCATGTACACTCTTATCTCATGACACTAATACCTACTTTTGTGTAACTTGATCAGGGCTAGACATCTATCATATGAGAAAATCTCAGCAAGCGAATTCTGCGGAAGTTTTAGTTTTAAAGAAGACCCCAGAAATATCATGAATCGTGTGTTGGGGGGTGTGTTTCAGTCAACATTTGATATTCCCCCGACCCCCAGAACCCGAAGAAAGCACGAGTAACGAACAGGTTCCTGGTGACAGAAGGTCTGTTCGTCAACACCGGACAAATTGCTAACTTACCCCGACTGATAGGTAGCCCAAAGTGGCGTACCAACTTTTGTACCTGTTTTTACAATTATCGCATATCGTACTCCCCAAATCGATGTTCAAATATGTAAGCAATAGTCCGTGGAAATGTTAATTCCTCTATTAAATTTGATGAGATCTGTGTTATGAATGTAGAAAAAAGCGATCGCATAGTTCATGAACACGCACAATTAATTGTCGAACAAATAGGTAGGCAAGTTTAACTAATTTTTATACCTACCATCAAATTTATTATCTGTTCCTGGATGTTACTTTTGTCTTAAACGTTTAGTTTTGATGAGTGGCAAGAGTACTATCACACTATTCTCCCAAGGGAATTACAGAATGATAGATTGACAAGGGAATTACAGTATCATAGATTGATAAGGCTTACGAATACTTCGTAATTAAGTAATTTATCCATTACCTGGGATTACTTTCTTGGTTATCTTACCTTGCGACATACGTGTTACACTTGGGATATGCTCATGAAAGGTATTCTGAATGCTGAGATATAAGACAATGTAATGAAACTGTACTATCTACTGTAACATAAAAACATAAAACATGATTTTACAATTAAAATCTGTAGGTACATCGGAAAGTATATGACTTTAGACTATAGATAGGAGTCTACAAAGACCAGCTGTATTATCGTTAAACACAAAAAACAAACGGTATATGCATTATGCAAGGTACAGTGGATGCTAGGTGTACAAAAACGAAGCGATGTGCGTTATGCAAGGTACAGATAGAGCTGTCTATGATAACTGTCTACTGTCTAGGTGTACAAACTACAAACGATTATTATAGGAGGACAGAGGACGTGTATCTATAGAAGTATAGAATAGCGTTAGATCACACTGAGGCTACTCCACCACTGTGCCTTGTATAATGAGGGGGCATTGTTCAGTGGTCTCTTCTTCACGGAGTGTATTATAGAATGTACATGGTACATTGTATTAGTAGTGTACAAATAATTCGTATTGATTATTGCTGTGTATTCATATCCAGATGCACTGAAATCCCCTAAGTGGTCAATTGATTGGGCCAAAGCGCCTTCAGAAATTATAAAATAAACACAAGTTCATAAATAAAACTATAGAAACCTCCAACGTTTTCATTGAACACCAACAGATTCTAAGCTAATGCTGTATACAAACAAATCTATTGGCTGGTGAGGATAAGGGATACAGAGAAATGAGAAGGAAAGCAAAGACACAAAACAGAGAACGAATGCTGCAATGATAAGAAATGAATATATGTACTGTATCTCTCGAACTACCATAGCCTCACATAAAACCCACAACACACAGCTAAGTACATTTGTAAAGCACGGCTCTGAAACAGGTCAGAATGTAGCACAGCCAGGAGGCTGCACGGGTATTAGGCGGCAGAGAGTGACGTCATTATAATGGTTTAGAGTGGGGTTTTAGTGACCTTGCCTCGCCCTAATACCAGCGTCTCCGAGATGATACAAAGGACTAATTACGTAGTATAATATACTTGTGGCCGAATAGAGGGGTATATACACGCGGTAACTGCGGTATGAAGTAGTCCATTACCGGAGCACTTACAGACTACTTACAGACTATATGAAGTTAAAGAGCGGAAATAGGCGGTTTGAAGCCAGCAACTTACTACGTTAAGCTATGGAAGTGACTTCATCTTTATTTACAATGAATCACGCGGAGCCTATATTACTGGTGTACAGTAGAGCACAGACGATGATTACTGATAAGTTACGAAAAATAGTTATCGTACTGATGCCCTATCAGCTATATTAAGATATTGTAAGCCTAATCACAAATGTGCCGAAGTTTTGGAAAAATACGTGCGGAAAAAGACATGATTTTACATTATATGCTTGGGAAATACTCACACCAGACAAATCAGCACAAGCCGGTTTTTGCGTAATTATTTTGGTGATGGTGTTCGATGATAATATCAATGGTTGCTACTCAGTAAATTTATTGAAATCAATTGACGTTTGATACCACAGCATACCACGAAGCTCACTTTACAAAACGAAGAATTGAAATATTAAATAATAGTTGCAATCAGATTGATTTATCGTGATCGTTCAAATATGAAGGTGCTACCAAGTAAGAGTCAGAGACATGCGGGAAAACGCCTAAAGATCAACTGTTGCAGCAGATAAAAAGACTGTTCATCATTGGTAGGAACTGGCCGTGCCCTTATTCCCTTGGTTTGCAAAATATTCACCATAATTCCAATGTAAACTGTGAAGATTGGGTGGACTCGACAAGAAATTTTGCCTTGAGTAACTTTGATATATCCACATTGCCGCTGTGTACAATAAAGGCCTCTTGAGGTCAGATTACAATCACTTGTGTATCCAATACCAACATCTTATTCTAACACAAAATTAATATCCTGAAAAAGAAAAAATCCCAGGATTTGACAATTCATAGCAGCTGCAATAAAAACCCCCTTTTCAATACAAATGGTGCCTATATAAATGAAGCTCACGCCTATTGCTCTTTATTGGACAATAAAGTGGCTTATTCGATATCCTGACCAAAATGGGGAACGTACGTGTGCACGATTGAAACGCACTTGAACGTAGTAGCTATAGTCCACAGATAAAAACATTTATTGAATACCTTATTATATACCGTTACTGCACATTTTATATCATTGCAGATAGAACTGAAGCAGATGTACAAGTTCAGGATCTTCCTGGATGAAAGCTACTCTTTTGGTGTGCTCGGTGAAAATGGCCGGGGTTTGACCGAGTTCTACCAAGTTGACGTGAGTTGATACTTGTTATGTAGTTGTTCTTACTACCTTTTATTCGCGTATCTTAGTAAATGTTACTCGTTACAGTCTGTACTCTCAAAAGGTATAACACAGTAACATAAGCATGACGACACTTGCCATGACACGTTACACCCCCTAGAGATGTGACTTTGGCATGATAACAGTTACCATGTTAACAATAACCATGGTGACTGTAACCATGGTAATACTAACACGTTGTTACCATGGTAACACTAACACGTTACACCCCTACAGAGACGTAACGTTGACATGATAACAGTTACCATGGTAACACTAACCATAATAACGGTTATCATGGTAATTGGTAAAACTAAACCCGTTAAACCCCCTAGAGACGTAACGTTGACATGATAACGGGTTCCATGGAATGCTCCTTGGGATCAGTGGGCGGGTTTGCCTGCGGTTCCTCCTTCGTAATCCGGCATCAGAGACTGTTAGGGGCTGGTTATGTGTTCTCGGCTTCCCTTCCACCCCTCCATGCCAGTATGGTCATCACAGCCATGGACTTCTTCGAGAAAGGTGATTTACTGATTTGAAATAATAAATTGCTTCATCTTTCTTAAAATTTGGTGACATCGGATGATGACTTTCATGTTTCCTCCATTTTGTATGTTACGTAATTTAAGCAAAAAGTTTCGATGAATGTTAGTTGCTTCAAATTTCAGACCTTTAAACTTTTTCAGACCTTTTCACTCGGTTGGAAGAGAACTGCAAGTTGGTACAGCAGGAACTTGAAGCAGTAGATACAATAGTGATAACAGCTGACCCCCGGTCACCCTTAAAGCATGTCAGACTTATTGATAACAATGACGAAGATAATCTCAAGAAAATCTGTGCTGTGGCAAGAAATTCTTCCAAATTACTGGTAACCCAGGTAAAATGTTCAATTCCAAGATCAAATTGAGACTATTCTAAATACAGTTGTGTACATGGCCGTGTAGCTCAGTCGGTTAGAGCGTCGTGCTAATAACGCGAATGTCCTGGGTTCGAGCCCCAGCGTGGCCAACGATACTTTTTCAAACTCGATAGAATAATCAAGGATGTCTTTTCTTGTGGAGAATCACTAGCTTCTACATCAATTAGCGATTAATTGAATGGTTTTAGGCCAGAGAAGAACACTTAGCTCTCACAACAGCCTGCTACACTACTACAGAGCTGTTCCCCAAGGAACCTAGGTGAGTTCACTTGTTTGTGTAGTTCATGATCAATTGATCATTTGGACGAGATGTTCCACTTTATCTCCCCAATCACTCATTTGTGTGTTCATACGCGTGTTGTGGAACTGGTTTTATGTGCATTACATCTTTACATGAATTTCAGTTCACTATTTCACATTATTTTCTCCTACCTGTATGTGTTTATGCGCAGTGCATGGTTTACTTTGTCAAATTTTAGATCGGGGTCTTACCTCATAATACATCACATTAACTTCTCAAATTTTAAATTCATCGTGCATAGTGATTATATAACGAAACTGCTTTTCAATTCGAAAGAAATCACCGCACTTTGTAGCAAAATCAGGTGGTTTTCCCAAAGAAACTGATTGAAATTCAACGTTATTGGAACGCGCGAAGAATATTTTCTTATTTGTTGGCACTCAGCGCACGCGTGTATTTTTTGGAAGGTTTTGTGATTTTACGAACACATGATTTTGTAGCTAGGCTAAGCTAAAAGCTTTTTAACTGTCATTCTGTCGAAATGCTTAGGGTCTGATGCAAAAGAAACTCATCCAAAATTTTACCGATCGGATGCTTTTAATCCTTTATCCTGCGTTGACAAGGGTGAGAATTTGTATTACTTACTATACAATCATGTATGTAACGGTTATAAATCAATTCATCGATTCGAAACAAAACAAAATGTACATGCACTGAATATGTGACAGTTTTTGATACAATTTATTATCATATCATTTGTATCCATCTCATCATAAACTTAGTTTTTTAATCGAATTCTCTCTATTATATCTTTCAAATATTTGACTACATTACTTGCATGGTACCTATAATTGAGGTCCGTATCGCCTTCTGAAAGCCGTAGGTCTGAGATGACTGCGCTATTAAATTTGAACTCATTAAACAACAGAAATTCGCACTCTGGGCTGTCAGTAACTCCACGTTCAATGTTTCTTGATTGATCTAATTCCTCAGAGCATTTCGGACACTTCGCAATGCATTCGTTTTGGAACGAGTCCCTGTAAACTCTAAATTGCTCAACTTCTGACTGAATTCTATCCCTTCCCAGTTCGTCAATATGCTGATCCAGCACATTGTTAAAATGTCGGTATAAACGATCTTCTATGAACATGAAATATGAAATTTTGTCTCGTGTCATCTGCGAGATTTCTCTATTTACTTTCTTCCCTGATACCTTCTGACTTATATACACAATGTCAGACATGTTCCAATTCATGTAGTGTTTAAGTACAACCAAAGATTCATCAATCCTTTCCGTTATCATAACCAAATCCATTTCCGTGTCCAACATAGCAATGAAAGCATCCGCCTGATCTGTTATATTCATACCCGCCACTGAATGTTTGAAAGTTCCCCACCCCAGGTCCCTTGTTGAACTGTATATAGGCCAACATTCTGGGTTTAGCTGGGTTTGTGCTGGTGTCATGTTACGACAAGATTGCGCGATGAATCGGTTGACCAAATCATCGAAGGTGCAGTTGCTTACGCAGCTTTCCTGCATACGTTGCTCAATCCCGTAAAAGGTGAAGGCGGATAGAAACCTACTGACCGGATCCCGTAGTACTGTAGTGTAGAAAGTGGTGGATTTAGGGAGGACCTTATGTTGGAGTTCCGGGTTAAAGACGCAGTGCTGCGTTTGGATGTTCCACGACTCTCCCGAACGAGGGGGAAGCAATCGGGGGATAACCTCAGTCGTGAGTCTCAGGAGGTTTTTGAAGGGTTTAACCACGAAGTTGAGTTTGTGGCGTATACCGTACAGATAGAAGGTAGTTCCGAGCGTTGATGAACCTGTTTTGTGAGTCTTGATGAAGAGAAAGTTCGTTTTAACTTCGGGATTATTCGTTTTGGGGGTATGATTATCGGTTTCGGATTGCTCGAATCGTTCATGATTACTTTTCAGTTTGTCTGAACTACTTGATATATTTCTCATGTGGTGGAGGGACACTGTATTCATGTTGATTGGTCGGGTAACATTAGATGACAACCAGTCTCGTGTGTAGATGGTGTAGAGTGTGACAAGTAAAGTCAGTACGGCTGCCACACGCATCCATGTTTTCATTGAAATATCTTCTCAAAGTTCACTGTGCATTAAAAAGTTGTTATGGCTGAACAGCCGGAAATGTGAGGAAATTAAGTCTAATTGATATCTAAATGTTGAGATTTCATTAGTTCAAATACATATGCAAGTTCGTGCAAATGACCAATACAGCAATCGTAAAGAAGTAACATGCACTAAACATCAAATTCGTTATTCAAAATCATGAAAGATCAGCAATATAAGTACGCACATTCAGCATACACAAAACAATGAAATGTAGACCTTATTAAACCGTCACCCCGCTATGTGTAATATGATTCCCTTCAATTGCATTACACAGTTATGTAATACAATACAGCATTTTATTTCCTGTTTCATGCTCAAGTCTCAACATTCCTTTCTTGGTGCGGACATGGCTGTAATTTTAAAGTTTGAGTTAGGGAGCTGGGCTCACTTCGCTTGACCAGATTACGGAGTCCTGGGGCGGAGCCCCTGGCGGGGCTAGGGGAGCGGGGGCCCCGGAAGCAGGGGTCCAGGGGCTGGCTCCCTAACCGGGGGTTAGGGGGGCGGAGCCCCCAGAAAAAAAAGTCATATTCCTTTGACTTAGTCACTCAATTTACTCATAGGCATAAGAAAATTGAATTTTGCAAGCTTATGCATTTCATTTAACGCATCCCAGAAACATGACACCAAACTAAAAGAAGTAACTGAACAATGATGCGCGCGCTCCGGCTAGCACGTGAACCACTTTTGCTCCTTTATAAAATTTGTTGCGCGTGCAATGTTACAGTACTTACAAAGGGTTGATAAATCGATAATTATACCCCTCCTAAGCTTGTTTTAGCGACCGTGTTATAAGTTTTGTTTTACCCCTCCCAAGCTTGTTTTAGCTACCGTGTAAGTTTGGTTATACGGTCTCTACTGAGTTACAGTGCAAAAAAGCTTAAAATGAAATTTGATTTTTATAAAGGAGCACTCAAAAATCTACTAAAGCGTTGAATCTGCATTAGGTATAAACATTGAAGGTCACCAAACGGGTGAAACTAAGTAACTATAAATGGTAGTTGTAGGTAAGAAGGTAAAAGTGTACCGTGAATAGATTAAATGATCAACACATAACAATAAAAGCATATTGTGATGACTAACAATAGCTCAAGAGGTAGTTTTCTAACATGGGTAATGGTGGTGTTAATACTTTATGAAAACATATAAAAGCACATTAACTGATATCTTAGCTGCACATTTTCCAGGAAACAATGGGTATTCCTTGAAAAAAATGGTATGTAGTTATTACTCGCGATGGTGGACATTATTTTTACGTACCAAGTTATAGCTCTATTGGTTCGTGAGTGCTCCCCGATCGAAAGGAAGGTAGGAAGGTCAGGCAAGCGGGCCAGAGTGAATAACCTCGGACAAGCCACGTAACTGAAAATGGAAATTGGAACTGAAACCTGCGATTTGCAGGGCGGTTGAAATTTTTATAGGGTGCCAGGGTGGTTGAAATGGTGAAATATTGTGAGATTGGTGTGGCTATTAGTATTGATGTCTGATATCCACTCGACAATTGACCAATCAGAGCACGAAGTGACATATCGATCTTAAACTCGGGCGCTGATTGGTCGATTAAGCGACCGCGATTTCAGGATCCTACGGGAAAGCTAATTCAAGTTCAACGTGGGTATGGGGTGTAAGCTGTGCAACTTGTGACTCGATATGATGATGTTGTGTTTGTATGTTCCCTTCCATGGATGATGTGCAGACCGAAGCATGCGATTTAACTGTACTACCCCTTCCATACCACTTTCATTCCATGACATCATTACATCACCATAGTGACGTGTTATCCGCACGGGACTCTGTACCCTCCGTTTCAGTATCCGTTTGACTGTCAACTCGGAGCTGACGCGTGATGACATTGTGAGTTCCATCAAGAAGATTGCTCGGATCATTAAACAACTCACACTCGTACCAAGCGAGACCACCGGGTCGTAGGACTGTGGGCAGTATCGAAGAAGAAGCACGACCATAAACCATTACAATTTACATGGAATGTTCAGAATAAAATGTGTTCTGGTCTGTTTTCAGTGTCTTACCCTGACCCTAACCCTAAATGTAGCCACTTTGAATGAACAGATCCACATAATACGGACCCGTCCATGTAATAATGGTCTGCTCTTTTGGATGGTGCTGTAAGTCGGCTCAACCTCATCAACTCACTACATCATGGTATGGTAATGACGTCATCCTACCCGCCTATATCTCGTGCGCGGGGTTGAGTAAGTTCCTTTTATGGCTGCTATCATGCTCGACCGAGCGACAGATGGACTATATAAGTACTGTCGTATCACAGTACTATTATTTAAATTTATATCATGCAATTATTATTTGATGAAATTGAATTGGTTTGATACTTATTATAATATTATATGTCATGTTGTGTTAAGTTGATTAATGGGGAACTTTAATTTAATGTACTTTAGATTGACCTTGTTTAGAATTACCCTGCATAATACATTTACCATATTGCCTCTAAAATCTTGAAATTATATTTTCCTGCTTTGCTTTAGGGATTTGAATTTTAACAGTGTAAAAGAAGTTCGATTTCATATCAAATATTTTTGAAAGCAATACGTTGAAAGGGAGGTAAAGCTAAAGTGATATTATGATAGTCACAAAATGCTACACTATTACGACTGTAAGACTCAGGAATTTAAATTGAATACTGTCAGAAAATGGACTTTGGAGAATGATTGGCTCTTTCCACCTGTCTTTTGACCCCCTCTCGACGTGTTGCGTCCAACTGATGAGCACATTATGATTAACCATGTTTTGCATATAACGGCGCTGTTGTACTTTGCCCTAGATTATAGTTAAAGCTAAACAATTCACTCGTTTCTTTTTTAAACCATATCCAGCAATATATCTGCAGCACCGGCTAATCAGATCGAACTCTCTCAATTACTTGCAGAATTTATAGCTGGTACTGGTGAAGTGGGAGGTTATACTGTAATTCTTTAGAGCTTTGGTCGGGGTATAATCCGATCTCATTATATGTTCGTAAACCTTCGATAATCAACTTGTCAATCGACACGCCTCGAACATTATCCAATTTACAAAATCTCGGCTTCGCCTCGAATGCATACGGCCACCACTTCGCTATGTAACCGTACTTATTAATTATCCAGTTCCTTCAGAAAAACCTTCTTCCGGACGCAACGAACAAAGTGATATCAACAACATGGTGTCTGCCATGAATCACCAGGTAATAGCAACCTTTGTATAAATAGCAATTCATCATATTGAATTAAATAATTTGAATTTCCTCGTGCACGTATTTAAGTTATTTGTTATGGTGTTTTGTATGCTCATACAGGATTAAAATAGCGCCCTGGTGAAAGGTGGCCCGTACATCAAAATAAAACAGATGAGTTGCACCCCTTATTTAGCTGGTTATATTTAGTTATATTTTATTAGTTTTACATACACCGGTTTGTAGTCTAAGAGTTCTTAGTAAGAACAATAGTGATTTCTTTTTATATTTTTGTGATTTGTGCTAGCATGGTCCTTTGAATTTACATAAATATTTAATGAAATAAGTATGCATCCAATAAACGTTTCTCAAGTTCTCTCACACAGATTACCGCCCTATAACACATCACTATTATATATCTATAGCTCTACAGGTGATTAAATAAAACTTAAAACTTATAATCATCCCGGTACGTATGTATCGAATGCTGCTTGATTCCGGTGGTGTGCTTTGCTATCGCATAGCACGTTACATAAGAGTGTGAGAGCTATAAAAGATAAGTTAAAAAAAGAATCATTGATAGCCCTCGTTATACTGGTAGATGGTGGATGGAGTGTGTGCTGTGTGTGTGTACTCAGTTCTATGATATATGTTTTATTTATATTATTATTATCTTCTTTATCAGTTAGTCTATAGTTAGAGGATTATATATGCAAATGCAATGATTATATACGATGCTGTTTCACTGTAGTGTATCCTCTACAAGCATGCTGCCGACCTCTCCTCTCTTCTGTTTATTTATGTTTCGAGATAGTCTCCAGGAGAGAGACCATTTTGTTGTAACTTTCGATCGAATGCATCCCTCGGTGGATTTTTGTCTTATCCATGTGTTTATCCAGTGATCTTTTGCTGAGCAGTATGTGGTATCAATATCTTTTGAATGTTTGAACGCAGCACTGGACCAGTTGTACCCAGAAGCCTACAAATAATTGAAGATGATTGTTGCCACAGTTACACGGTTGGCTTGAGAACGAAAACTTTCACTTTGAAAGTATAAAGCCTACAAATTATCCATGATTGCACATGATATAGAGAGTGGGCTATATTTTTTCCTGTTCCCAATCGCGTTTTTGTTTTACAAAAAGGCATTGAGAAAAGGTTAGCAGAGATCGTGTATTTTGGGGGTTGTATACCTTTACGCGTACTGTTAAATCTGAAATAGGTGGTGCTGCGCGCGACCGTTTGTCGGTGGTGGTGGTGGTGGTGGTGGTTGGTGGTACTTTCGATCAAGCATCCAACTGCCTTATAATATCACTCGCGTCGGAGTTTGGTGTAGTGGCATCCTTTGCGTTGTGGGTTGCAGCTAGCTATTACAGCGTTGTAAATATTTGAGTTCAATGCTCTGCTCTGTTCATTCTGATGTTGAAATTAATTCTCTCTCAAAAATTTAACAATTCTTAAAAATTAAATCAAAGCTTTATCAATTTTCACGGAATCAATCAAATAATTGATTGGATTTCAATCACATACTCATTTGGCTTTCTTTAAGTAGCGGGCAATTCGGGCAATTTACAATGGGCAGTATTAGTGCAATCAGTTATGAATGATCGGTCTCGGTCCAATATTGATAATAATGATATATCTGAATCTTTTATCTAAATCTTGTTCAGTAAATATTATATTGTGTACAGTATCTCAATCTTGAAAAACAAGATTGGGGTAAAACGATAAAGAACATTGCATCAGTTTGATATCTGCAACGCAACACATAAGAAAACGTAACGCGTAAGGAAAACGGTGATCGTAGTTATGAAACTCTGAATGGCGCGCAACTAAACGAATCTTCAAAGAGTTCTACGAAATGGCGGGAACGCGCGCGCGAACATTTGGCACGTGGAACAAAATCGCCCACGTGATATTTTTATCTGCGCGCGTCAATTGAAACTTTTAGGAGAGGAAAATATATAGCACCCGCATAACAACGAAGATTTATAAAATTGATTCAATGATGTTAGTATTGCGATGTGAAGAAGCGCGATTGTATCATGATTTGGATGGTCACTTTTATGCTTTATCGTCAACTCATCATTTCAGTAAATAAGTCGGACAACGATTGTCGATCAAATGACGGCGTGTTTTAATACCAGCTCCAGGGAACAGGAAATTAAGCGCCTGCATACGGGAACAACGGGCACAAGAAATAAGCCTGCAGGCGCATTTCTTGTTCAATTTAGGAGATAATTGTTCATCCTAATTGTTCAAAATTGCTTGTGTACTTGACCTAAGTATTTCATTAACGTTTCGCCGTTTCCTCTTATTTTCAAAACAGTTTCCTTCTGTAATATTCAGCCTCTGTAAAACTGTAATATAGTGCTGCAGATACTAAGAATCTTCTTAGTTACTTAATTAGGAACCATTAGACTTTATTTTCAGGCTCAACAGATCCTTTGCTTCTTAATTAATTACTAAATTAGGACCATGGCACTTGATCGCGACTTGTGGCTGTGCATTGTGCAAGGACCATTTATAAGTTTCGCAGATGACTGCAGTCTGCACTTTCGTAACAATCTTTAGGCCTGAAAATATTATCATGACTAATGACTATTGACTTCTACTAAATGATGTTCGAATTCGATGATACAACTATTTAAAAGAATCCTTATGACTGAGAGATGCTTCTTAGAATTGCTTGCATTTGCTATCTTGTATAGAATATCCTCAGTAACTACTAACTGTAAACTGGCGTATAAATAATAAAACTAACATCGCCAATATCCTCCGGGTTTTAAAATTTATGTTAAAACTAACTCTTTCCCTTTCCCTTCACAGTGAGCTGATGGGGCAGTATGGGTACCGTCGTTTCACAACCTAACCCTAACATCGCCACTGCAGCCTGCCTAGCCCTACACACAGTCGATAACCCTCCTCCAAAGACTTCCATCGGACCTATCCGGATTGAGGTTTGTGGCTTTAATTTGAGTTCTGACTGGTAATTTTATATTGAAAGTATTGCTATAATTTCTGTTTGCGAGACAGGTACATTGATACCTGTCTCAGTTTATTGCAGTGCCCTGTTATATTGGGACCAGTCTGTTTTCCTGTTGACACTAGTCTGCTCTAAATCTACTGCTGCACTGATACCTGTTGTTATTCTGCTGACACCAGTATGTTGTTCTGCGGACACCAGTCACCTGTTCCGGTAGACACCAAACAGCTGTTTTGCTGACAGTTGACACCACTCTGTTGTTCTGCTGACACCACTCTGTTGTTCTGCTGACACCAGTCTGCTGTTCTGCTGACACCAGTCTGCTGTTATGCTGACACCAGTCTGCTGCTTTGCTGACAGTTGGCACCAGTCTGCTGTTCTGCTGACACCAGCCTGCTGTTCTGCTGACACCAGTCTGCTGAGCTGCTGACACCAGTATGCTGTTCTGCTGACACCAGTCTGTTGTTCTGCTGACACTAGCCTGCTGTTCTGCTGACACCAGTCTACTGTTCTGCTGACACCAGTCTGTTGTTCTGCTGTCACCAGTCTTCTGTTTTGGAGACTCTGGCTTATTGACTTGCTGACACCAGTCTCCTGTTCTGCTGACACCAGTTTGCTGTTCTGCTGAAGCCAGTCTCCTGTTCTGCTGACACCAGTCGGTTGTTCTCCCGACACCACTCTGCTGTCCTGTTGAGTGTTATTAACACCAGTTTGAGAATGCTTGTATGTCTAGTTGGAATTTCGCATGTTTTCATGAAAATATTGGAGTTTTAACATGTGCAATTTGTGTAATACGATCACTTTGCAGGGGTATCAGGTGCAAGGGCACACATATGTAATTTGATGTTCTGTGGCACCATTATAATTTTGTAAAAGTAAGGTTCTGATTTAATACTTTAATACAATCCCACGCATATTTCTACGTTTTAAAATCACATTTTATTAGTAACCAGTAACACGATACAGTCCTTGTTACTTATTTGCGTCGAACTATTGCCCTGTTGTGATGCTGGTGAACGGTTTTAATTGAAATTTTGCAGAGTTCGTATCCAAATCTTCCAGAATTTACGATAGTTGGCGTAGCTCTCTTTTCTCTCCTGGTACTAAATACGTATTTTATTTCATCTAATATGCGTCATATTATGTAGCACTGTAAGGTGAGTGGTTTTAGTACGTGCACCGGCTGTTAAAGTTTCAAACAAAAATCTCTTCTTGCCGGTCATCGGACCTGGCTTTAAACTTGGTGCGCTTATGATGTCGTAATATGATCATGATCTCAGAAGAAAACTGGGGAAAAAGCTTTTCATCTCCAGAAAGCCAAAGCTTTTCATCTCCAGAAAACCAAAGGGAAATTTATGTTTATTGTTTGTTATCAGAATAATAATATGTTAAAACGCTAAGTTTTTTAGCAGAAAATCATAACAATTTTGTAGTTGTCGGTTGTTTTTAAAGAACAAACGCGTTGATTGCTTCTTTGAACTTTTGAAAAGTGCTGGTTGTTTTACTTTTAAGAGCCATTCATGCGTTTCAAACACAAATCATCTGACATAAAATCATCACGCCTTCACTTAAATAATGCTTACCACCGAATATTACGACGCATCCTTAAGAATATTCATGCTTACAATCGATGCTTATCTCATTAAGTACTTACTTACTTAAGAAGTTGAGAAAGGACATTCCCAGCAGTTTTTTGTTTGATGGTTGATACTTTGTTGATGTTCATCTAGGCACGGTAGTCGGTCACCGCTGTAAAGCATCGAATTGTTGTCTATAAATGTCTTCTAATTCGGTCTTTTTGAGTTGGACCACCGGCCGTTTGATTTTTGGAATGGAACAGATAAAGCAAAAATACGTGATCAAGTAGGAATATTGATACGCATACATGATCAACAACCTTTGGCGTGACCAACTTGATGATATTTTGATCGCATGATTATCCAGTATCAACACCTTTGTATTTTTATGCTGCGATTTGTCCTTCGTTTAGAATTTTATTGGCTTAAATTGTCTAAACTTTCTTCATTCAGAAAACAACAACAGGATTAATATTTCAACTCTGAAAATGTCGCCTTTTGAGACTCTAATTGAGCTTTAAGAAATGACGGGTTTCACGACCCCCCGTTCCATCGGCTCCTACTCTCCCCCGGTCTTCGTGGGGACCAGATGCCGGCAACGCCCTACTCCCCCTAACGAGCTGGCAGGGAAGGGGAACCTGCACCCTGCAGAGAGACGGACTGCTAATAGGGTACGCGGTCTCATATGGGACCATTCTATTTCATGATATTAGTACGGAGGGGGATGCCATTTTAGGCCATCACATCATATCAGAAATCTCAAAATGGCCCCTGATAAATATGGCCTTTGAATTATTTATTTCTGTTCTCAATCAAATGCTTAATTACTGACTTAATGATCCTAACTTGATTTAAACTGTCCCTGGTCCTCTTCTGCCAGCATCAGCATGAGTACTGAAACACAATATTATGCAGACATTTGACCGCAATCCGTGAGATATCTTTGCAGAAAGTACGATTGTAAATGCTTCGCTACTAAAGTACTAAAATGGTTTTAACAGAGGAAAAGTAATGCTTGTTAATAATGTGCCACACTTTCCTCCTTTTAATAGTGAAATGGATCGTTTTTTCGTGTGTATTTTAAACAGAATGCTCTTAGAGTTAGATCTACTCTTTGCGTTTACTAATAAGATGGCTGATAGTAAATCATCCGTCGTCCGTGGAATATAATTCGGTGGTCTAAAACTTCATGATTTGGGCCAAATGTGCAAATAAGCGAATTTTTGAGGCATATTAACATAGTATTTGGACTTTCAGATGACCTGCATCATGGTTCTCGGCTCATCTAGCTCAAAGCGATTGCTCCATTTTAATTGTTGAAATTAATTATTATGTTCAATGATTTGATGAACAACTTAGATGATCACGAGAGTAGGAAAATTTTGTTAGGGTTATAAATAGAACAGGTCCATAGGCTTTGTAAAGCACGAGAATTGGACAATATTCAATGCAATAAAGTAATGACTTCGTCATTTATTTGTGATTTGACGATCACTCGAAATTGTTCATGTTTAATGATTGTTGGTTCGAAGCATTCAATTTTGCATAACAATTCGAATATTTAATTGTTTAATAGTAAACAATGTTGAATATTAATAATAATCTTCATCGTTTCGATGGATCGTTAATATTCAATTTATGATTCTTGCTAATTCGCTTCAACTTCAAGCTTATTCAAAATCGTATTATACACGAAAGTATGGAATAAGACGTACAGTTTGAAACTTTTCACTTTTTGAGGACTTCCTGTCGGCAGTTGAGCTTCAAGAAAGGAAATTAGCAAAAAAGAAAGCCACAACATCGAACGCAGATGATACCAAGAGCAAAGTAAACTTGAGGTGAGTTTAACACATTTGGCTGAAAATTCACGTGCACGATCGACGCGCGCGCAAATCGTGCACGTGAATTTTCTGCCAAACGCGCGCGCACGAGACGGCACGATTTCTCCTTTCATTCTATTAATTCTCGAACTATCATTCGCGTTGTTTAACCCTGTATTCTTGTTGATGCTCGAATATTCGTTTTCCGTTAACTTTTCAAATCTAAAACCTATACTTTTTGTTACTCCCCCATCTTCTTTCATCACTTCAATCTTTCAACTTTTCAATAGGAAATTTGCTGGTCAATGATCATTGTTGTCAAATGTCATTCAAGAGTTCAAAAAGAAGCGATTGATCAATGCCAAATGACTAAATGAGTGTATGGGACTTGATCGGGAACGCTCATGGCCTCAGTTGTTCTCCATCAAGGACACATGGACTCAGTTCCAATTCCACTATTCAAGAATCAGTGATAAACTTTGAAATCGAATCAACTTTCATAAACTCAGACTCGGATTCCGATGACTCAGACGTTGAAATTCCTTCTCAGAATCATCAGATTCTTTCACCTCACCACTCATCTCCCCACGCATCTCGCCACCCACCTCACATCAAACGAGTAAGTACTCTTTTTTAAACGTCTTGATTTTCTTTAAGGGACAGCAGTTCTGAAGTGACATGGGGAACAGAACATATTTTCACGTACAACGACACCGTGGCTGCCTGGTCGAAACTAGAGCAGCACGCACAGAAGAGAGTTTGTCATGAACCCTACATTGGACGGGATGGTATAATCTTCACTGGAAACTGAAAAGTTCCATAAATTGCTCAACTTTCTGAATGGAAAATTGCTTGATCAATTTCAATTTATATTTCTGTTTAATGGTGTAGAATCATAAAAAAAGTTACTTCACCTCTCAAAACAAACCATGACCAGGATGGCAAGACCCGTGTACGAGGAACATAAAACAGACAGCTGTGGTAGCTAAGAAGGAGTCAGATAAGAAGCTGGTGGATGCTTGGCTCCGAGCCAAGACACCAAGACCCAGCACTGCCCAGAGCGATACTGTGCCTGACTTCGATGATACAATTGAAGAAACACAGGTATTTTCTCGAATTGTTGAATGGTATTTGCCTCTCTCATAACGGGTCAAGAAACGAAATGAAGAAATGCCAGTGTTGTCAATATTTAGCTGACTCCAGATAAATAAAAGCCGTGATCTGATGCAGGGTGAGGGTGAGGAAGGCACAGCCACGTGTTACATCTGCGGGGAAGGCTTCCTGAGGCTGATCAGGTGTAGGGTGTGTGGGAGGTCCATACACACCCCCAAATGTGTGTACACCGAGACAAACGGAGACCTCATAGTCACTGCCACATCCTTCAGATGTTTATCAAGTGACATCCATTCATCCAAGGATTTTAGATATTTCTCTCCTTTCCATCTTTTAAAGGATTAAAATTTTAACATCTGCCTGAACTTCCCACCTGACTGTTTCCCCTGTTCTCACACACATCTCCTCTCCAGATGTTTCACAACAGACTTTGTTTGGTCGTGTCCGGACTGTGAGAATCTGCTGGGTCTTCTGACAGACGAGGAAATGATAGAACTCATGGAGGGCTTCGATGCCCTCGATGTGGACTGCGGTAAGGATAAAATTGTGATATTCAACCTATGAAGCTCAAGTTTTCAACCTTTGAACCTCATCGTATTTGGTTTCAATGTTCTCGAGCATTACTTTCTCTTATAGCTGGATCAGGATGAATGAACCTATTTTGTTCCCCAAATCTTCTTCGTATGTCAAAATAATAATTGAAACCCTGCCAACTCAGATTCGAGGATATCTCTTGACGATTTCCTGAAGTACAAACACAAAGTCCACAAAGCTAAGACCCATAAACCAATGGAGCTATCTGAAGTTGAAGCTGCTATTGAAGAGGTCAGTCATAGTTTAAGATGTGGCAAGAAATGGGTATTGGGTGTGGCAAAAATAAATCGATTCTTCTGTCTTCTTCATTTATATTGTTAATCCATGAACCGAGTGCAATTAATAAAAGAATTATGTTTCTGCATTGATTTATAAAATTTCTTTCGGCAGTTCCAAAGATTGGACAAGCCTCAGTCTGGAATGGTGGACTGGTGGTCTTTTGTCGATAGCCGAATTGTGGAAAAACTCAGTGACCGATCAAAGGTGGGTAATTTACACTCATTTAGAAATTATTCGATCCATAAAATTAGTGATTCCTTGTGCAACTGCATGGCTCTTTAATTTGAGTTCTTAAAATTCCACCATTTTCAGTCCGAACTAGTTGCCTGTCTCACTCCCCTTGAAGTGGCCGAAGCGAAGATGTTTTTCCGCTCGTTTGACGCTGACAACGATGGGAAAATAACCCTGCGGGAGGCGGAGAAGGCTTATGAAAGATGGTTCGCCAGTCTGTGGTCCAAAGTTTTGAACTGAGTTGCGAAACGATCATAGAGGATTCAAAATAAATTTTAATGGACATCTGAAAGTGCGCTATTATGTAATTTCATTTGAACTTGTAGCAGCAAAATAATTTCAATCAAATGAACTGCTACAGCTATTTTAGGCCTTATTAATATTATTTGCATTGTATCACCGATCTGCCATATTCTGTAATTTCCACTTCTTCCCAGCTGCTCGGACTCTGTGACAGGACCTAAACGGAACCCTGAGCTGAGTAAGAGAGTGGGAGAACATGTGAGGGTCAACGTGAAGATATTCATGGAGGCAGACGTCAAGAGACACGGGCAAGTCTACCAATGATGTCATCCTTCTGAGAAATGAGAGAAATTTTTTTTGGGGACAAATTTACTTTTAATTTTCCCATTTTTGTTCCCCATACCCCAATTTGTTCGTCTTTGTATGGATATGCTACTCCTTCCCCTGAAATCATGGATCTTGCTTCATCCGTTAATTAAGTTACTTTTCCCTCCTCAGGCAAGTGAGTTGGTCCCAGTTCCTGAGAGACCAGTCTATCTACATCCTGGCAGCCAGGAGGAACGCAGCAAACCTCTACAAGATAAAGCCAACAGAGGAGGAGCTAGAAGTTATTGCCAGTGAAACGCACTACAGTGCACCTTCAACTTCAAGTTCACCAGTAGAAGGAGACCAGGAATAGAGCACCAGAGTAACGAAATTATTGTCCACCTGTCCCACTAAGATAGAAGTATCTTTCCGGTTCCCCACTCCCCATGGGCAATAACTTATCGATCGCCTTTGGATTCCGACTATTGACTTTGAGATTGTACCCCAAACCCCATGATATACGATGGTATCTACATTTTTTGGTTGTTGTGATAAGGATTGTTTAAAACTGTTCTCAATCGCAAACACGATTTGAGAAATAGAATTAGATAGAAATTAGAATTTTCTACCGCTTGCATGGTTTGTATGATTATTAGAGATTTGTACGAAATAAGGATTTTTTACTTGGAGTTCTTCCAAGTTTCCCCTCTATTCAAGTGATCGTTTAGTTCAAATATTGTTTAGATTTTGGTCAATGAAGCCATGAATTGATTTAGGAATCACGATGAAAAGATTCTTATCCCCCTTTCCAAACGTATTCAAAATGATGATGCTTAGTCTACGAAGATTTGCTGTATTTACGTTTCGACAATCCTATTTGAGAATCCTATTTTCTTTCGTCACGCCTTTTTCGATCACTGAGACAGCGCGCAATACTTTAAAGCACACTTGCAACTGTTTCAGCACTCGTAAAGCACGATTTCGACTGTGGTGCGCAGTGTTCATGCCATTTTCAATGAATTGCATGGAAATTTCAGAGTTCAAATTGAACAAATGAAAGACTTTCATTGATTAAAAACGTTAAATTATGATAAAGATAACGACTAAATAATACTAAAAGGAACTGTTTACAAAATATTACTTGAAAGAATTGTAATAAGTCTCAAACGAGTACATCTTTCGACTTATTTGTAATTACAGCGTTTTTCTCATGTAATCAGAATAATGCACCTTGAAATTACAAATTGACGGTGCTACTTACAGATTCAAGTCATGCTTCAGTTTGTTTTGCATTAGGGTAACGTTGGTAATAAACTAAAACATTGACTAATATGAATTGCTTAAACATGTTTATTGTGAGTTAAAATTACACAATTCCTCCCACTTGGCCTTTGGCCAAATAATTTTTTGGTATTTACAATTAAACAGCACTTAACAGATTGTCTTGATCAAATATCTGTGTTATCAAGGCACGAAGACCTTGAACCTGAATTAACTATCAGTATTCCAGATTTCGTATAGAAAATAAATGCAAAATAAGTCACTTTATAGAACAAAGTGCTTTATAGAACAAAGTGCTTTTGAAGCTAAGCATCAAATTATTTTTATTGAAAAACAGTTGTGTATTACTTGAAATTGTATCTAAATACACACTTGACTTGGGTGTTGATAAAAATATCATATATAAAGTACACGAACTTGTCAAATTCAGAGAATAATTATTAATAAATCGATCATAATAGAAAATCTTTGTCAAATAAAATGATGTCCATCAGTAAAGCTTCTTCATTCGTTTCAAATTCACTTGCTTCCACTTTGGCATCTTTTCGAAATCGGGCCGGATCATTGCAAATACGCTCTGAAAGAAATTTCAAATTTGACTTAAATGTTTTATAAATCAGGTCTTTTGGATACCTAAAAAAGGGGCGGGTAAAAAAGGGCCCGTTTTCTTGGCCTAGTTGCAGCACTAAATCGGCGACGCGGGTTAAAAGTCGGTACGTGCGCGCTGCGCGACGTTAGAAAATTTGAGGCGAACGCCGCGCGCGCAGTGTGCGCGGCTGAAAAAGGATTATTGATATCCAGTTTAGGCTTCAAATTATACCTTGCGCGCTACGCAAAGCAATAAAATTTCCCGCTTTTTATTCTCACAGTTTTCATCGATTCAGAAGGACCACTGTAAATATCATTCATCAGTTGTTACTTCTATCGCATTCGTCTGACTTATCCGACGTGCCAATGAAGTGCCAGGCTTGGTATTTGAGTCTGATACTAGAGAAAACGGTATTGGTTTAATGTAGCGTCTCTGACCAGTGCTGAGTGCTATCGAGGGCTGAAGGAATCCGCAGAAAAACACGTGTGTTATGTGTGAGCTAGTCACTGCAGACGATCATTCACATGAGAACAGCAGCTTCAAAACAGTCACAAACAACCGCTGATTCGTCATTTAAAACAGACAGCTTTGAAAGGTTTGATCAGAAAAATATTTCCTGTGTTTGGCTTTGGTTGACGCGGAAAATGTCTTTTAAGATAAAATAAGGAAATGAAGCTCCCTCTCAGGATTGGAATGTGTTGTCATATTATATCTGATAGATAGCAGAGGTTTCACTCGAGAATAAAATGCTAAATTACACGTCACAAAGAGCTAGAAAAACTCTTCCATCGGCTCATCGGTAAGGTTTGTTCACCTCACAAATTATGTGTAATGGAAGTGTGTTTGATATGGACCGATTCTTAGAACTACTATGTTGAGACCGAACCGCTTTGAGCTACACACGAATATTTTCCAGACTGCTGTGTTTTTGTTTTTTCCAGAAAACTATTATAATTACCAGGATGTACATTTTAGAATAAATATACGTAAAAAGTGAATATTATGCTTTTATGCAGACAGATTTATCAACGAAATCCCGATTACTCGGGTTTACTTTAAGTACAGCCTACCAGGACTGCAAATGGGTGTATTAAAGAATTCAAGAGGCATTGTTTGGGACTTAATGAGTTGTGGAGAAGAGTAAAGAACATTCAGAGCCCCAAGAAGTTGTGAAGTTGCTATTATCATCATCTGACAGGAGGGCTCAAAATGCAGCTGCTGAATGCTCTAAATTCCAACAAGATGATAATCGATGGCGTTTGATCGATATAAGGTTTTCATTGTTAACGCAGGATTCCCACTTTGATTCTAATCGATCAAGACAAATATGAGAACTCATCTGACTGATGTTTGTCATAACAATTATCTCAATGCAGCCTATTCAATAGAATCTGACATAGGTATTCTGAATTCTCGTTGTTAAATCCTACAAAGTTTTAAAGCTGCAGGGGTCACACCAACAGCTGCTATGAGCGCTGTTATCTCGCGCGCACTGCCACCACACTCGCGCAATCAGCACGTGGTACATGGTACACTTATACACTTACAAAGAATTCCTCATCAGCGCGAGGTATACTTACAAAGAATTCCTCATCAGCGAGGTATACTTACAAAGAATTCCTCGTCGGAGAGGTACTCCTCCAGCTTGCTGGGGTCCACTCCCTCTGGCTTCTCCTCGGCTGTCAGCTCGGCCATGGTGTACTGGCTCTTAGTCAGCATTTTGTAGGCCGTGTTGATGGATGTCCTGCGACCACCAGCCCCGGGGATTGGAGGTGGTGCCTGGGGAGAGAGGGGAGTTAGTCACGTGTTAGGGTCACGTGATTAGGTACAGGTCACGTGGTAAGGTACGGATTATTTGATTAGTAAGATCAACCAGGGGAATGTAGCATACACACAAGTTACGCGAAAAAGGGATGTTACATATTTTCCTATCATAAGCCATATGTTTCTACTTTGAGGTGTTGTGTGACAAAGCGGCTCCGTTAAGTATGAAGTTTCAGTAAATACGGAAAATATTGAGTTTAATTTAAAGAACACATTATTGTACAAGCTGGAAGGGAAAGCTGTGTGTTATAAAGTGTTTTTTTTAATTCATATCAAAACCTTAGTGCAATGATTTTATAACATGGAATTATAAGGGCCCAACGTCAAACGTGACGCAAAAAGAACGAAGCCGACTTTCTCTTGACACGTACGTTCCCTGGTAACCTTAACTTTAATTACTGGATAGGATAGAATTAACACACCTGTTGACCTGTTTTACCATATAACAATATCATAGTTAAAAGTTACTATGCTGTTATTAAGACTCGATAGCGCTTTGGGAAGGATAAAGGGCCAAGGGCGTGGTTTAGACTTTTAGAAATAGATATGAACGTGTGTACAAGAAAGCGATTAAATCTAGTGAGCGATGAAGCGTAACCTTATGATAAAACTTTTGTCAAAAACTTTTGCCTTTAAAGAGCGGTATCTATCAATAACTTTTCAACGTTACGTGAAACAGGGACGTGGACCTGAAGATAAGAAAGAGAGCAAAAAGGAAGAAACGTACAGAAATTGATTATGGATAGATTTAAACGTTTAGAAAATGATCCTAAAATTTACCTTGCTTGTGACGAATTTGAGGATCTCCTCCCTTTCGTTCCAGAATGGGAAGAGCGTAATGAAGTCCATGGGCTCGTGTCCAGCCTCAATGGGGTACACTTTGGGGTTCTCAGCCAACATCATCTCTGTGGAATAGGAGATGGTTGTATTGAAAAGTTGTTATCAAGAGTAAACTTTACCAGTAGAAGAAAGATCGGAATACCTAAAAAGTTTGATGTCGCTTACCCTCGACGTAATTGTTGACAGTTTCCATGGCAACCTTCTTGGTGCGTGCGAAGAGTTGCTTGGCAGACCCTGTGATCTTCTCTGCATCGTCAGAAGACTCGAACCAGCCCTGCCAGAGCCACAGCTGGTACTTAGCATCCAAGAGGAAGAGGGCGGGCTGGTTGGCACTGTACAGGTCGTCCTGTCAGGGTTGGGGTGTAGGATAGATGTCAAATTTTCTTAAAAGTCAAATTCTTAACTTTAGTTCGGGGCCAAAAAAGACGTTTTCTGACATCCGTTTTCTTGATAATATTTGCTTCGGTCTTTAATAATAAACGTTAGAAGACTTTTACAGAGGAGTTCAATGAGGATTGGATGACATATTCAAATATTCTGTGAGGAGCAAATCCTTGTCGTACTTAATTCATTGTCAATTTTCCAGCCCGTTTATTCATCAAAACACACGTTCTACTCCCATGAAGTCGAATTAGTGTTCAAATCTCAGAGCATATCCAACCACAAACAACTAATATACAATGGTAAACTATTCAGGGATGAACATATTATGTTCACTAGTTCACTAACTAAGCCTGTACATACCAGAGTTTAATAGGTTAATATTTAATAGCATAAGTAGTTTAAAATCATCTTCAACATTCTTTGCAATAATAGGCTGCTGCTCAATCCCACACGCACCAGAGTACATGATCTATGCATTTTAATAATCATCCATTATCCTCAATGATGTTTGAACCATCACATTTGGGCATTAAAGAAAGTCAATCGAAGTTAATGAAGAACTTATGATATCGAGAACCTTTCAGAATTCAGGTAACCTAGCCACTCAAGAAAAATACTCTTGTTAAGAACTAAAAAGTTAAAATACCTGAATGAAAGGGAACTGAGTGTCTCTGGATTTACCTGAATGAAAGGGAACTGTGTGTCTCTGGATTTACCTGAATGAAAGGGAACTGTGTGTCTCTGTCCGGGTATCTGTGTCTGCACAGGACCTCCTCCGCTACAAACTTCCCTGATATAGCATGGAAGTGATATAGTCGGGGCGTGTACACGTGACTGTCGATGGAGGTGAAGAGAGGGTGGTAGTCCTCAAAACCACCCAGCACTGAGATCAGGGCGGCGGGTTCTCTTCGTTCTTCAACCTGGGGTAGTTGGTATAGTGACGGACTGTTTCATGAGGTCATGGTTAACCATGAAACATGGTTGGAATGGTTGCTTTCCGGCAACTTATTGAGCAACAATTCGAATTAATGTTTCGCACACTAACATCAAACACCTAACTTTTCAAGACTCTAAAATGGCCTGCTCTTAGGCTACACTCACAGGTCTGAAGTTGAGGTCTGAAGTGGAGTAGTTATCCTCAATAAACCGGGCTGCTCTGATGGCCACATCCCTCAAATGGGGCGTAGACTTGGATCCTTGCCAGCAGTAGATGGTATCGTCTTCTGGGGACACGATAACGAAACAACCTCGTGATCGGAACGAACTCGTGCTGGGGAGGAGAGGGGAGGGTTAGCGTGGGTGGGTTAGAGTGGGGTTGGGTTAAAGAGGGGAGGGTTAGAGTGGGTGAAGGGTAAGAGAGGGTGGGTTAGAGTGGATGATGGATTGGAATGGGTGATTGGTCAGAGTGGGTGATGGGTTAAAGAGGTTGGGTTAAAGAGGGTGATGGGTTAGATTGCGTGATGGGTTAGAGTTGGTGTCCTTATCGTCATATCCCTCCAATAGGGAGTAGAGTTGGATCCCTAGAAGGTTGGGTTGCAATGTGAGACTGGTAGAGGTGGGAGGGTTAGATTGTTCGGGCTTATAAGGGTTCCGATTAGAGAGGGGTAATCAGATGTTTAAAATGTCTCATCTTGCAAAGACGTCGCAGCGGATAGACTAACGTTTAATTCATCTCTGAATGAAATTCGTAAGTTTTACAAATCCCCAGAAACGCTAAGTGGGATTCTAAGCCCGTAACTTAAACAAAAGGACATATCCACCTAGCGCTTCCTTGACACGTGACCCTACGCCTAGTACATGTTTCCTTTGATCTTCATACTCACTGGATGCTTTGTACGAGGCTAAGAGTAAGTTATCCCGACATTCTGGTGAATTACAGGCGCATTCCCAGACGAATAATTATGAGTTTGCAGGATATGGAAGAAAATACAGGATTCTTTTAACAATGGCGCTAATATGTTATAACTCAACTTACTATTATTAAAATACTAAAGCATACACCATAGATTAACAATTCAACTGATAACTTTATTGTCTATAGTCGATACAGTCTTCACAGTCTATACGTAATAATTTACACTGTGTCACGCCCAGTCTGAATTGAGCGTCTGAAAGGAGTTTTGAGACCCCTGAGAAGGCAGTAGTGTGTAATGTAATGTGTAATGTAAATTGTAATGTGTAGCCGTGCAGACTGGATTTCGGAAGAAATGTGTGTTAAAAGAAGCCGAGGATTTACAAGATTCATGGCGATATAGGCATTTAAGAAAGAGTAGATAATCACAAGGTATCATCAGAGTAAAAGTTCATTCGCATATTTTTCGTGCGCTGCAAAGGAAGAACGGTTATTAATTGAGATAATTAACTATAAGAGCAATAGAAATGGTGTCGGAAGATTGCTCTAAGAGCTTTTGTAGTTCATAGTCGCAGATCGAAATTCAGCGTTGAAGGAAATAAGGAATTAATGTTCCGTGAATACAGTAATATATGGAATCGTAAATCTTTGCTTTTATCGCGAACTAAAACCTTGAACATAGGCATGGGTAAACCTTTGTTTACACTTTACGCCGTTCTAATACCTTGAACATTACGGTTTACCATTCATTGTTCATAAATCTATAAATAACTTTATTATTTACTTTATAATGAGCACATTTAATTTCAATTCGTTCCATAGAGCTGAGATTACTCAAATAAATAAACACCGTTTTAGAATAACACAAGAATGTGCAGACACGTGCTTGAATTTTCATTGTTTACCTTCGGACTCCAAGTTTATTATGTTCATTGTGATTTGTGAATGTGAACATTGTCACTCCAATCACCTTATTCAAATATAATATGCGAACCACAACAAAATAACATGAATATGCTACATTTTATAGAATTCAATATAAATTCCCATACCAACACAACCATTAATGTTAGCTCATAAATTGTTGAAATTTCCAAATACAGCGGTTCACGTGGAACTCACAAATTGAATATATGAATTCTGGTATTATCTGTCATCTAAATGGCACAGTCAAGGCACAGAAATACCGATAATCATTCCCCACATATAATATATTGGAATATTATGTTGCTAATTGGTGGCATTCAAGAGTCGGCATAGCGTCCCCTGATGTCCAGTGCCAGGTAGCTCAGTGCCACTGTGCCACTTTGCCAGATAGTTCAGTGCCACTCTGCCAGCAAGTGCTGCTACAGTGGGAGAATATTACTCTGGTGTCGGCATAAAGTGCGGGGTGTCATAAAAAGCCCTACCTTAGTACCTTGGAATATATCAGTCCTGTCACTCACTCTTCAAGTCTTCAATTAATTGGAGCCATGCGACTACCAGCGCATTCAGTACAACACCTAGATGTCTTACTATATGTTAATTACATGTTTTATAGTTCTAGATAAAATACAACTTCTATAGTACTGAGATATTCCTTATTTCTATTGCTTTATCAATATTTGTAGTGCTTCACAGCATGTGCTTTTGGTGGTATTAGGGAGTAATAAAGGAATAATTTAGGGAAGTTTTCGGGATTACAAGAGGCTGGTATCTTCTTAAAACATGGTATCTCCAATAGAACTCCATCTATATTTATCTCATGGATCTAGAGCAAGACATTGAATCTATACAAGTTGATAGCTATAACACTTCATGCGATTTACTGAACACTGGGAACTCATTCTCCAAAGGGTTGGTGACAGCTACAAAAGGTAGGTCCCATGAATAGAATAGATAGGTAGGCGTGATGTCATTGTCGAGGGGTTTGCGTGGTGAGTTGATGACGTTTTCATTGTGATTTTATCAGCATTCAAGACCCAGAGCTAGAGATAACAAACACGAGTTATTTATTTGGGATAATCCATTTCATCCTCCTTTCTCCAACATTACAGTAAATGGAGTAAGGCGTTTGCTGAAGTTGATAGGCATTTCATTATGGAACATTAACACAAAAGCCATACAAGTACTAAGTGTAGTTACAGTTAGAACGGGATCGGGAGTTACACATTATTGCCAAATTGGGTTGAACTGTGACAGGTTGAAAGATTGGAGATAGAACTGGAGATGTAATAGGCTTGAGAATATCCATAGAACTAATTAGGGAGAGGTAACTTTTCACTCTATTAAATTCTTAAATTTAAATCCTCCCCACTCACCTTTCCTTAACTTGCAGTTAATTCTCTTCCCCACGCACCTGACTTTAACATGCAGTAAATTCCCTCACTCACCTTGCTTTAACTTGCAGTACCCACTCACCCCCTCACCTTGCTTTAACTTGCAGTTAATACCTCCACTCACCTTGCTTTAACTTGCAGTTAATACCTCCACTCACCTTGCTTTAACTTGCAGTTAATACCACCCACTCACCTTGCTTCAACTTGCAGTACCCACTCACCCACACACCTTGCTTTAACTTGCAGTACCCACTCACCCACTCACCTTGCTTTAACTTGCAGTAAATGCCCCTCCTCCTCACACTCGCCCCTCACTACAAACATCTCCACATCATCCGGCATGTCCCTCCTTGCCAGACATGGCTCCCCGTCCATAAAGTTACGTCTGTCTGATCGAACCACCATCTTACCTGCGGGGGAGAATGGAGATTGTAATGAAAGTTGTTGGGGCGAGAAACTGACAAGAACATGATGGCTGATGATGTATGGTGAAAAGTAGATGCATGTGAAATATGGCTACTGAGCATAGAAGTTTATGATCTTATGATCAATATTGTCAAAAGAATAGGCGCGGTGAAGCCAATTATAAATTGGGTATGTTTAGAAGGCGTTAAAGCGTAGAACAATAATAGTGCTTGAAATATCATATTTTGTTCTCTGTTTAGTGATATTTGAATAAAGGAAGTATCCATGCCTTTGGCAGTATGGCTCGCCATTCCCTTAATATATGATACCAACATAGAACAGTCAACAAACAATTCTCCAAATATGTGATGAAGTATAGCTCATGATTCACATCAACGCGTCGCCAGAAAACGCACAAGTATGACATATGCGATGAAAACTTCTGACTTTCGACTAAAAATATAAATATGTACATCACGTATTTCCTCCCTTTATGACAGTGGGTATAACTAAAATCTTAGTTAACCCGATTACAGCAACACTACAGGCAACTTTTGTTAGACTGGAAAAGTTTAAGCTGCAGTCTCATCAGTTTCCTTCCGTCAGAGAGTAATTATGATGAATTTCGGCGTCAATTCTGCTATAAAAGTACAGAAAGCCAGTCAATTGACTAAGTGGAAAAGAACAGAGCACCCTGTTAGAAATGCCCACCATTGAATAGGTTGAGGAAGGAAGGAGGCTCCCGGTTCTGAATGACTCTGATCTGAGGACCCTTCTCCTTGTCCAGTTCTACTGTCATGAGGGCTGTAGCTCCCTTCGAGTTTATCTCACACTCTGATCCCTGAGATAAATGAGATGAATTTTTAAATTAGAGGAAATTATGAGAAAGAAAATAAAAATCCAGCAATCAAAGGGCATTAGATGGAAAGGGATTCTAAGAATTTTTAAGAAAGTGCAAATCAAACTGGGTGTGACGTGTATACGCTTGTATGTGGGAGAGTGTACATCAATTACACAAATTAGGCAGAACAAGCACCTGCCAGAAGTAATAGGCACACCGCTTTGACTTGTTTTTCCGCACAAACCCGTCGAACTCCTCCAAGTGGTACTCCCATCGCACTACGTACCCTTCCGTCGAGTACAGCATGCTGAAGGAGAAGGAGAGGTGAGGGAAACCTTGGTCAAAAGGGTTAGAGCCAAGGAGGTGAAATAATAATAATAATAATAATAATAATGTTTTGGCAGCTTAGCCAACTCAATTCTTACATAAAAACTCTAAATCTACCCCAATTCCAAATCATACTGTAGATTGTTATTCAGTTTGGTGATTAACAAACAAATCAGTGGACCTCTCAAACTTCTATTCAGAGTCTGAGTTCGAACTGACTAATGTCAACGCGGTACGACGACCTCGTCCAAATGAACCATTGCTAACAACCTCACCCTTACGAATGACCCATTTAATAGATGATTCGTTTTTGATCTTTTCCTTCAATTTTTCAACGAGTTCTGCTCTTGCTTTCCGTTCAGCAAATGTCCGATCAGGTGCGATGTAAACTTTGGAGTACTCTTCAGAGCGTTTCAGATGCTTCGATCTTTCTAGCACCTTGGTCGCAATGAACTCACTCTGGAACTGTACTCGTAGTGTACAAGTTGATACGTCTTGTCCTATTTCGTCATCATGATGGAAATCGTTCGATTTCCTCAATAGTTCCACATAATTAGGTTTTATGGAAAACTCTAATCTATTCTCCATTTGTTTTAGTACACCGTTAAGTTCACTTTTGTAGTCGAAGAAAAGGAGTAGACAAAGAGAGGTGAGGGACACTAAGGTACAGGAGAAACCAGGGTCAAAGAAATTGAAAGAAACGATGAATTAAGCTGAGAATAATAATATAAAAAACAGCTTTCAGTGCCTGGAAGTCTTGCAACTATCATAGGGATGTTATTATCATAGGGAGACGGTTCCAAAGAATCACAAGAAAGAGGGACAGGGGTGTTATGTAATGGAGTAATGGGAAGGGTTCAACAGGGCGATGAAAGGACTTTTCATTGCAAGACTTCTTGGAAAAATACAGTTCCCTCAAACCCATAAGTATGGTCTGATATGATACTAGAGTAACCCAACCAGCACATGAATTACAGAGAGAATAATATGAGATTGGTAACGTTTACGTTATCAAAATTCAGCACTTAAATCGTTATTATGGTAAGATGGTGTGTCGACTTAGTGGGATCGTTAGTAAATTTTCATTTAGAAGTAACCATCATCGTATTATCACCAATTTACCAATTAGAGAATTACAACCGGTGCAGTATGATTCACGGTGAAGGGATTCAAGTCATGCAGCTGTGATTTTAGAGCTGAATTTTTTGGAAAGTGTGCCTTTTGATTGACTTTCCGAGAATTTTTTCATACATTTTTGAAGTTAAGGAATTTTTGATAACTTCTGTCAACGCTTGGTTCAAATTTAATCAATTGTTACAATGTTAGCCTGTTATACTATTAATAACTTGCAAAAAACGTAAGTGCGATATGTGATGCAATGAATATTTTGTTATTCCATATAATTTAGATTCATAAAATATTAAGACTCGATTAACTTAGTTGGTGGTCGCGTTTAGCGTTGATAATAAACAAAAAATTTATGATTCTATGTTATAAAATATTGTCAATATTATTGAGAAGTAGTGGTGAAATCGAAATACCATTTAATCGGTACAATAATTACTCGCTATGATTGTGACGTGCATTCCAATTACTTGAATTACTTTCGCGTAGCTTCAGTAACGAAACTATCCATGAAAAACGTCATAGAATAAACTTATTATTATCAGTTGAATATTCTCTGTCTCTGATAGCCGTCCAGATCTCATGAAACGGATGATTTGTAAATGAACTATATTAATAATAATATTATGTGACAATGGGCGAATATTTACCCATCATCAGTTACTCAGTTAACTGTACACAACATAGATCAGTCTCGGACCGAAAGTGCTGCACGCAAATTTTGACAATTTCACTTATAAAACCATTTGTGAATGTCCAATCGATACCAAAATTTGTATGGATACATTTTGTGGCATAAGACAGCGTCTGTGGAAATTTGAAGCATTTTCATCCAAAAATAAAGAAAATATTGCAAGTTGAAGTCAGTTTACAACCGAAACTGGCAGTTTCGGTCCAAAACTGACAAAATTCTGCCATATATCTCTGGTTGACATGAAAGATCTTAGAACTGGACAGTTTCCAACTCACTGGTGGTATGAACTTGGCAGGGTGTAGTTCTTGTACTCATGTACCAGCCACACTCTCACCTCGTCTGTTATTACCGTTATTTCTTCTTCGTTAGCCGTTTTAAACGTTCCTGCGGAGAAAAGATTAGCAAAATACAACAAAAATACAGGCAACTATAAGCCCCCGTTTTTGTACACAGTTGACACAGTACGGAAAGTAGTCTATATTGCCATGCATTTTAGAATTTTACTGAGTTACTGGTGAAAAGGTACCTTAAAAACTTAGTTATGGAGCCACCAACAATTTAAGAGCCACAGTGGTTTCATTCCTGACTCATGACAAGTGGGGAATGGATCTTGACTCATGACTGTGTTGCTAAGTTAAAGTTTGACACATAATATATACATATATGGGCGTTATCAGTTGTCTTTGAGTCTACGAATAACTTTCTAACAACCTTTCTTTATTAACAAGACACACACAGCGGATCAAAGCATCAACATCCCCAAATATGGTGTTTTGAAACAGTTTTATTATGTAGCATGATAATAATTATAATATCCACGCATTCCACCAACTTATTAGCTATATTTAGTGGCATATTTTCACTGACTTCTAAGAAAAAGTTTGTAGTGACAGCAGCTATCTCTCTGTCATGGAGAGTTCAATGGGTATTCAACCACTATTCCTCAACACTTTGACATGATACATGTTATGTGTTATATTATCATTTGGATATGTTGTCAATTGTTATCCGCCCAAATATATAACATTTTCTTCAACGAAAAGCTACATAGAATTTCATCTGGCTTCGCCATTTGAGGAATGAGGCACGTGAGTGTTTTCAATATACGATAAAAAGTAGCATATTTTTCCGAAACTTGGGACATGTGTGTGTACCAAACCAATAAAAACTGAGTTTATGATAGGTTTATTGACAACTGCAACCCTAAATATAGTATTTTCTTTAGGTGAAATAAGAGGAAAAAAGCTACTCTTGTCTCTGTCGTCAAGTCCGTGAGACTGTAATTTGTGCTGACACAAACTCTCATTTCTCGCCAGACGCAAAAAGCTTACACTTGAGTATACTAACTACTAAAGTACTAAGACCTCGTACAATTTAATATTAGATTTAGGAGCTTGGTTTGAAACGGACTATTGATGACATGGAACCAAGCACCCTAATAACTGTTTGATACATTACACACATACCTTCCCCAAGTGTAGCAGGATGGTAACTAAAACACTTAACTTTTCACGGCCACTTCCCACCGCTCCCACTCTAAAACTATTCACTTGTAACACTCTCATACTAGCAACACCTACTCACAACATTTAGCTATCGCTCAGATCCTAGCAGAACCCACTGTTCTGTCACATCGGCTATTCATTTCACTATAACTCCGATCCTAGCAACACCTGAATCGTACTGTTCTGTCACAAAATCTATTCATTTCACTAACACCCTGGTCCTGATCCTAGCAAACCCTGCAGTCTGTCACTTATCACTTGTCATGTGTGCAAATCACTTATCATAGCGGATCTAGCGTGTAGCAGAGTGAATCCAATATACTTTTACAGCTTTCAGTTGTTAACTGAAAGCTTTGGAACGGTGTCCAGAAGTGTAGACTGTTGAGAAGTGTGTCTGGCTTGAAAACACTCAAAATCACATTCAAAATCACATCAAATCACGCCTTCAAATATTTTGAAGCCATTCGAAAGTTTCCCGTAAGTTGAGACTTCACAAATATGGGCTTTTAGGAACATATTGAATTATTAAATCACTATCTCTCCATACATATTTTAGTGACTGGCGACTGAGACAACCCCGTAGCAGTAATATAGTAATATGCCAACCTATCAGATGTTCAGGGCGTGTATGGCGGTGAGAGTGATTCTACAGTTGATATTTCGAGCATGACACTCCATGATTTCCAACGTTATCCGAGCCTAGAACACAAGTGCTTTCTACGGTTTCCGGAAATCAAGGGAGAGAGATAGTTGTATTTCTACACACCTGGTACTTTTATTATGTTCAATGCACTTTTAACTTTCAAAGTCCAGAGTACGGTAGGACATTATAACTTTCATTTCAGTTCATGATATCGTACGTGAGGCTACTACAGACTTGGAACATGAAACTATTGAAACTCCTTTACCGACCTAAGCGAATTATATATTTCTAAAATTCTCAACTGTCTGAGCTTGAAATTATAATTATAACACAAACTATTCAAGATAGATTTCATAGTTTCAGAAATTAGATTTTATATTGTAGCAGAGCGTTGAAAAGGCGCAACGGCTTGCAAAATCGAATTTATAATCCATTTCTCCGTAATTCGATAGGTCAAAGGAGTGGTTAACCATGGGTATTTCATGAAAATATCACAACACCTGGTACCTATTTCAGAAGAAATTGAGCCTGTAAGAACTCAGAAGTTATGGCAACACTACCAACTATTATAAACTAGAGTAAGAAATCTTTGTCACGCAAACAGCACACTAGCACACACATGGTCAGAAATCTGAACTTCTAAAGAACAAAGACGATTTTTAACCAGAAGCGAATTATAAGGGCCAAACCTTTAAGTAGAGTAGCAGAAAAATTTTAGTGGTTAATGACTGCGAATCATTCAAAATTTTAAAAATTTCTAAAAGGTACTATATTCAGAAGATTTCCTCAATCCTCACCTCTTCCCCTTCCTAACATGGTGTACTCCAGCTTGATGACCTCCTCTGGAGGGGGTGCTTTGTGCATTGCCTCAGCATCGAATGGTTCCAGGGGCTGCATGCTGGCTACTTGCGCCTTCTTCTCATCGTCACATGAGGCGTGCCCTGTGGAAGAGGGTACTGAGTGGGGTTAGAATGGGAGGGGTACTGAGTGGGGTTAGAATGGGAGGGGTACTGAGTGGGGTTAGAACGGGAGGGGTACTTAGAGGGGTTAGAATGGGAGGGGTTAGAATTGTGTGGTAGTGAGAGGGTAAGAATAGGTGTGGTTATGCATTCTGAGTGGGGTTAAATTGGAGTGAAACTAAGAGGGGTTAGAATCGGTGTGATGCGGAGAGGCGTTAGAATCTACGCGTTGCTGAGTAGGGTTAGGATAGGTGTGTGGTATTGAGAAAGATTAAAATCGGTGTTAGAAATGTTTAGACTGTCTTTCAGCAAACATTTCTTACATTTAAAGGACGAGTGTACTTAAAATTAACCTATCCTCATATTCACATCATATGTCAAGTATGTGTTACTAAGCATTTCTGTGAAATCCCGGTAATCAAATTCCCTTCCTATTGCGTGTGAGAGCTAAATAAATAAATTACGCTGTGACGTCAGTTCTTCCTCGTGCGCTCCCGTATATACTGCGTGAGAGCTTATACTAACACTAGTTTTATATCATAATGTAATTAGTGTTTCTGCTGATTAATCATTAATTTTTAAAGAGAAATTCAAAATCACACCTGTGAGTGGTAGCAGAAGAAAAACAATGTAAAATTATGTGCATAAATGGGAAAAAAAAGATTCAATAAACCAATCAAGAGTCAAATATATACTCGGATATTATAATGAATAGACGTGATATCATATCTGTACGTTTCATATTTCAATAATACCATACAACACTACAATAACAATGAGTACAATACACTTCCACCAGTTTTGTTATCATTTTGTGTCGAGGTTTCTTGTTTTCCAATTACAGTACGAGAGAAGAAGTGAAAAAAAATTAATAGACTCATGAGTAAAAGGGTCAAAATGGATCCCTTGGATCCATCGTGTCCAATGAACGTCCGTTGGACATACAATGGACATCCATTGAACATGATGTCCAAAATTGGTTCAATGGTGTTCAATGGATCCATTGGATCCATTTTTGATGTTCAATGGACATGTTCGATGGATTTAATAGATGTTTAATGGATTCATCTGAGTGGATCCAATGGACACAATCACCAAACATGGCTTGGTAGACGAACATCGGTCTGGCATTTTTGTTTTATGGATCCGTTGTGTCCATTGGATTCAATAAATCCATTGTGTCCATTGAAAACGATTGCAAATTGTGTCCATTGGATCCATTAGATGTTTTGCACATTGTGTCCATTAGATCCATTGTGTCCAATGGATCCACTGAGTTCAATGGAAAAAATGCATCCATTGGATCCAATAGCGCAATCCAATAGACATGTTCAATGGTGTTCAATGGACACAATGGATCCATTGGACCAATGGACGCATGGATGTTCATCACCCAAACCATGTTTGGTGATTGTGTCCATTGGATCCACTCAGATGGACCCAATAAACATCCATTGAATCCATTGAACATGTCCATTGAACATCAAAAATGGATCCAATGGTACCTTTGAACACCATTGGACAATTTTACCGATGGACATCATGTTCAATGGATGTCCATTGTATGTCCAACGGACGTCCATTGGACATAATGGACCCACGTGAGAAACACAGCATACAGGACATTCTTACATATTCTTAATTTCAGAGGTTTGGGAATAGGTAAAAGGTACAAGGTTCCATCCGGTGTTGAGCACGTCATCAGAGAATTAGTCCTGGTGGAAAATGCACAGGTTTTCATGGATTAGACGAAGTAAATTCACTGAAAGAATTCCACAGTACTTGTAGCAATTACCAAATAAAGTTAACGAGATAGTTTAAAACGATACACTGTTGTCTAAGGCATATCATATGAGATACGTCTTGTTCTTGTTTCACTATGTCTAAAGGATAATAAGTTCACATAATATCTAGATTTTGTCATTATTGATTGATAATCAATTTATAGTGCGTTATTAAACAACAGAAGATTTATTGTTATAAACCAGATTGAACAACTGAACTTTGTAATCTGCTGTGAAACAAAACAATAATAGATCAATCAATTAGGTATAGCAACAGAATAAGTGTTTACATAGCGATTTTACATACACGGCGGCTGTGGGCAGTGATTCCAAGGAAGAACTGACGTCACACCATAAGGTATCATGTTTCTAATTTACGCCTATATCTTGCGTTACACACGGAGTAGAGAGGTGGGACTTTCGTTATTCGATTACTATTACTATAACCATGATATACTGAATTTTTCGTTATATTTAGGAGAAGTCAATTTTTAAGTACACCCGTCCTTTAACATTTCGCACTTGGCAGGCAGAGTATAAGCTTATAAGCTGACTATAAAATCTGTGCCTTGCATATTTTCATATTTACCGGATGATACCGACTGGCGTGTCCTTATCCAGCATGTTGTCATATGACAGAATAGTGATAAAATTCTCACAAACTTTCTACATTGAGTAATGAAGACTTCAAAGTATTTAAAGTGTGTTTTTGTTTTCCGGGTGAGCTTAAGTAAGTCGCGCAAGAACCATACCACTAATACCAAATCTTTCATAATATTTTGATAGTGATGCACACCCTACAAAGTCAAAACCATAAAACCATAATTCGAAAGTAGGCTTTTTTAATTTGTGGAGCACAGTATCATGAACCAGAAATCGTTGCATAATTTAGCCCAATTTACAGTCTAGGGATTTACAGGCCAAGACTGAAGAGTACACCTCAGTAAACGTAACCACAGTCCAATGCAGTTGACACTTGACAATGTCAATCAGTGTTGAATACATACACAACATAATATCGTGTATCAGAGTGACATTACTGTCAGTAATCACATTAGAGGGCGGTGTCTTGACAAAACACACGGCTCATTACACAAAGTTACACGGTGCCTTGTTCCATGTATTGGTTTCAATGTCAATGTTTGGAGGAGACAGAATGACATCTATTATACAACCTGTTGACTCTGCCCCACTCCAATATTTGTGCTATTCAGTTGGATGTTCTGTGAAAACCGGTAAATATGGATAAAGAAGAAAGTCTATGCTTTTTTCCGGTTTTCCTATGTATGAGAATTGATAAGTTTAGTGGCAGATATTTTCTCCCAAAGATTTTGACAGATATTTTGATAAATAAAGCCCGTTTCTGCAGCAATGAATCATAAATTGTCACTCGCAGCGCTTTTGCACAAGTTATGGGGGGGATGAAGCCCAAAAAAAACCAAAAAAAACCAAAAAAAACCTAGCCCAAGAATCGGAAAAGTAGGGTGGGCCTTGGTTTTTGACCCCAGTTTTTGGTTTTTTGGTTTTTTTGGTATTTTTGGTTTTTTTTGGTATTTTTTGGTTTTTTGGGTTAGGTTTTTTCAAAAATTTGACTTTTTTTCATGCCAATATGGATTGTTGATGCCTTTAATGTGTTGTTATTGATATTACTTTAGTTTCAAACAATATTTGTCAGTTTTTATCGATGTTTTGGGTGATTTATGGTGTTTTATATGACATAATCAGTACGTCAAGGCATTGTTTTGGTGAACTATCAGCGACGCACTGCTCAAGAGTTGTGGAGGGTCAGCCAGCATGGATCAGCAGGGGGTTAATAGGGGTCAGACTTGAATCACCAGACCAAGAGGCCCCTCAGTGCCGAAGTAAAGGCATAGGGGCCCTGCAAACTGCCAGGTGCTAGTGAACCAGGGGGTTTCTCAGGGCTCACTGGTTTGCTAATGGCTGATAAAGTTCAGACTAGTGTCATCTGAGATTAACAAGGTGTTTTGCACAGGAAAAGTCACCATGTCAAAGGATAGCCAAGGGTCGCCAGGGAGCCAGTCACTTATGATTGTCCAATATCAGGTAATGGTAAGAAGGAGCCAGGAGTTAGACAAGGTTAAGCAACGGGTCGCCATGCTACTATGGGATCAAAAGGCTTTTAAGGGAAGAAGTTGAGTGAGGACAATCAAGACATCAGATAATCACTCATTCAGTTGTTATTAAGGGACAGCCAAGGGTCAGCAGGAAGTCAGCCAATGGTCATAAAGGGACCACTATTGCAGTCAGAAGAGGCAAGAAGGTCACTCAGGTTTTTAACTTCTTGCTAGGGTTCAGTGAAATGTCAAATAGGTATCAGGAAAAGGTCAGTCAAATATCCTCTGGGGTTGGTAAGGGTTTGCCAAGTGCAGTTTCGACCTTGATTCACCTACCCTCCAAAGCAAAAAGAAATATTTCCAGTGTGATGACGGTATATATAATGCAACTTATGTCCATGCTGGAGTGGAGAGAACCTACTTGTCTTGCCTGGCTCAATGTGGTGGATGTCCTAGCTGCATGGCTCATTAAACAAGGAACTGAAAACCGTAGGGCTCCATACAGGGCTAGCACTGCACCTTCTGGTAATAATGTTGCAAAGTATATGCCTTTAGTTATAATATGCTCAAAATTAAGGGCCAGAAAAGGTTCTGTAAAGTATCCCCGGGGGTTAGGGTCACTCAGTCAGGTAGTGTAAGGATATGATTGGCCTTCGTTCAGCAGAGGGGAATGTTAGGTCCAAACAAAGGTCTTCCAGGACTCAATAAAGCAGGAGCAATAAAGCTGAGGATAAGCCTAAGGAAGTACGTAAAATACAATTGACATGAAGCTCAGATAAGCTCATAACTCTATAATAAGGGCCATGTTCAAACAGCTTTTGATAAACGTTTAGGTCCAAGAACAGTAGTATGATCCCTTTGGCTAAGCTCGATTGGACCTGACCTGGAAAAAGTACCCACCAGACTCCAGTGTAAGGAGTTAAGGAGATAGTTTTTCCGGTTAAGCTTTAGTATTAGTGACTGGGGTCCCAAACATACTCTGAAGATTAACAGCTAGGGCCATAGTTACTGTTGCAGTTTAAAACCTATAGGAAAAAGTATAGGTACCTACCTATTGGAAATCATCTCATATACTTGTTAAAAACTCTGCAAGTGTCTTGATAACAGAGGAATTTCAGTATTAACATCCCAACAATAATAAAATGTCTTCTTGAAAATTAACAAAACAGTCATGAACGTGAAATTTGAATTGGACAAATTTCAGAACGATTAGATGAGTGAAAGTATTTAATTATATTCAGTAAATTACACAAGTATAGGTCGTTTAAGCTACATACCAAGCTCCTGTGGATCTACAGTCACATTGTAGACATCATAAAACAATCGAATTTCAACCTAAAAATCGTTTGGAAAGGTGCTAGAAATTAATAAAATGTAACCCAAAAAAAACCAAAAAAAACCTAAAAAAACCAAAAAAAACCTAGCCCAAGAATCGGAAAAGTAGGGTGGGGCTTGGTTTTTTTTGGGCTTCATCCCCCCCAGTTATACACAAATGCATAGGTGCCGTATTACGTAATCAGATAAGATTATCAGCAGGTTCCATAATTAGATTCAGGTAATGAATTTATGGATCTGTAGCTAGTGTTTTGCGTCATTAAGATATTGTTACTTTTGGGCAAAAGTGAGATCATACACGAAAGGTTGACGCAGTTTCCGCGAACCTGATCACTCAATCAGGCCAGTTTATAAACTGGTTATCGATCAATTCCGATACCAGTCGGTAGGTAGGACGTAGGTATTGACTAATGAGTAATGATGCAATTTTGGAGTTTCGCCAGTTTCGGGTGAGCGTAATGTAGGTAAAACAAATGAGAAAATCGGGATAAATCCAAGAAGACAGGGGAACCAATTGAAGGCCCAAATCTTTGTGTCCAACCAAAAATGATGAATTAATGAGTACCAAGATAACGACTAAATGTTAGCTCAATGACAATACTTTTAGCTTCCCTCAACTCCATCCTACCTTTCATCTTGATGATCCTCCCCGGCTCAGGCCAGTCTGAGAACTTCTCCCTCAGAGCGATGGGTTCCTTGCCCTGGATCGTGACGGTGTTGATGCCCCAGTCGGGTCGCTCCACCTGGATCTTGCCCATGTCGTTCTGGATCCTGCGTCCTGATCCAGTGACGAGGGAGCGGAGAGATTTGGTGGAAACACTCACTCTCCTGCCTGGAGCAGCTGAGGAAATATTTTGTTAAAGGGCCTCAGTAGTAATTGGCACTTTGCAGTGGGGTACATGTTACGTTTCGGTGGTCAGTAGTTGGTTTGCTTAGGTGACAAAACTTCAAAGGTGTCGGTGATTGTAAAAAGGCTGCATCACAATAAGACACATACGTCATTCATATTATGCCAGTTTAACTAGGCAATTCAGTAAACCGGGTGGTATGCGACAATATTATAGTTCTGTAGTACATTAGCATTTTTACAGAAAGCCTGTGAAACCTTTTTAAACCCATCAATTAAATAAAAATATACATTTCGTGCATAAATATTTTTTCTAATATTCTTAACAAAATCTAAAAAAACACAAATATTGTCGGATTTCATTTCTACGGTATCGAAAAATCATAAAAATGCCGTGACCTCAAAGTTGAAGAAACCCTCTTAACATTCTTCATTCTCTCCAAATTCGGCCAGGTTCTAAGGCTTGACATCAATCAACTAATTGAAGCACAAGGCCACTAATTTAAAAGTCTCATCGGTGCATTGCGTACGGCATGCATTGACTGGCGCTTGCATTGAACCCTAGAAGGCCTAGATAGTACCATACCAATACAAAGCCGAAGAATGGACCAGAACAATTATTTTTTCACAGTATTACAGCGTTAAGGTTACAGCTTTACAGAATACAACTAACCGGGTTTGTTAGGGTCTGCACCGTGCACGACACTACTCCTCCTGGAGCCTGAGGACGAGGAGGGAAGAGACAGAGTGGAGTTGCAGGAGGTGGATCTCTTAAACCCTCCTCCACCCCCGCCTTGTGCGGTGGACACGCGTCTACCGGCCGTGGACATCCGTCTATTGCCACCCTGGGAAGGGATTGGGGTGTAATTTTGGGAATAAGAGGCATTTGAAAGGACGTACGGCAAACTTTTCGTATAGGTTTGCACTGGCAGACATTCTTGAATGTGAGAAATGGGGAAGGTTTCTGGAGAAAACTCCATTAAGATGACGTGTTGAGATTTATTCTGGATTACATAGACTGTTTGAGTCCCCTGCGTCAGGGCACATCCTTAAAAGCTACAATGTTTCAAATTTTTTTATGGCCATCGGACACAGTTGAAGGAAATTGGAAACGCATTAAATATCAGAATTTATTTGATTACAATTGTAATCAAATTTAACAATTACCATCAATTTTGAATTACATTCAAATTTGAAACAAAATATCAAAGGACAAGGCGCAGAGATTTTAATGGAAACACTCTCCTCAAGATGAAAAAAGATTTGCTATGAATATCGCTGTAAACTTGAAAAAGCCGTGAAACAAATAACATTATTTACCCCCTATTTAACTATTTTCGAATCGAAAATGTTTCCTTGTGTTCAATAAGAAAAACATTTGATATTTACCTGTGAAGCTACGCTCTGTCGACGGGGACCTCCCGGTGCAGGGGCAGCTGGTGGTCGATTGATGTTATCTGCTGACGCAACCTGGAATGATATCAGACTTTATACCAAGGATAAGTGAAGTGAAGTGAAGTGAAGTGAAGTGAAGTGAAGTGAAGTGAAGTGAAGTTAAGTGAAGTGAAGTAAAGTGAAGTGAAGTGAAGTGAAGTGATGTGAAGTGAAGTGAAGTGAAGTGAAGTGAAGTGAAGTGAAGTGCAGAGAAGTGAAGTGAAATGAAGTGAAGTGAAGCGAAGCGAAGTGAAGTGAAGTGAAGTGAAGCGAAGTGAAGTGAAGTGAAGTGAAGTGAAGTGAAGCGAAGTGAAGTGAAGTGCAATGTGAAGTGAAGTGAAGTGAAGTGAAGTGAAGTGAAGTGAAGTGAAGTGAAGTGAAGTGAAGTGAAGTGAGGTGAAGTGAAGTGAAGAGTAATCTGAAGTGAAGTGAAGTGAAGTGAAGTTTACGTGTTTACAAGATATCTCCATATATTGACTCACTTTTGAGATGGTAGCCCTCCCTGAGTTGACACTGAGACTGATCCTCCTTCCAGGAGCAGCAGGGGCTGTAACGTTGTCAGTGCTCACACTCCGCTGTGTGAGATTGTGATTTGAAGCTGAGGGGCGTGAGTCTAAGAATTTATCAAATCCTTGAGAGTTGTGATAAATTGATCAGCTTCAACTCTTCTACTTCATATTGAAATGTGGAGGAAAAGAAACTACGAAAGGTCAAAATAAGACGAGGATATGCCCTTCCGACTAACTTGAAGCAGAAGACATGCGTCTCTTGCTTCCACCGGAGCTAGCAGCAACAGAAACTCTTCTGGAACACCCTCCTACAGGTTCAGTGGTGGTTGAGAGGGCCCCTGCTGTCATGGCAACGCTAGTTCTACGACCCTGTGGAACGGAAAAAAATTAGAAGACTCAAGGCAAAACAAAGAAGAGTTTGGCTGGTTATGCTTTTCACTCCCTAGGAATTCCTCGTAATACTCTATCAAACTCAAACTCCATGATTTTTTTTCTCACAGAATATTGTAACTAACCACAGGAGGAGTGATGGCAGGGTTGAGAGCAGCCGCTTCCTCCCTCTCCTTCTGTTCCTGCTTACTCTTCTGGTACTCTTCCTCTGCCAGCTGCAAGGCTTTCTTCCTGCTCGAGATGGGCACACTCTTACCACACCACACGTAGTACTCCGTGATGAAGTCCAGCAGGAACGTCTGTAGAGGTAGAGTTTATTGACACCATTTTCACTTTGACACCAGTTTTACTCTGACACCAGTTAACTCTGACACCAGTTCAGCAATCAGCCTTGACACCAGTTTAACCTTGAAACCAGTTTACGCTGACACCAGTTTCACCTTGACACCAGTGTACTCTGACACCAGTTTACCTTGACACCAGTTCAGCCTTGACACCAGTTTAACCTTGACACCAGTTTACCCTGACCTCAGTTTAACCTGACACCAGTTTGTCCGGACACCAGTTAACCTTGAAACCAGTTCAACCTTGACACCAGTTCAACATTGGCACCAGTTTACCCTGACACCAGTTTACCTTGACACTAGTTTACCCTGATCAGTTAAGCCTGACACCAGTTTATCCTTCCGCCAATTTACTCTGACATCAGGTTGCCATGACATCAGTTTTACACTGACATCAGTTTTACCCTGACACCAGGGTAATCCGACGGAAGTTCGAACGACGGAAGTTCGAAACGACGGAAGTTCGAACTTTTCGAACTTCCGTCGTTTCGAACTTCCGTCATGTTTGGCGACGGAAGTTCGAACTATAGACTTGCTTTCACTCTCTTTACACTTGGGGACCTGCCTTATAGGGTTTTGTTTAAGCGCTAGGGTTAGCCATGCTACCATTGATTCACATATGATATCCGCGGGTAGATCAGGTGATGGGGACACTAGAAAGTAGAAGTGGGACACTACAACATGCAAGAAGCTTCTCGCATATCGCAGCTTGTGATTCCAATCATTGTTCTGATCAGGTGATGGCAAGTGGTCATGACTGTGTGTACAATGTACATGACAACATGCGAGATGTCTTCTCGCATATCGCACTGAAAGGGAAAACCCCCCGGCTTCGGCACCCCTGCCTCCCTCCCCCCGGACGTCCGCATTTTTCTTGAAAATTTGTTGGTTCATCATTCATGATCTTCTAGTGAGATAGCCGTCAAATTACCCCATATTTCCATGAATTACGGAAGTCTGCATTTGGCCAAACACCCCTCCCCCTACGTCCGCACACGTCCGCATTGGCCAGACTCCCCCCCCTCATTGCGGACATCCTTTATGGATGGTCCCTTATATTGCGATTCACTTGATTGCTCGTGGAAGAACTTCTCGCATATCGCACCATTGATTGTGATATCAGCTATCGTCATTACGCGATGGGATCCTATAAACTAGTATTTAAGCCTTGTCAATATCGGAACTATCATCAAGATGTCTTCCTCTTCCACTTCATCTTGTAAGCTAGTTGATGGGCGCACTCGTGAACGCCAGAACCTCCGCTACACCCTCAACATCCTCCTCCATCCTCCCCTTCCAGACGACCTACAGACCCTCACCCTCCCTCCTGAGTACATCCAGACCAACAACAAGGAGCCCTTTCTCCTGATTTACTTGTCTATTTGACTAATATATCACCGATTCAAAGCTGATGATCTTTCCCTTGTTAAGTGTCAGCTAAAGGTTAAAGCTGATGAGCTTTCCCTTTTAAAGCAGTAGCTATAAGTAAAACCTGAAAGTATAAGGAGCAATGAGCAATTCGAACTTCCGTCGTTCGAACTTCTGTCATGTTTGGCGACGGAAGTCAGAATTGCTCATTTTGTTCGAACTTCCGTCGTTTCTGACTTCCGTCGTTCGAACTTCCGTCGTACAATCGACACCAGTTTTACCTTGACATCAGTTTCTGTTTAGCCTGACATCAGTTCACCCTGACACCAGTTTACTCTGATATCTTGATATAAGTTAACCATGACATCAGTACTCTGAGTCCTAAGATAAGTCTTCCCTGACACCAGTATACCCTGGCAGATGTGCAGTTTCTGACGTTTCCCTTGTGTAACAAGGACGGTACTTATTGTAGCCTTCAGAGTACATAACGATGTAAAATATCGTGGGTCATGTTACATAGTTACGAACAATAAACTTGTGAAATGTGAACTTATTATGATGAGTTTTGAAGTTGAGAGAATTTTTTGTTAGGTGTCAACCTTCTATCAATCAATGATTCATTTATAAACTGGATATTATTTTTGAAAAAAGATGTGCATCTGGATAATTTTTAACCATTATTAACGTGGAACTTATTCAAAAAGTCTCATAATTCCATGACATAATCCCCCATTCCCACCCATTGTCTCAAATGAAATGAAACATGATACGATAACACGTCATGAATTATGTGTAATTTTCTGGAAATTAGTAAATTGAACGGGGAGATTAGTAAATTGTTCGGTGTGTTTGTAGACAGCAGTACGTGTGAATGAAATCGGGGGGATAGTTTGATATCTCGAACTGCCAGTCAAATACAAATGACAGGCGAGTGAAATTGACGTAAAATCATGAAAAAAAGTGGTGAAATGAGGACCCAAAGCGCCTGCTTTTTACGAGCAACCATTACTGTGATATTTAACTCGTCCAATCACCGTGATCACTTTGTACATACAGCTTTATCCTGCAAAATATCCTTCAGTCCAAACCTGGAATGTGTCCGGGACACACCGAAAGTGTTTTCTGATACTATCGTCACGAAAATAAGATTGTGTTTTTCCTTTCAGGAATATTCCATGAAATGTGGGAAGAGAATTGTGATCATACGATTTATTCGTACATTCATCTTTTTTCATGAACTGGAACCCATAGGACATAACTTTTTTCTCTTTTCTGCATGATCCCCTCTCAATCCCCTTCGCTTTTATCACTTGAGCTAGTTGCCCATGTTGCTCACAAAAGCGAAACGTTCGCAATACACTCAAAAGTCACATGTTGGAGTTTGTGTCCGTTGGAAACAATAAACACGTTCATGTTGAACAATGAACATTCCCCCTTTCTGCTCCTCTTCAAAATAAACATATTCGATGTAGACAGCAGAATTTACATGGCTCACTACACATGAAAACAATGGAACATTAATGATGATAATATGTTACACTTAGAAGTTAGAGTTGTGCGCGTGCGAGTAAACATTAGACGATTTAGCGCCCTTTACAGAACATAATAAACCAGTGATAATGGGGTCTTTCCCAACCGCCTATTCCATGCGGGTGACCCTGGGCAAGCATTTAATGTAGCGTGAATCTTGATACACTTGGGATACGGTCTTTGGAGACACTGGGCCGTGTAAACTACACGGTGTAATGTTATTACACGGTGTGAATATCATTCTAATGATATGTAGCTTGAATCTTCAAGGCGGGTGTAAGTGACGATATTATCACGGGTTGAAGTAGTGAGTTGATGACGTCAAACCGCCTTTTTCACTTTTCAAGGGCAGGTCTCTTAATAACCTAGCGGTGAAAAATGTACATTGAGTGTAGGTTGGTCAGGGGTGTATAGAATGTACTTAGTGTCGCGGGAATGTTTGGAGGAGAACATTAATTCATTACCCCGAGAAGTCGAGAGAAAATTGAGGACAAAGAATCACTGCGCCACGTCAAACCGATCATTTTCTGATTTTTCACATAATATGACATTCTAAAATATTTGAGTTAGTGAGAAGTTGAGATAAAACAAATTTGGGAAGCCACTTTAGGCATTTACCGTGTTTAAAGTATGGGTAAACTGAATGAAAACAAGCCTGGAAATAGCCATTAGCCATGTGATTCCGCATAAAAACGTGAGAATCGAATTAAGAATTATATTATTATCACAATGCATATTATTCCCACATCAATTTCATTATCATCCGAGGCCTGTGTAAAATCATTTATTAATTGCATAATACTATAATAATACATTCAATGTACATTTAATCGACTGAAAATATTGTAGGGCATCATTTTTGATATTACGCCGATGGAGAAGGCTATCCAGGGTTTCAGGGTTATCAATTAACTACTTTCAAACATAATAAAATACTTTCAAACATTGTTGTGACGTCATTTGCACCATACAATGCCCATCTGCAATCTGCATTATCAATTACCCAGGTGGAGCTTCGGATAATTAATACACATGAATGTAATCAATATTTCGCCACAGTGCAACATGTTCCCAGGTAATTTCACTCCCCGCAAGTGCAGTCTTCACGTCCTGTCTAACTCTAAGTGTTTACATGCCTTCTTGGATGACATTGAAAGTTACACAGTGTTGTCTTGAAAACGTCACAAAAAGCACCAAGACCGAGGTAGATAGCACAGTTAATAAATTAGTTAAGGTAGCTGTAATAGTTGAGATATAGTAATCTTCGAGACAATTTGGGTTGTTGAGAGTCATTTCTTTTTATTACTTCATGGGCTCAAATGATGATATCGGTTCAAATATGTGCGTGACCCATAAGAGATCATATAAACCCTACCTTACAGTAACACTGTCACACAAGTCAGGACTCAGGTGTCAGGAAACACATCCTAATCTGATTTTAGGGCAACTCTGGGTAATTTCAGGGTATATTATGTCAATCATGATATTATTATTCAAGGATCATCAGGTCATAGGCTTCGCCAGGTGGGCAGAATTTAATTGCGATATTTTAAAACAGGGATTGGAGAGGACTTCATGTCATGGATTTATTACTTCCCAACTACAGACTGATGAAGTAATCCGTTCAAAAACCATGAACTGTGATCTGAAGGCTTGAAAATGGGCGCGGCTTCTGCGATTCGTTTAAACTTCCAAAGAACGCGAAAGGATAGTATATAGTGCTTTTTTGACAAAATTTATATCCAATATTGAGATCACTTCCATTTTCTCACAATTATACGTATGGAAACACAAGGTTGAAGTACAATTACCATAGTTTTGTCTACAGAGAAGAATATACTTATGTTTTGGGGAGAGGGTAGAATTTCTTAAATGTTTTGGCACAACTGGTGTTTTCTGGCAGATGTCCCATTTTTCATCAGTAGCGTATGAATTTATGAAATCATTCTGTCTCTCACCCAAAACAAAACCGCAGATGCTATGAAAACTGTGTGCATCATATGCATTGTCCAACTGAGTATTTACTGTGCAATTGTTAATTCCTGATAATTGAGGGTAATTCAAAGTCGATGATGTGTGACCTCAATGCAGTCACGGGATATTAATTATAGTTCAGTATTCACTAATTGTATTACATAGATCTAATTTTCATATTCTTAAAATTAAAAGTATGTTTATTTTTAAACATTCTATTTCTTATTTTCATCCAGAAAATCATATTATGCTCACAAAAATAGGGGTAAAAAAAATTGTAGGTTTGACCATTTCAACCACAATAATGACTTGTGGATGATTTGGTAATAAATCCTTGGTGACCCATGCGGCGTCAATACTTTTTCGTCATTGCATACAGCGTGCGTGATTTAAAAAAGGGAAAATAGAAACCTGATCAACGCGGGTGCATTTGTGTATTTTTATCTACATAACTTAACTTATTTAAAATGGTTGGGAACTCAATCTTATTTTCGATCGAATTATGAATTCTATTATTGTAAATTCCGATATATTTTTACGGCAAATGCCGTGTGCGTGAACAGGTACTGTGACGGTGAAAGTTTCACATTTTTCATTGATACACTTCTTCACGGTGGAATGTAGATAAAAAAGTTCCCAAAACCTTATTGAATATTCTGTCCAGTCCACGGAAGTACCGATGAAAAATGAACTATGAATCCTTCAAAACCCTCAAAATTCTTTCAGGTTGTTACCTAAACAACTTATACTCGTATAGATTGGTGTGAGAGTGTGATATGAGGGCCTGAGGGGTTATAAAACCACAGCCACAATTCCTTACAAACCTCCTTGGAGTCGAGCATCTCGTACTTGAGTCTCTTCCCGGTGCTGACTTGCACAAACTCCGGAGTGTCCCTCTCCTCCCCCTCCTCCTTGAAGATACTGATCCGAGCTTCAGCCTGGAACCTCCTCTCAAACTCACGGTCATCGATAACTGCGTCCTTTTCTGGGGAGAATAATTATTGGGTGAAATATAATGGAGCGAGATACGTACGCAATACGTGCCTCTGATACGTACCTGTGTGCCTGCGCGCCCTTGGGCTCTTGGGTGAATGGTAACAAAGCATGAACTGACATGAGGTCCTTTTACTTATTACTTAAAATTTGTGTTCTGTGGGGAGTCTGCATCATGTACTTTGCAATACTTCATCATAAACTCGTATCTCATAATCCTTTAAAACCTTACAAATACCATGTAAAACATAGCTAGTATTCTGTGATAAAGCTACGATGGTGCTCATGGGGGGTATTGGGTAACACGTTGTTGTTGTGTATGTGGTAACAAACATATTGATTTCTGTGTTTAACATGTACGTCTATGACGACTGTGTGGGATATAACTATGGAATCGTGCTGCGATTGTATCATACGGTAAATTCCTGGGGATTTCCCGGAAAATCAGATATTTGTGCCGAAAAAACCCCGGATAATAGTTGCCCCCTAAGACAAGCACACAGACCATACCCACCTAACCATGGCACCATACCTTCTGTCTATTTAAAGCGAATTACTTGCCCCTTCATTTTATCTAATATCTCTAACTATCGAAATACCTCATTCACTGGAAATCGAGATCCCCCATACTACCATACCCCGGCCCTCAAAATTAACATACCTGCAATAGGGGGTCTTCCCCCGAGCAGCTCAAAGAACCGCTTGAAGTCCGTCTTCCCCATGTGGGGGGAAGGGATTTGGAAGGGTTAAGGGGTTGGGAATTGGATTTCCCTTTTTCCCTGAAACCCCCCCTT